>JAKOGI010000806.1:0-292500 GCA_029747015.1 Carnegiea gigantea | reverse complement strand
GCATATGTACGTGTTTCAATAATGTGTTTTCCTTAAATTGAGGATGTATTTTTGTAGTATAACGATAATGACAACATATTTGACCATTTGTGGTTACGATGGCCATGTAGGTCTTGCAGTCCAACTTCAACAACGATATCCTAAGAGCACTTGCATATGGCCCTAAAAGGCATGTTCGTCGTTGGGATCATTATTACATCAACGGCTTCAACTTCTATACATATGAATATGGGAAAAGCAAGTCAACAATGAATTACGGTGTGTGCGTGAAAGGAATAGATGGAAAGGAATATTATGCAATCTCCAGAATGTAATTGAGTTGCACTATGTTGGGGATATTCATCCATATAAGACGATCTTGTTTAAGTGTGATTAGTATGACTGCGTTAATGGCGTTGTGGTTCATGATACATACAAATTGGTTGCTGTCAATCACACGAAGGAATATCCCAAGTATGATCTATTTGTCCTTGCAAGTTAAGTTACCTAAGTTTGCTTCATGCCTTATCCTATGAAAGACAACAATAAAAAGGAATAGTGGGCAGTGTTGAAAATGAAACCAAGGTCAATAATAGATGCGCCGGAAGAGGATACACCATTCCAAATAGATGAAAATGACAACCCACCAAATTTAGGAGATGTGATGTAGATGACGATGTTGATATCATTCAAGAAGAGGAAAATGACACAGATGACAATGTGAACGAGGAGATTGATGCCATCGATGGTGGATGTGGAGATGATTGGCATGAGGGGTTCTTCAAAGAAGACGATGATAATGATTATGAGGATGATGATGACTATTTCACCGATTCAATGCTCATGTAGTGCACATCGATGACTAATTTATGCGCAGCTTGTGTTGTTATGTGTTGAAATTTGTGTTGAGTATTTTAAATGTATGCAAAATTCTGTTGCTGTTTCTTCCTGTATTTGTTATGTTATTTGAATAACATGTTCTCATGTAGGAGTGCGTATTGCTTGATGCTCAAATGTATTCATGCATTTTGTCACCTTCATAGCATAATGTCCAACATTGCTAAGTGTATCATATTTAGTGTCGTTTGGCATACAATCTTCTAAGTTAAATGCATGCACTCAGCTGACTGATTTACCTAACATTGCGCAGGAGTAGGTATGCATGGATGGTTCGAGCAGCGCCATTACCTAGTATGACTCTCAGGAGACGCAACCTCCAGAGTTTCCGCTGGAGGGCCCTAGCACTAGAGCTGGGCAATAGGTCGTGTCGGGTCGGGTTCGTGTTCGTGTTCGTGTCGAACTTAAACGGGTTGAAAATTTCTCGACCTAAACCTAACCCGTTTATTAAACGGGTTGAAAAACCTTGACCTGTACCCCTTTAATTTTTAAATGGGTTGACCTGTTTAACCCGTTTAAGATGGACAAGTCACTAAATTAACCATTTACATATTTAATATCTTCAACTAATACGTAATTATAGTGTTAGAAATTAAGTTTACATATCACATTAAATAATTACTCTTTAAAATTCCCCTGATTCGTCATAATTCACAATTTTTAAAAATTTTTATATTCTTAATTATCTAATAAAAAGTAAATGGATAAATGACAAATGGAAAAATGAGTTGAGTTATTTAACTCATTTAATTAAACGGGTTAAATAGGTACTTTTTCGTGTCGAAAATCTCAACGTGAACCTAACCTATTTACTTAAACGGGTTGAATGTATCAACCTATTTAATTAAACGGATCGAAAATTTATACCCAAACTCACTTAACTTCGTGTCGGGTTCGGGTCGGTAATCGTGTCGGGTCAGCTTTTCCCATCTCTACCTAGCACGCAATTGACAAGGGTACGACTTGTACCTAACACCGACATGTGGTAGGTGTCATTCACTTTCAAAATGCACGACCCCGAGGTATACTGCGTTTTCATCTAATTTGTGGGCAATGCTCAATCATAGGTTTGATCATCAAGATGTCGCATGAGCCATATCTGAGACCATTCGAACTTACTACAAGGACGCAATCACGTGTTGGAGAGACGCCCCTGAGGATCACAAGTAGTTTCGGTGGAATTGTTTTAAGGTAAAGGTTTTAAGGTTTACAATACGGTATGTTGATTGGTATACTAGCATTGATTTAGGTACATCATACCAACATTGATTTAAAATGTGTAAGCATTGATAGATAAATTGAGTTACGTACAGCATACCGACATCATAAGCCTTAAACATCAATCATATCACTTAAACTCATCGACCATGTATGCGACATAAACATTGATCCTATTTTCTTAATTTTTGGATGTAAACCCCAATGCTACGGATGTGTAATCCGTTGAGATGTATACTTGGTGTACTCTGGGCATGTGGCCCGTTGAGCGTGCAAATATCTTTTGTACTTTAATAATTTGTTGCAGGGAAGTAATGTATGGCTTTAAGCCTGGAATATGGTCAATTTGTAGATGAAATTCTGTCCGTTTCTTTCCAAAAATATATGTATATACACACACATAACCCCCCACACAGATATATATATATATATATATATGTGTGTGTGTGTGTGTATATATGTATGTGTGTGTGTGTGTGTGTGTGTGTGTGTGTGTGTGTGTGTGTATACCTCATATATGTGTATGTGTGTGTGTGTGTGTGTTGTGTGTGTATACCTCATATATATGTGTGTGTGTGTGTGTGTGTGTGTGTGTATATATATATATGTGTATATGTATATATATGTATGTATATATATATATATATATATATATATATATATATATATATATATATATATATATATGTGTGTGTGTGTGTGTGTGTGTGTGTGTGTGTGTGTGTGTGTGTGTGTATGTGTGTGTGTGTGTGTGTGTGAATCTCATCATCAGCATCCATGACGCTGTTATTAGCAGGTTAGGACTTGCTAACACCTTTAACGATGTGTGTACGTAAGTGTACACTTTAGGGTATTATATCCTTATTTGAAAGCTTGATGCATACTTGGTGGTGTGTGAATTTAAACTCCAATGATCCGGATGTGTGGTCCATTAAGATGTATATTTGGTGTACTTCAGGTGTGTGGCCCGTTGAGCGTGGGAATGTCTTTTGTACTTGTATTTATTACAGGGAAGTAATGTATGGCTTAAAGCTTGGGATATAGTCCATTTTTAAGCGGAACTCTGTCCGTTTCTTTCCAGAAAAAAACAATACACACACACACACACACACACACACACACACACACACACACACACATATACATATACATACAGACACACACACAAAAACCATTCTGGAAATTAAACAAAAGGGAGTTTAATGAGGGCTGCTCGTAGCTACGGAGTTCTTATTTGAGGTGAGAATGATTTATTTAGTTAGTTATTCTTAATTATAATCACCTCTCTTTACATTACATTAAATATATATGTCCTTGAAGCAATCTTTTGGCCAATAAGTGTTTGAACCCTTTTTTTTTTATTTTTGTGTGTTTCTATTGCAGAAAAGCTTATGTATGTATGTGGAATTGGCATTGACATATTACATGATAATCTGTGTGTTTTATCATTATTATGTTTCAAACATGACAACTTATTATGAGTTTTGTTGCAAATTAACATGACCACTTATATACACGCATTTATGTACACCTACTAACACATTACAATTAAATTTTTTTCTGTTCTTTGGAATTTACGTGCAGGAACGATTCACATGGGATCCGGAGCATGAGGCCCTAGTCAGAAGAGAATGGCAACAAAAGGTGCATGTAAGGATGAAAGATATTGTGAATAAGGCCGGGAAGGGTCCTTCGAATAGGATCATTCCTTGGATGACGGTTAATCTTCGCAGATCATTGAAGAACAAGAGGGAAACTAATGAGGAATTCAAGAATCGATCTGAGCGAAATAGGAAGAATAAGACAGAGGGGCCGAAGGCTAAGATTGGGCACAGCTAGGGGTCAATATCAGCTACAATGTGGGCCGAAAAACTGGTATGAAAATATAAACTACATCACTGGAATACGTGGTTGTTAACTTTGTAATGTTGCTAATGTAGAGAGATATATGTGTATATGATAGACGAAAGAATTGGGAAGAAGACCTTTGGCTGCTGAGTTGTTTGCTGCCACTCATTCAAAGGTTGATGAGAATGGTCAGCGGATTTAGTGTGATGCTCTCACACAGAGTGTTTATGTAAGCATTATAGCAATACTTCGGTTTGAAGTTATATGATAGAAATCTATACACCAGCTTCTTGTTTGACTTTCTCTATTCATTCCGATGATGTAGGAAAAATATGAGCAACTGAAAGCAGGGATTGATGTGCAAGTTGGTTCAGCAGCAGATGATCACCTATTCTTTAAGGCTGGTGGTGATTGGAGTGAGAAGGGCACTATATATGGACTTGGAAGAGAGGGTCCTGCCATGTTTCAGAGACTGATCACGTCTAGGAGTCGTAGTTGCAGCACTTCGTCGGCATGCTCGTCCCTGATAGTTACCCAGCTCCAGGATCAATTGCAAACGACGTAGGATGAGCTGCAGACGACCCAAGCTCGACTACGTTCGACAGAGAGGAGTTGAAGAGTACTCGGGATGAGTTAAGTAGTACTAGAGAGAAGTTGGAAGCAACGAGGAAGCAGCTGGATGAGCAAAGAATTGGACTACTGGAGCTTAATGCTCGATTTGATAGCTTCTTGGCGCTCCTTGGCCACCCCACCTGTACGGACAACTCTTAGGCATCCTCGTAGATTTAGGTATGTATAGTTGTACCCTTTAGCTTAGTTGGATGCGTAGTTGTAATTGCTTGAACACTTGAATGTGGAACATTGATCTCGGGACTTCATATATGGTGGATAACCATTTTGAGCGGTGTTGCAGAAATTGGACACGGAACTATTGCACGCAGTTGTTGTAGTTTTGGAATGCGAAACTGTAGAAATTTTGGTGTAATTTCGGATGCTAAATGTATGGCACGTACTTCGAGATATTGTGTTTAGGGGCAAATGTGGCCCGAACTTGTAAATAGCATGATGTGTAAAATGTAGGTGGTATGTTCACATGGGTAGAATTATTGCAAAAACATATATGCAGGTTAGAGGCCGAAATTGAAATCATGGTCTCTATTTGAGACCGAAACTGAATAGCGGTCTTCAATTTAGCTAAAAAAGGGCCCCGGTCTCTGGTTGAGACCAAAATAAAAATCGGTCTCCAATAGAGACCGAGGTCAGCAGCCTCCACTAGAGGCCAGCCTAATTTGGTCTCAAATGGAGACCGGGCCGTTTTGGTCTCCAATGGAGATCGGGCAGTTTTGGTCTCAATGAGAGACCAAAATGTTTGGTCTCTAATTGAGACCAAATATTTTGGTCTCCAATAAAGACCAATCTGGCCCAGACTCCAACGGAGATCATAGAGGTTTAGTCTCAAAACTCGCTCTTAGGTAGAGATCGAAGTGTGCAATTCGGTCTCCAAATTTAAATTGCTACCAAGCTTTTGGAGAACCGATAGTTTTCAGTGTCTGTTCGATCTCCAAAATTAAATAGAGACCGAGTTTTCTGTTTTGGAGACCGAGTTTTTTCGGCCTCAAATGGACCGGCCTCTTGTAGTGTTATCACCATGCCCTTTTTATCTACAAAAGTAATACTCTTAGGGAAATCCCTAAGAGCTTCATACCAACCAATATTCATGCATATTTCAGCATCCTCTTGTCTTGAGTATATTTATCAATTGCAAGGGGTTTCCCTTAAAAGACTCCCAACTTTGCTCAACCCTTGAGCACTCTAAAACTTCAGGTCCAGTTTTGGTAACTTAACCCAAATAGTGATAGAAGCATTTTACTCCTTTGATATAGGTTGATCAACATTCCAAGCCTTGATAATCGTATGCTTTTTTTAATAATCAAAATAAACCACTCTTTGTTTCAGGATTTCAAAGCTTTTTAATTCTAAATGAAATCTAACGAGAGAGACTCCATTAGGTAATCCATGAACTCCATCTCATCCCTTCTCCTCCATAATTGATTTACAAAGCCTTCTATCACTGAGAAAGGAGGATTAGTTCCTAGAACAAAGTAAACAATAGAGGACCCCTCATATTCCAATTCAGGAGCAGTGTCGATCTTATCAATATACTTGATAAACTCTCCCTCATGTTCAATTGTAGCAAAAGTTAGTTTCACACCTAGGTTCACTGGTAATACCATATTACTAGATTCAAATGTTACTGTTTCATTTACCTTAATGACACATTCCATCCTCTGTTTGCGGAATGCATTAATCTAGCTAGAAAATTGAGTTCCCTGAGTTTCAGCACACATTTGTTCATCTGGTACTAGTCACACGTGCTTGTCTCACCCTCAATTGCTGGTGAGGGTTTCGATCCCAAATTTGGCACAAATGCTACTTGAACTAGCTCATTTTCTAGATTTCAAGTAGTAGAATATGCAGGAACAATTTGTGGTGGATGTCAGGTTTCAGATTTCGATTTACTTGTCGTTTTCCTCTTCTTCAGCTTTTGTCCCATCGGAGTTTCAAGGTTCTCTCATGGAGGAAAATTTTGTTTATATATGTATGTATGCGTATGTATATACGTGTGTGTGTTTTGTGTCTTTGCATGTATGCATGCATGTGTGTCGGTGTGTTTGTTTATGCCAATAATAAACCCATTTGCATTATTAGTAAAATAAGTACGAATCTTTATAAACAAATTTAGGCAATTTCGGTTTAATCACAATATAATCCATTAAGTATTTTTACAAGTGTTGCATTTTGTTGAGTTGTATTGGATAGTATTCATATGTGCTCAAATATACTAGATGTTACTAATAAGTGTTGAAAAAAATTTTCCTTTATCGTGGATAGAAGGTCGGGGTAGGACTTTAATTTAGCTTAATAAGAGTATATTCTTTTTAACTTATAAAAGTACTTATTACTGCTTATCGTTGAAATATAGTGAATCAAGTTGAAATGCATTAAGGACATCTTCTTTTCGACATATGAGAAAGACTTATTGGCTTATTGTTAAAACATATTGAATGTTGCTAACACATAGAAACATGTTTAAATATGCTTAAACACACTTAGACATATTGAATGGTTGAAGAAAATATAACCAGATATTCTGAATAAGTACTTAACAATGCTGAATTGTGCTGAATGATGTTGAATTGTGCTAAATTGTCTTGAAAGTTGCTAAATACTGATGACAAATACTTATGATAAATCGAACATGAATATGCCCTAAATCATACTGAAATATGCTGGATTATGATGAATTATGTTGAAAAATGCTGAACTGGTTTATATATAATTGTGATTAAGGAAAGAAATGTATCCATAAATTTGTTTAAATCTGGGTAAATCTACTGTAAATGCATATTCGTGTATTATATGTGAATAATTTGTGAATAAATCTATTATTTGAAGTTCTTAATATTAACGTAAAATTTCTTGTATTGTTAGATATAATGGATTGAATCACTAATTCAATTTTGAAAACAATTATAATTAAAACTATCGAGAATATACATAAATATAAATGGTAGTTCGAAGCTAGTGGAGGAAGAGGAGGGAGACAGCAGAAAAAATAAGAGATATGGCAGTTAGTCATATTATAAATTGGAGTGGGACGTTGTTAGTAAAGTTTTTTTTTAAAAAAAAATGTGTGTTAATTGATTAGGTCCTTAAAATCATTAAGTACTTTTAGAAAATTAATGAGAAATTTTGTGGTCAAATAATAAATTATTTCTTCAAAATAATATGCGTTTTATAACAACAAGAACAACTTTTAGTATAGGTCTAATTTGCATGGGGTCTAGGAAGATTCAAATTTAGGTAGAACCCACAGCCCATTTAACCCATAGACTCCTAGACTTTTCACATAAAAACCAAATATGCTCGCCAATTGTAGCATTTTTCCAAAGTTTGCGATCTCTAATATTGAGGACTTCCTCCTTTTCAGGACAACAGGCTTCATCCCAAGCTACAGGTACTCTTTTCCTTTTTCCTTCAATGCCTCCCCAAAGGAGCATCCTGCATTTCTTCTCAACTTCTTTGATGACTGCTTGTGGCAAGATAAATAAGAAGCCCACTAGCTATGCACATACGTCAATACAATCAAGGGCGGAGCTACATTGGGGCAAGAGCGGTCCCCAGCTTTTTAGGAAAAAAAATTAAATATGGGATATTTTTGTGGATTAAAAAAAACCTATATATATCAATTCGTTTAGATATATTCCACAAACCTATGCTTGCCCGCATGGTCCGTTGCCCCTCCTTGTTTCAAGCGATTGTGAGTTCGACTCTTGCAAGTTGCATTTAGGCCCTTTGTATTTTATTTTTTTTTTTGAGTTTTGGAACACTATTTCCCCAAACGCCCCAGACCCTCACCCAGTTATTCGAAGTCCCCTCCCAGACGCTCTCTGTTGCTCGCAAGTCGCAGCCCCTGCCCACTCTCTCTCTCACTTTCTGACTTGAGGTCAGCCGCCGGCCCGCTGTCCACTGACCGGCCGCCGCCGCCACCTGCCGGCCGCTAGGCCCGCTTCCACTCCTCCTCACCTCTCCTCTAACTGCTAAATCTCAACTCCCAATTTAAGGTAATTCTCAAAAATACTCCATTTTTGTTTTTAATTTTATTATTTTGTAAATAATTACGTTTATTTTACTGATTTTAGTTGGATTTGTGTTAAATAATTGATTAACTTAGTGAATTACTCATGATTCATGAATTAAAAAATGAGGATTTTAATTTAATTGTCTTCTTGGTTGAATATTTAAAATTGGGCTAATTTTGTTTGTAATTACTTCCTTGTCTATGTTTAGTTTACTAATTTTTATTGAATTTGTGTTGAACAAGTGGTTAATTTAGAGATTTACTCATCAATTAAAAAATTAGGTTTTGTTTTTCTTGATTGAGAATTAAAATTGGGGTAATTTGTTGGTTGTTGTTTGTTTATTTGTGTTAAATTTATTGACTTTAGGTAAATTTGTATTTGTTTATGATAAACACAAATTACCCCAATTCTAAGTCCTAAATTCTCAATCAAGAAAGACAAAACCTAATTTTGTAAATAATTATGTAAATTATTTTGTAAATAATTATGTTTATGATTTACTAAAAACCATGAACCTAAGTAAGAACTTGATTGTGTTTTTCAGTTTGAAATGGAGAAGTTTTTCAACAAGATAGATAGATGATCTGTTGGTTCAAGCTCCGCGTCAAAAAACTCACCACTGATCCAAGAAAGTGCCAAACAAAGTACTCAACCACCGTCTAGCAATGAACAACCAATAAGCACTAATCCATCTTCTTCCAGGAGAACTCCAATCGATATTAATGCTCTTCCATCGGATCCAGCAGATAGAAAACCAATTTCAAGCTATCATCCTAATGATCGTGATGAGGTAAGAAGAGCATATTTACAAAAAGATCCTTACTAACCCCGAAATCATGCATTCCCTCAAACTAAAATTTCCAATTATATGCAGCGTTTTAATGAATCATGGTTTGCGGTATATCCTAATTGGTTAGAATATAGCATAAAAGAAGATGCGGCATTTTGTTTGTGTTGTTATTTGTTCAAGAATGACAAATTGGGTCATGGTGGAGGGGATGCATTTACAAGTAAAGGCTTTAGAAATTGGAAGAAGAGAAAATCATTTGACGCACATGTTGGTGAAGTAAATAGTGTGCATAATCAATGTGTTAAAATGTGTGAAGATCTTCTGATGCAAAAGCAATCCATACAAACTGCCTTAGACAAACAATCTACGAAGGTTAAATCTGAATATCGAGTCTGTTTAAATGCTTCAGTTGAAGTGGCAAGGTAACTTTTGAGTGGAGCATGGCCTTTTCGAGGTCATGATAAAAGTGAAACTTCAATAAGGAGAGGTCATTTTTTGGATTTGTTAGAATAGCATGCCCAAAGTAATGAAAATTTTGGAAGTATTTTTCAAAAGGCTCCATTAAATCATAAATTGACTTCTCCTAAAATCCAAAAAGACACTGCTAATTCTTGTGCAAAAGAAACCATTGGAAAGATTCTTGAAGAACTTGGAGATGGATATTTTGCTATATTAGTTGATGAATCCCGTGATACGTCTTGTAAACAACAAATGGCTATTATCTTGCGAGATATTGATAGAAAGGGATTTGTTATGGAGCGTCTACTTGGTCTTGTTCATGTCACCGATACTTCCTCTTTGTCACTAAAGGAAAATATTTATAATTTGTTATCTCAATATTCCTTGAGTCCATCTCGCATAAGAGGACAAGGGTATGATGGGGCTAGTAATATGTGTGGGCATATCAATGGGCTTAGAACTTTGATTATGCAAGATTGTCCATCGACACATTACATTCATTGCTTTGCTCATCAGCTCCAATTAACTCTTATTACAGTTGCAAATCATCATGATGATATTGAATGGTTCCTTGGGTGGGTTGGTGTTACATTGAATGTGATTAGTGGTTCTTATAAACGTAGAGATGAGTTTCGTGAAAAACAAACAGAAGCAGTGGAAGAAGCATTACGTTTAGGTGAACTACAAACTACACGAGGTTTAAACCAAGAACTTAGACTTGGAAGACCTGGGGACACTCGTTGGGGCTCTCATTATAAAACATTTACAAATATGATTATCATGTTTGCTCCTATCATTGATGTGCTTGATGTTATAGCAACTCATGGAAATCATTCACCTGATAGAGTCACGGCGCAAGGTGCTTTAGATGCCTTACAAACGTTTGAGTTTGCTTTCTTATTACATTTGATGAAATTGGTGTTGGGTATTATAAATGCATTGAGTCAGGCTTTACAAAGAAGAGACCAAGATATTGTTAATGCTATATCTCTCCTTACTACTGCCAAGAGATAGCTACAAATAACAAGGGATCAAGGATGGGATGATTTGCTTGATAAAGTTTCTTCATTTTGTGTGAAACATGATGTTGAGATTCCTAACATGGATGACTTTCATATTATTTGAGGAAAATCCAAGCGTAGAGTTTCCAAGATCACAAATGAGCATTACTATCGCATTGATGTGTTCTACACAATTCTTGATATGCAAATGCAAGAACTTAATAGTCATTTTTCTGAGGTGACCACTGATTTGCTTCTTGGGGTGGCTTGTTTGAATCCTAGTGACTCATTCTCTAACTTTGATAAGAACAAGATACTAAGAATGGCTCAGCTATATCCAAATGATTTTGATGACTTGGCTATTGAGACACTTGCTTGTGGACTGGATACTTTCATTGCTAATGCAGCTGATGATGTGAGGTTGTTCAACATTTCGGGACTTCCTGAGCTTTGCAGGAAGTTGGTTCGAACAAAGAAGCATTTAAGCTTTTCCCACCTACATCAACTTTTGAAACTTGCATTGATTTTACCAGTTTCCGCGGCAACTGTTGAAAGAGTGTTCTCTGCGATGAAGTTCATCAAGACTAAATTACGGAACAAAATATCAGATGAATTTTTAAATGATACTATTGTTACTTATTTTGAGATTGATATTTTTAAAAGTCTCTCAAACGACGATGTTATACTTTACTTTTAAAGTATGAGATCTCATCGAGGACAACTTTATTGAATGTAATAGCTATACATTTCATTTTTAGAACTATTAAAGTTTATATTATGTATATTATTTATCTCGCCCCCCGCTTGGTTTAAATCCTGGCTCCGCCCCTGAATACAATATTAACTAGTTGGATTCTTCCAGTATAACTGAGTGTCTTTGCATCCAGCTCTTAATTTTCCTGGGTAATATTTCTTACCAGCACATCAAATTCTATTGTATTTAGCTTTCCTGGCTTCAATGGCATCCCGAGATACGTCATTGGTAGCTGGCCTTTGATCTATTTTCTATAATCATAGGTCTTGCCCACATATTTGTACTTGCTTTTGGGCTTAGTTTTAAAAGACGTGAGATGCACTAAGGTGTATAAGATCCCAAGGCAAAAGGCGGCGAACGTGCATGTATCATAGATACAAGGCGCACTTCTATGGAAAATTTTTTAAGTCCTCCATGTTTTGCAAAGTAGATTTTGCAGAAACAAATTAGAAAGATGCATTAAAAAAGTAGCTAGGTATTAATATAATTATTAACACTACAAATAACCTTAGGACATGTATGATCATCGTAGTTCCCTAATGCACACACTCACTGTACAAGAATAACTCATCTTTTAGCTCCCAAGGAAAGAAAAGAAGAAAAAAGACAAAAGGCAAGGCTAAGAAAAAGAAGAAAAGAGGTGAAGATATAGCCTTCTATCCTTGAGGCGCATCTCATCCGCGCGAAGGCATTGACCTAGTAGCCTCATGCCGAGGTTGAAACCTGCCTCAGACGGACTTTTTAAAACTAAGCTTTTGGGGGCTAAAGCGGGATGATTTCTGTGCAAACATGCATATGTTATTGATGCTGATGAAAAAGAAAGTGAATTAGTCTAATATTAGAAATTTATGATTTATTTTAATATCTGAAAACTTATAGTATTTTGATATTTTTATGTATTTTTCATAGGTTTATTTATAGACTATTTAGATAAATCAAAATAATGGTATTTAGTAAAGTATTTAGGTAGTATTGAGTTTCCTATTCTATATAAGCTTGGTTTAGTTAGTATCCTAATATTAGACCGAATCTCTTTCTTCTTCATCCGCATCATTAATCTAGGCATGTCCAAAATTAATATTCATTTAATAATCAATATTCAGTAATGAATAACAAATTCATTACAACTTTCTTTAAAAAAAATATATAAGAGCAATGAGAAAGAGGAAGAGAGGAGGAAGTCATCACTAAATCTGAATTAACCATGCAATGCCTTGATCTGTAATGCCCCAAATTTTTTCTTCTTTTTTTTTTTGAAATTAGTTACTAACTTCGACTAATATGTGAATATGTGATTTATGTGCATAAATTTTATGTGTTTTATTTTAGACATATATGTATGTTTTAAGTTAATATTATTATGTTTGGGAATGATTATTGATTTAGTATAAGACTTTGTTTTGCCCTTCACAACAAAATTAAAAAAAGGGGGCAAAGAGGAGTTAAAAAAGGGGTCACTTGACCGAAAACGAAAAAAGGAAAAAGAAAAAGAAAAGGAAAAGGGGGAAGGGGGTTTTACGTGAATTTTGGGGGGGTTTGTTTTTTATCCACACACAAAACACACACTCACACACACTGAGGGAAAGAGAGCCAGAGGAGAAGAGAAGAAGAAGAAGAAAAAGAGGAGGAGAAGAAGAAGAAGAAGGAGAAGAAGATTAAGGTTTTTGATTTTGAAATCAATTTATGGTGAGTAATTCTTACTTTTTCTAACTTAAAATTGATTAGAGAAAGATTGCTTTGAAAATCTATGTTCGAATTTGAGGAATTGATTTTGAATTGAAATTATGAATTTGATTTTAGGTTTTAGTAGTTTAGAACGCTAATTTCACTCTCTAGAAACCCACCCCTAAAAGTTTCATGGTTAGTTGTGAGTTTTGGATGAATTGGATGTTTTGGGTTGATGATGATGCTATTGATTTGTTCATTTGTATGCTAGAATGTGGATTTTTGGGTTGATTGCTTATATTGGATGAACAAGATGATAGAAATTAAGTTGAATTTTCAGATTTTTCAGAGACCATGCTACTATGCGAATTTCTGCGAATTATTGGAGCATTGAAAACTTCTGAACTTTATCCTATAGGTTTCCTATGTTGTTGGGTAATTTCTTGCAAATTTCATGAATTTTAGACACTTATTTTATGAGTTACGAATTTTTGATTGAATCTGCCCTGTAAATTTATGCTGAAATTCGGTTAGTGTTTTGAGTATTGTGAGCTATTGGATTGGAGAAAAATTATCAACTTTTTACTGTAGTTTTGTTGCTATGTGTTGCAATTCTTTGTGAAGTTTTATAAATTTTAGATATGTACTTTGTGAGTTATGAATTTTTGATGGAACTGCCCTGTTTTAGTGCCCAAAGTTTGATTGCTCTCTGAATTTTCTGGTAATTATTCGCTTGCCATAAAATTGTAAAAATATTATAGTGAATGCATGATATTATTTTGTAATTGTTTGCCAATGTTTGTTCACGTTGGATGTGTATCCTGTCAGTTACGAATTTTTGAGTGAAACGTTATTTTTGTTGTAATTATGGGTTATTCGTACGCATAAATTAAATAGTCATCACGTTCGTGATGATTTCACGCATTATAATAGTAAAATGCGGTTATGATTTATTGGAAACTTGTGAAAAGTATTTTGAGTGGAATCATGCTCTGTTTTGATTATGTTTTTGTTAAAATTATGGAATTGATTTTCTTTGAAAATAAAAATGCAATTATATGATTTCATTAAGTTATATTTGTAAGAAAAGAGGTTCATGTCTTTTTGAGGCTATTATAGAGCGTTCTAGAGCTATGGTCATAGAAGTAGTTGTCCTTGTATTTGGAACTATGTGAGTCATTGGTTGGTGCCTTGAGTGGGCACTGTCCGGTCTGCCAATTAGCTCCTCAGTTTGTGTTATTTGGGAGCTATGTGGGTCCCTGGCTTTTTAGGATGTGAGTGTGACTCCACAATTTGTGTTTTGAGGGCATCTACATACTCTAGAGCGTTGGGTCCCTGGTTGGTACCTTGAGTAGGCATCGCCCGGTCTGTTAGGATGTGTTTGCGACTCTTGTATTTTGTGATGGTTCTTTGTGTGAGCCATGAGTTAACTTCCCCTAAACTAAGAAGTTTTGCATTCAGTTAAGAATGTGTGATATATTATGAAACTGGTAGTTAACTTGGATTTAGACTTTTGATACGTTATGAAGTTAGTTTTGACTTGGATTGGGATCTTCGATTTGGTTTTGGATATGAACGATCATCCGGGATATTTATGAAATTGTGATCGATTTGAACCATATGTGTGATCGATAAATATGTCTAAAGAAATATGTTCTGTGTTTAAAGCATGTATGTGGACTTTTGAACGGAATATGCTTATGTATGCGTCAAGTATGATTATGGGCGGGCCATTACCTTGATTTAGCAGACTTTGCTTTCTTTTAGACTTTAACAAGGATTAGGAGCCTAAAAGACATGGTTGGTATAGGACAGTCATGGTTAGTTTAGTGAATAGACTAATAGCAGAGTTTGTTTAGAGACTTAAATGAAAACAAGGGTCCTTGAATCGTACATGGTATGGGACAGGTACGACTAAGTTGGTCTAATTGCCCATCACATGACATACACGTGTGTGTGTGTGTGTGTGTGTGTGTGTGTGTGTGTTTGTGAAGTTTGGGAACATGTTGGATATAAAAGATATGAGTTTATTTCGATTTCTGGAGTATAAGCATATTCTCTTATTGCCTTCTATATGCTACATGACACGTTCTATCTATATGTCATAAGATACGTGTACTATGTAATTATATGTTAATCGGTTAATGTGTAAAGTATAACAAAAGGGGAAAGTAAGGGTTATTCACGGGGCTCGGGGAGCTCATGACCTCACCATTTTTCTGGTTTTTATAAGCTAAAGGAAGCCACAGGAGCATACACGGGGCTAGGATAAGATACATCATTTGAAGAACTAAGCTGAGGATGCATACGTCGTTTATGTTGTGTTGTGTATTGGGTTTCATAAGTACAAGGATGAATGTATTTTTGGGATGGCACATATGCCAGAATATTATGTATATAGTTTATGCATGTAAATGCATGTATTAGAATCACTCTGCCCAAACTTTAGTAAGATTTCAATAAGAGCTTCCGCTGCGTTCGCTTGTTAACAGGTTAATCAAGGTTAAGAAGTTTATAGAGCCTTATGGGTGTTCTTAATTGAACATCCACGGCGGTGACAAGCCTTTCCCCTTTCGTGCGGGGCATTACAGAAGTGGTATCGGAGCAAGCGACCTCGACATATAGGAATTATGTGCGTGTGCACTTGATTTAGTGCTTGTTAATGTGAAAACTATGTGCTTACGTGAAAAGTATATGCTCATGTGAATGTACACATGCTTAATTGAATTATTGGTGCCTAACTTAGTTGTGGACCATACTTGAGCAAACACTCAGCATACTAACTTACCTATAGCCGACTCGTTTAGATGGCTGCTATAAGAGGTGGAGGTGGATCTCGTGATGGAGGGAGTAAAGCTAACCCTATGATAGGGATTAATTTACTCAACAAGTTCCTTAAGTTACAAGCTTCGAAGTTTAGGGGAACTACGAATCCCTCCGAGTTAGACGAGTGGATGAGGGAACTTGATAAGATATTTAAGACAATGATATGCCCTGAGGAGTATAAGGTAGGTTTGGCAACGCATTTATTCAGTGGAGAAGCGGATCATTGGTGGGATTCTATCAAGTCGACTGATGAGGAGGAAAAAGCAAACCCACTAACTTGGGAAAAGCTTAAAGAAAAAATAAATGAACAGTACTATCCTAGAGATGTGCAAAGGGCTAAGGAGTTAGAGTTCTCTAACTTGGAGCAGGGTAAAATGACCGTGATGGAATATGGTGCTAAGTTTATAGAACTTAGCCGATTTGGGAGACATCTGGTGGATACAGAGTAGAAGAAAGTTGATCAATTCGAAGATGGTTTAGATATTGAAATTCGTAAAGGTTTATCATCACAAGTCTTCACTAAGTATCAAGATATATACTAAAGAGCAATGCGGGTTGAAAAGGTTTTGAATGAAAGTAGAGCTAACAATGCAACTACTACAAAGAAATCAAGTGGAGTAAGCTCAGCCTCTAAGAAACAAAAGAACATTGCTCAAGAAGAGCGAATGCTTGAACCAGCTTCAGATAAGAAATACTATGAATTCTGTAAGAAAATTTATGGTGGAATTGAATGCTACCGAGCGACGGGGAAGTGCTTCAACTCGGAAAACCTGACCATATAGCTTCCCAGTGGCCCCAACCGAATAGAAGGGCTCCCGGAAGCACGAAGAGACCATTCTCTAATGAAAAAGGCATACCCCAGCCACTGAACAAGAAGACAGACTACGATAGGAGGAAAGGTTCCATGAGGAGGATCTATGTTATGAAGCGGCATGAGAAAAATTAAGTTGACTCACATAAAGTGACAAGGGAAGGTAAGTTTCGAGGACAAAACTTATTTTAAGGGGAAAAGGATGTAACGTCCCAAATTTTGTTTTTTTTTAAATTAATCTCTAACTTTGACTAATATGTGAATGTGTGATTTATGTGCATAAATTTTATGTGTTTTATTTTAGATATATATGTATGTTTTAAGTTAATATTATTATGTTTGGGAATAATTATTGATTTAGTATAAGACTTTATTTTACCCCCTACAACAAAATAAAAAAAGGGGGCAAAGAGGAGTTATAAAAAAAGGGGGGTCACTTGACCGAAAACAAAAAAAGGAAAAAGAAACGGAAAAGGGGGATGGGGGTTTTACGTGAATTTGGGGGGAAGGGTTTCTTTATCTTTTATCCACACACAAAATACACACTCACACACACTAAGGGAAAGAGAGGCAGAGGAGAAGAGAAGAAGAAGAAAAAGAAGAGGAGGAGGAGAAGAAGAAGGAGAAGAAGATTAAGGTTTTTGATTTTGAAATCTATTCAAGGTGAGTAGTTCTTACTTTTTCCAACTTAAAATTAATTAGAGAAAGATTACTTTGAAAATCTATATTCGAATTTGAGAAATTGATTTTGAATTGAAATTGTGAATTTGATTTTAGATTTTAGTAGTTTAGAACACTAATTTCACTATTTAGAAACCCACCCTAAAAGTTTCATGGTTAGTTGTCAGTTTTGGATGAATTAGATGTTGTGGATTGATGATGATGCTGTTAATTTGTTCATTTGTATGCTAGAATGTGGATTTCTGGGTTGATTACTTGTATTAGATAAACAGGATGATGGAAATTAAGTTAAATTTTTGGATTTTTCAGAGACCACGCTACTATTCGAATTTCTGCGTATTATTGGAGTATTGAAAACTTATGAAATTTATATTATAGGTTCCCTATGTTGTTGGGCAATTTTTTGTAAATTTTCATGAATTTTAGATACTTATTTTATGAGTTACGAATTTTTGATTGAATCTACCCTGTAAATTCGTGCTAAAATTCAGTTAGTGTTTTGATTATTGTGAGTGATTGGGTTGGAGAAAAATTATAATATTTTCACTGTACGTTCATCACTATGTGTTGCAGTTCTTTGTGAAGTTTCATAAATTTTGGATATGTACTTTGTGAGTTATAATTTTTGATGGAACTGCCCTATTTTAGTGCCTAATGTTCGGTTGCTCTCTGAATTTGCTGGTAATTATTGGCTAGGCATAACATTGTGAAAATATTATAGTGAATGCATGATATTATTTTATAATTGGCTGCCAATTTTTTGTTCATGTTGGATGGGTATCCTGTAAGTTACGAATTTTTGAGTGAAACGTTATGCTTGCTGTAATTATAGATTATTCGTATGCATAAATTAAATGGTCATCATGTTTGTGATGATTTCACGCATTATAACAGTAAAATATAGTTATGATTTATTGAAAACTTATGAAAAGTATTTTGACTGGAATGATGCTCTGTTTTGATTATATTTTTGTTAAAATTGTGGAATTGAATTTCTTTGAAAATAAAAATGCGATTATATGATTTCATTAAGTTACATTTGTGGGGAAAGAGGTTCATGTCTTGTCAGAGGCTATTGTAGAGCGTTTTAGAGCTATGGCCATAGAAGTAGTTGTCTTTGTGTTTAGAGCTGTGTGAATCGTTGGTTGGTACCTTGAGTGGGTACTACCCGATCCGCCAATTGGCTCCTCAGTTTGTGTTATTTGGGAGCTGTGTGAGTCTCTGGTTTTCCAGGATGTGAATGTAACTCTAGAGTTTGTGTTTTGAGGGCATCTACGTATTCTAGAATGTTGAGTCCCTAGTTGGTACCTTGAGTGGGCATCGCCCGGTCCGTCCGGATGTATTTGTGGCCCTTGTGTTTTGTGATGGTTCTTTGTGTAAGTCATAAATTGACTTCCTCTAAACTAAAAAGTTTTGGATTCAGTTAAAAATGTGTGATATATTATGAAACTAGTAATTGACTTAGATTTAGACTTTTGATACGTTATGAAGTTAGTTTTGACTTGGATTTGGATCTTGGAATTGGTTTTGGATGTGAAGGATCATCTAGGATATTTATGAAATTGTGATCGATTTGAACCATATGTGTGATCGATAAATGTGTTTAAAGAAATATATTATGTGTTTAAAGCACGTATGTGGACTTTTAAACAGAATATGCTTATGTATGCATCAAGTATGATTACGGGCGGGCCATTAGCTTGATTTTGCAGGCTTTGTTTCTTTTAGACTTTACTGACGATTAGGACCTCAAAGGATATGGTTGGCATCGGACAACCATGGTTAGTTTAGTGAATAGACTAGTAGCAGAGTTTGTTTAGAGACTTAAGTAAAAATAAGGGTCCTTGAATCGTACATGGTATGGGACAGGTACGACTAAGTTAGTCTAATTACCCATCTCATAACATACACATGTGTGTGTGTGTTTGTGAAGTTTTGGAACATATTGGATATGAAAGATATGAGTTTATTTTGATTTCTGGAGCATAAGCATGTTTGTTTATCGCCTTCTATATGCTATATGACATGTTCTATCTATATGTCATAAAATACGTGTACTGTATAATTATGTGTTAATTGGTTAATGTGCAAAGTATAACAAAAGGGGAAAGTAAGGGTTATTCACTGCGCTCGGGGAGCTCATGACCTCACCATTTTTCTAGTTTTGTTAAGCTAAAGGAAGCCACAGGAGCATGCACGGGGCTAGGATAAGATACACTGAAGAGCTAAGCTGAGGATGCATACCTCGTTTATGCTATGTTGTGGATTGGGTTTCATAAGTACAAGCATGAATGTATTTTTGGGATGGCACATATGTAAGAATATTATGGATATAGTTTATATATGTAAATGCATGTATTAGAATCACTCTGCCCAAACGTTAGTAAGATTTCAATAAGAGCTTCCGCTGCGCTCGCCTATGAACGGGTTAATCAAGGTTAAGAAGTTTAGCGAGTCTTATGGGTGTCCTTAATCGAACATCCATGACGGTGATGCGTCTGTTCCCTTTCAGGCGGGGCGTTACATGTTCTAGGCACTAAGATTAGGAAAGAGTCCTTCAGCACTGGAATTTAGTAACAAGCCAAGCTGTGGCATCTTTATGTAATTTTCATAGGTTTATTTATAGACTATTTTAGACAAATTGATATACGGATGTTTACAAGTATTTAGATAGTATTGACGTGATTCTCTGAGTTCATTCTATCTAGCATTCTATTTTTTGGGAAAATCTAAAATATCATCGTTTTTTGCTTTTTGTAAATCTTCCAATTTTTTGTCAAGTTCTTCAATGCTTTTGTCAATTTGATCAATTCTTTGTTCTGATGTCATGGCTTTAGTAACCGAGCAGCAAAATACTACATATTTCCTTTGATTCAGCTCAGCTTTCCATGGGCTACCCTATGAACCGCAAGCAATAGTAAACTTTTGGATCACAACAACACCTTTCTTTGAATAACAAATAGGGCAGCAGTTGTTTCTAGCAATGGTGTGGTTTAGTGTAATTGACGATGGTTCAATTAAACATACATTTAAGGTTATTTAGAGAGTATATCTTACAAAAGGGTTTATGCAACACTGTTGTTAGCAATCTCCTATAGCTCTTTTTCGGATTCAACTACTTGTATTCTTATTGTGCAATGTAGCGCATTCATGCAAATGACCAAAAAATAAGAAGAAAAAGGCCAGTTGTGGCACATTGGCTGTCTCAGCACTCTCACCAATTGTCTTCTGAATGGGTGTGAATTTTTTCTACAGCAACTTGGCGTGGTTACTTGAATGATAGCTCATCAATGTGTCATGAAACTATGTTGCTATTGTTGCATAGTTTGGGATTCTTTAAAAGATACAAACAGTGTACTCAAGGGAAGATTTACTATAGAAGGCCAGAGAGGAAGGTCCATCTCAAGTTGGTAATGCCAGTGGAACAAAATAGAACTTTGTGCTAATGGAAGAAAGTGGTGTGTTAATTTGCTAGCCTTTAGGCTGTCTGCTAAGAAGTTACTTTTGAACTATTCATGGATCTATAATCCAGCCAGTTGAATTCACCTTACCAGAGTTTGATTCTTGATTGGGCACTAGCCTAATTGGTATCCCACTTGCTTGCCAACAGCCTGACCAAAGTTTGATTTTTGGCTGTCTCAGTTTCTCTACTTTGAGAATGCAAGGGCCGAGGAGCAAATAGGGTGCCTAGGCTTGTTCTGGGCTTTTCCCCTTTTTGGGGTCTTGGCCCATTGGGCTCCTCTAAGATAGAGGATCAATGGGTGCACTTGTTTACTATTGTAACCCAAAAAAAAAAAAATCACCTATGCTTTTCCAGTAAACCCAGACAACATTGCAAACTGTCCTTCCATAACATGAATACAACTTGAGTTTCCCAGTTGAGTTTGTCAATGAAAATACAAAATGGAAATACATCACCAGGGGAAAACTGAACATTGTAACCACAATTCAACATGGCTTTAGCAATTTGTTAACAAAGCCACAACTTGCAGAATAGAATGAGCATCAGAAAAATATGCACATACCTTGGGAATGACAGCAGACAAGGCACTATAGTATATGATAATATTTATCAATAGGAAGGAAATAGTGCTCAAGGTCACCCAACAAAAAATTAACAATGTAGCTCAATGCAGATTTTTTTTTTTTTTGGGGGTCGGGGGATATGGTTTCTTCATCTAAATGACAAGGATAACACAAAAAAGACACATTTTATGAAAACAATTAAAACCCATAGAAATGTACCACCACAATATGGTTAGGTAGCACAGGATGAAACCTAGACTTGAAACTCAGGATACGGTACATTTAAGGATCCAAGGGTTGAACATGGCTAGTTTAAGTTAGTCAAAATGTACGGGCCTAATATAATATGTAGTTCAAATACCAGATTACGATAAAATATAGCTAGGAATTCAATAAAGCATTGAGTAATCCAAATTCAATACCCAAAAATTCCACCACCAGGTGGGGTTATAGGGAGGTCTGATACAGTAGCCTTACCCCTAAATTGTAAAATTACAAAGAAATCGGTTCCGATTGGCCTTAGATTCAAAAACCATAAACTACCTATTATTCCACAGAAACAGAGCAGCGGAAGTTTAGAGAGGCACTTTTCTTTAGTCCGTACAATCCAAGCTTGCCTTTTTCAGCTATACAGATCTCGGACATGCAGCGTCGAGTAATATAGGATCAAAACGGCAGGTGGGCAACGGCCAGGCCGTCGACTGTGGGACGGCCGACGCCTATCCTTGTGCCCTGGGAACTTCGTCTTTGCCTCGCTCATTTACTCCCCTCAGGCCTTTAGGTGATCATCCTTGCTTTGCTCTTGCCTTTTTTCAGCATTTAGCTGCCCCTCTTCCTTGAACATCTTGAAATTACCTTCAAAAAGTTAGAAAATGAATTCAAATAAGGCAACGATATTAGAAGAGGTATTATATGGTCAAATCCCTCTAAATCAAAGGAGAGTTAGGGAAAATAAGCCAAAAGGGATCATGAGCTTAGTCAACATTGGGTGACATGAGCTTACAACAACCTTCTCCTACAAAAACTGTAGTTTTAGTTCCTTCCATTAATATCCCCCTGTAACCACTTGTGAGGAGGTTCTTTAGACCTCACAAACAACCAAACTAGTTTGGTGGTTTTCTAGCATAAGCCACTACCACCAAAACTCCACAAAATCCAAATCTCAATCTCTTTTGTACCATATTACAAATAACATGACTATGACACATTTACCTATTGAACACGAAGTCTTCCTCACTGCCTTAGACTCCACATCTAATCATTTATTATATTCTCAAGATATATAGGATCCCAAGAGGTGCTAAACTGTGAATATGGGGCATGTTCTTTTTGACTTATGGGAAACACTTGTTGGTGCTTATTAATGAAACATGTAGAAAATTGCTGAAATATACTAAAACATGATGAAACATGCTCAAACATGCTAAAACATGCTAAATAGTTGAAGAAAATATAATTAGGTATTTTCAATAAGTATTTAATAGTGTGGAATTCTCTAGTAGCTTTTAATCTTTTTATTTTATTTTACTTGGTCTTTTAACCTCACTCTACTTTAGTTGATTAGCTGGCATTGCGTTGATGTTATTATATAATTTTAATCAAATTCTCTAGTACTTGGTCTTTTTTTGGGGCCTTTTTTTGGTTCTCTTTTCCAACTCTGCTTTGGTCTTTTAATCAAATTATTTAGCTCCTGTCTTCCTTTTACTATATAATTTTTACACTAATCATTACTAATATTTAAACTTATTATTGTTTATTATTGTTTATTTAATTGTATAATTGTTATTATTTTTATTATTGTTATTGTCATTATTATTGTTCTTGTTGTTGTTGTTATTATTATTATTATTATTACTACTACTCCTCCTCTTATTAGTTTCATTGTTCTTATCATTCATATTAGTTTTAACTAGTGGCAAGTAACGGAGTAGTTCGAGAACTGTCCTCTTGGGAGGAAGGCGTTAGCAAGAGAGTAGGATTCGATAGTTTGCATTTTTCATCTCAAAATGTTAGCAACCTTGCTAGCAAATCTATGAAATTAGTTAAATCTTTACGTAGACATAAGGTTAACATATCTTGTATCCAAGAGACTAAGTAGGTCAGAGCCAAAGTTCAAGAAATTGAAGGGTATAAGTTATGGTATTCTGGGCATACTGAGCTAGAAATGGAGTTGGTATTTTGATCAATAAGGAGTTGGTTGATCAAGTTGTAGATGTGAGGCATAAGAGTGATTGCATCATGTTAATTAAGTTGATGGTAGGGGTAGAAATCCTCAATGCAATATGTGTCTATACACTATAATTAAGGCTAGCGGATGGCATTAAGAGGGAATTTTGGGAGGGCTGAAAGAATTAATGTAGAGTATACCTCAAAGTGAGAAACTCTTCTTGCGTGGTGATTTTATTGGACATGTCGAAACTAAGGCAGATGGGTATGCTAGGACACATGGAGATCTTGGTTAGGTGGAAAGAAATAGTGGAGGGGTGTCAATTCTGAACTTTGTGGTTGCCTGAGCTTTGATGATTGTTAAAAACTCCCATTTTAAGAAGGAGGAGGACCACTTGGAGACTTTTAAGACTTAAATAGAATACTTTCTAATTAAGGCAAACAATAGGATGTTGTGCAAAGAGTGTAAAGTGATACCCATGAATATTTAGGGACTCAACATAGACTATTGGCAATGGATATGGTGATTAAGAGTTCGAGGAGAAAGAAGAGAAGTGTTGGAGATCTAAAAGTTAGATGGTGGAATCTTAATATAGAGAACACAGCTAAATTATCGGAGAATATTAAAGAAGAACAGAGTTGGAAGTAAGTAGAGGATGCAGACAAAATGTCGGAAGCAATGGATGAGTGCATTTGAAGGTTAGCTGAGAAGGTCTTAGGAATATCAAAAGGGGGTGGATGCAAAATAAAAGGAGCTTGGTGGTGGAATAAGGAAGTGAAAGAAAAAGTTAAGGAGAAATAAGATGCATACATTGCTCTAATCAGTAGGAGATCGGATAGAGAAAAAAGTAGTTATTTTTGTTAAGTACAAGGATGCAAAAAAGATAGCAAAGAAAGCTAACACTGTAGCAAAGAACAACGCATATGAAAGTCTATACTAAAAACTGGAGACTAAGGGGAGAAGGATGTCTTCAAGTTAGCCAGGGCTATGGAAAAGAAAACAAGAGACTTGAGAAATGTAAAGTGAATCAAAGTTGATAACGATAAGGTATTAGTAGAGGAAGCTAAAATAAGGGAGAGATGATGGAGCTACTTTTCTAAGCTCTTTAATGGTGATTTCATGGTAAGGTACTAGTAGAGAAAGCTAAAATAAGGGAGAGATGGTGGAGTTACTTTTCTAAACTCTTTAATGGCGCATTCAGTGAGTATCCATAGAGGAGCGAGAGAGGGGATCAAGAGGAGTAACAAAACCATAGGTTTTGCAGTCGAATTAGTAAAGAGGAGATTAGAGACACATTAGAAAAGATGAAGATTGGGAAGGTTGTGGGTTCAGACTGTATCCCTATGAAGATCTAGAAGTGTTTGGGTGAAGAGAGATTAGTGATTAACAGAGCTTTTTAATGTCATTTTTAGGACTACTAAGATGTCGCGCAAATGGAGATTCAATACAATCACTTTACAAGAGTAAGGGTGATATTCAAGATTGTAATAATTATAAAGGTATTAAACTAATTAATCACACAATGAAGTTATAGCATAGGGTGATTAAGAGAAGGTTTGAGGAAGGATATTTCAATTTTGAAAAACCAGTTTGATTTTATGTCAGGTAGATTGACTACAGAAGCAATCCATCTCATAATAAGGCTCATGGAATTATATAGGAATAGGAAAAAAAATCTTCACTTGGTGTTCGTAGATCTAGAGAAAACATATGATAGAGTATCACATGAGGGGTTATAGGAGTGTTTAGAAAAGAAAGAGGCGTTGGAGACATCTATACGAGCTATCAAGGATATGTATAAAGCAGTGGTGAATCCAGGAATCAAATGCAGCGGGGTCCGAGTTTAAATACACATATAATTTGGAATTTAAATCTAACAATTGACATAGAACCGAAATTGAGAATGAAAGGGTTAGAGTCGAGCTCTTGAGCTGTGGTCGTACTCTAATTCGAAGAATTGGGCCCCTTCCCCCCCAAAAAAAAAGAGCATTATTGTCTGAAAACGCTGGGAATAGGCTTTGAACCTACAACATGACCTATAACTGCGTAGCTATTGCAGGCTCATCAAACCACGCCAACAGTCTTTCCTTGTTGCAGTTAGAAGATCACAAATTATATATATAAGATTTACTTATTTACTTTTCAACACAACTAACAGACTTTTTTTTTAAAAGCGGGGGCTCTTGACCCCACGTGACCCCACTGTAGCTCCGCCCCTATATGAAGGAGTAAAAACAAGTGTAAGGACCTAAGGAGGAGATACAGAGGACTTTCCTATCGACATTGAGCTCTATTAGGTTTAAACCCATTTTTTTCACTATTGTTGTGAATGTACTCATAAAATGGATTCAGGACGAGGTACCATGGTTCATGCTATTTGACAATGATATTGTTCTTATCGATGATACTAGGGAGGGTCTTAATATAAAGTTAGAGCACTGGAGACATACATTGAATTATAGGGGATTTAGATTGAGCAGATCAAAGGCTGACTTTAAATATGGGTTCAATGGTGAGGTTGCCAATAGGGAAGAAGTCATCATGGATGGTGTGGCAACACTGAGGGCTGAGAAGGTTAGCCATTTAGGCTCGATCATTATGGAGAAAAGAGATATTAACAAAAATATTAACCAATGCATCAGAGTGGGATGACAAAAATGGAGGAATGCTTATGGAGTATTGCGTGATAAGAAAATTTCTGTAGGACTGCCGAAAACATTTATCGTGTGGTAGTCAAACTAGCTTTGTTATATGGTTCAGTGCACAGGCCAATAATGAAAACTCAAGTCCAAAGGTTGATGGTAGTAAAAATAAGAATGGTGCGATGGATGAGTGGATATACAAGATTGGATAGAATTAGGAATGAATTGATGACAGAGAGTATGGGAGTCGCACCCATAGAAGATAAGATGAGGGAGATTAAATTAAGATGGTTTGGTCATGTTAAGAGGATGAGTGAGAATGCACCAGTGAGAAGGTGCGAGAGGATTGACTTTTAGGGTGTAAGACAGGTAGATGACGGCCAAAGAAAAGTTGGAACAAGATGAATAAAAATGATTTGAAGTTCGTAGGTCCACCACCAAGTTTAAGGGCCTGTTCTATTTCGTATTTTAGATAGATAGATAGATATAAGGAGCTGTAAGGAGCTGTAAGGAGATGTAAGGAGCTGTAAGGAGCTATAAGGATGGATGTAAGGAGTTGTTGAATTGTTGAAGAGTTGTATAGTATAATTTATTTTACAATGAACATTTTGGATGAAAAATAATAATATTAAAATAATATACTTATTAAAAATAAATAATTAATTAAGTTAATTACACAACAATAAAATATATTAATCCTCATAAATTTGATGAATAAAATTTCGTCCCAGATTTTTTGTATGAACATTAGTTTGATCAAATAAGCAAAGTATAACCCCCAAAAAACAACTTTTTTGATAAAATTGAATACAACTCTTCAAATAAATTCTTATTTTAAGTAAATAATAATTTTAAATATAAATAAATGTCTGGTCATCTGTAATAATATATATTTCATGTCGAAATTCAAATATAATTTATGTCGTTATATTATGCTTTTATACTTATGTAAATATTGTGTTTATAAGATATTTATAAATTTTATATATTGGTAGTATCATTAAAAAAATATACATATTTCTGTAACTAAAATAAATGAATGTTATAGAAAATTTATGAGATGTAAGAAGATATATGAAGATGTAAGGAGATGTAAGAAGATGTAAGAATTATGTTAAGGATGTAAAGAGCTGTAAGGAAATGTAAAAAGCTGTAAGGGGATCTAAGCTCTTAGCTAAATCCTAAAAAACGCAAAATAGAATAGGGCCTAAGTCATCTGAACTTAGTGGTGAAATACTGCAATTAAATAAGTGTAAAGTAAAGCTCATCCCCATGTAATTTGCAAGTACAGAATATCTGCAACAGATAATCAAAAGTAGGGATTACTTAAATACTAAAATCCTTATATTTACATAGTCAATGTTTGCTGTTTCTAAAGTATTGGATGAAAATGTGCTTCATCTTGCTAAATTCAAATTTATACGTAAGGGACAATATGAAAAAAGTATGAAAATTTAAAGATATCTGAATAAAAATAGAAATTAAAAAATTAAAATGATTTTTAAAATATATTAGAGTTAATTAAAAAATTTCAAAACAACATGAAATTTAAAACTATAAATTATTTAAAATGGAGAAAAAATATAGAGCTTAATTATCAAATTAAAAAAATAATAAGAAAATAATTTTTAAAATTCAAAGGTCAAATGTAATATTTCACCATACCTTAGTTAAGGAGGGTAGACGTAAATACTTGTTTTCTATTTGCATTATAACATATAAGTTTTAGAAAAAGATATTTATTTTGTGTAATATTTTATTTTCTTGCAAAAATTTGAAGGGGGGTTTACTTTTCTACTTTCTTTTAAAAAAATCTTTTTTATTTTTTCAATTGCATCTACCAGGGCTTGTACTACTTTCGGTAACATAGTGGCATATATAACAAGAAAACACAACATTGGAGGCTTGTACAGCTAAGTTTCAATTATAACCAAAAATAAGAACGTCAAGCGTTTCTGCAACCTTTGTTGAGGCAAAACTATGTTGACAAAACAAATTAATTTATGAAGCCTTCTAAGTATTGTAAATATTTTGAGAGACTAATAAATTGTATAGTGTGATTTTTTGAACTCTTTGGGTTGACTTCTGATAATGTCTATGTAAATAGTCACATTTAGATTTTTTCAGTGACTATTAGTCATCATAGGATGACTTTTCTCTTTATTTGAGGGTCGGTATTTGCTGCGTCTTTTAATCCCATGTAAAAGTCAACACAAAAAATTGTAAAAGTCATCTCTCTTGTTCGGTAACAAAATATTGTAATTTATATCTTCATTTATATGACTTTTCTAATAACAAATTTTAATTTCTAGAATTCTTATTTGATTTTTTAATTTTGTAGGACATAATGCTGATCATAGAGTTGATAAAAATTGGGTTCAAAACGGTGAAAATCAAGTAAAGATCTAAGGAAAAAAGACCCAACACTGTCTACCGTTCAGTTTTGCGGGGTCGAGCAAAATTTCCAAAAGCAGCTAAAAAGTTAAAGAGATGCATGGCTGGCCGAGCACTTTTTGTACGGCTATGCATATTGATCATCAGCTAAACCCGATAGCTGTACGATTAGCCGTGCATTTTTGCACTGTCGTGCATCCTCTCCCCTAGAAATTTTGCATGGTTGTACAAACCTACCAACTGATCTTTGGGGATTATTTACTTAAAAATTGTAATTATTGTCAGAAATCCTTTTGCTTGGGCTCCGAGGGCTCAATTATGGTTTATGTTAGCCACTTCGAAACCGCATTAGGGGAGAATAACTTAGGTTAGTTTATGTATATGATAATTCATATTTTATATGTAATTTTACCCTTCATCTTACCTACTTTTAAGTCTTTGAAATATATTTTATGAAACAATAATGCATATTTTATGTGATTTTCAGGTGAAAATAAGATCAATGAATTTGCATGTGAAATTGTTCAAGAGGACTCAGATTTGTCAAAGTTCCCACAAGTGCAATGCCTAGAGACCAAGCCCAAGAGCCCCAAAGAAAAGAGGAGAAAAAAAGGATGATTGAGCCGTCCAGCAAGGCCCAGCGGTGTCCACCTCTCCTTCTCTCCTTCTCTTCTTCTCCTTCCACGTTTGGGCCTGCCGCTTTCAGTACCCACACCACTCCAGCAGCCCAGGTCGGCCCATCAATCAGCCTTCTCCTCTCTCCCTCGCTACGTGGGCCTGATGCGTAGCCCATCAGACATAGCAATGGCAGCCCATCCGCCTTCCCTTCCTCTTTTTCTCCCCTCACTTCACTCCTCCGTTTGGGCTTGATCCGGGAGGCCCAATTACCCGTTTACCTGCAGCAATTTGGGCGTCTACATGGCCCAACTAAAGCACCTAGCGGCAGCCCAGCGTTTTGGGTTGTAGCAAAAATGGGGCATTCTCTCATTCTTTCATCCATCACTCCGTCCATTCTTCTACCACTTCCATACTTCTTTTTATGTAATAAATCGAGAGTCTTTATAGGACAAAATGTTTGGGATGAGGGATTAAGAAAAAAATAAACTTGCTAAGCTATTTTTCTCGTTTCTCCTCACTTCATTTGTGAGTCTAGTTAGAGAGTTTAGTTTCAAAATTTCTTAATTTTGTAACTCAACATCGAAGCTTGATTATAGTGAGTGAAATATACCATTAATCTCATATTATGACTTATTTAATCTTGGTAGTATTTTCTCTTTCTATAATCGGCTAAGCCGTTAATTTAGGATTACAATGGATCCTTGACTAATAATATTTTACTTTAATGTATTCTTTTGGAGTTAATTATATCTCTTATATTGCATAATCTTGAGTTTATATTTGATTCTAATTTATTTATGTGAATTAATTCTATTGTCTATACATATTGTTCTTCAGTGGATTAATTTACTATCTCATTTCTATGTTAGACCTTGTATGCTAATGTAAGAATTATGCAATTGTGCTTAAAATTGTCATTATTAATTGAATAGACCATGCTAAAAAAGTAGATGGATTATGTCAAAATTGAATAATTCATGCTAACACTAGATAATTTATGTTAGAAACGATAATTATAATTCATCTTTTATACTATTGACTTAATGCTTGTAGTTAGGTTGAATAAGAGACTAATTAAAATCCTATTGGATGTTGTGAAATAATATTAAGTCAGTGGTGAAGCCCAAGTTTTAAATCTTTCTAATTTGATCTCTCTGTGTTTACTTTATTTTTATTTTTTTAGTTTCTTTATTTTAATTTTAATTGATGAACTCCTCAATCTAAAATCATTCTTTTAATTAATTGGGGAAAAGTTAAATTTAAAATTACTATTGTTTCTCATGGGATTGACATTCTATACTCGCTAGTCTACACTTGATCTTTTGCACTTGCAAGTAAAAAAGGATTTTTAAGACTGAACATAAAATCCACACTAGTATACTTTGTACAAGATTGATTGGTTTGAAGATTCGAGCCTAAGTTCCTCTTATCTTTCTCTTGTTAATTTCATACTTTTAGTTTCTTTGCTAGTTTATTAATCCTTCATTTTACTTGTGTTTTGATGTTTAATTATGCTTAATGTTGTTATCTTTGGTTGTGGTTGGCCTTTATCTGGCTAGTTGATTTCGTTGAAACCTTAACCTATCTTGTTTGTAATTGACTTTAGAGTTTTCTCTCACACGCATCAATTATTTGATGAAATATGCTTGAAAGAACTTTCATTTGTGTTTTGAGGTAATTGACATATGCTGAAAAATAAGGTTATTATCCAGTGTGGGTAAGGAGGATAGCTAACATTTGGACATGAAAATAATTTGTATCTTAGCTAGGTCATGGGATGCTATTCTTGTAGTTTAATTGAGTGAACTTCATAAAATTAAGTGGTTAGAACAACTAAACTATCCTTCGATCCTTCAAAGAGGGTTTACGTAGCATTGATGGTGCAATCAAGGACAAAGGAACCATGAGGCCAAAGGAGGCCTTCCCCAACCCCCCTCCAAAAAAAGCCCAAAATAATAAAAATTATGCATGAGTCACAAAAGCCCATATAAAAATATCAAAAAGTGGTGATAGTCAAATCCCTGTCGAGTAATTGCAAAGTCTGCGTGCCTTCACCAGCTAGCCGCCGAGAGTTCGTGCTTCCACCATCATCCTTTCATGTATCTCTCTCCCTTTCTCAAATTATTCCACCATTTTAATTATAAAAGGAAAAGACTTTTTAAAGCTATTATACTTACGTTAATTAGAAGGAACTTTTCCCTAACTATTACATTTTAATTATTTTGCATTTGGTGAGTTTATTGTTCAATTATTGTAGTCAAAAGGTGACTTTTTTAATTTTTAATATTTATATGTTACAATAAGGATACTAAACATTGTTTGGCCCCCGTAAATCCTAGCTTCATCCCTTGGTGCAATCAATCATCTTTAATGCTAACATAACTTAGTGAGATAAAGATTTGAATTGATTAGTTGGTCTATCTGAGGTTCAATCATAATTGAACCCCTTTTTGTTTATTTTAGTAGTTTAGTTCTACTTCCTATCATCCTTTATTTTGCCTAACTTAAAACACTTGAATTAACTTTAGTAATTAAAAACACAACTCCCCATGGATACAATCCGTACTGTTTGGTTTCTAATTATACCTACACCGTGCACTTGTGGTATTTTTGACTCATCATCTCTAAATGTCCTTCACGTTATCCTTAGGGATAACAATGGACCAGATTTGGATTGAATGTTGAAACATCCGAATCTGTACTTTATTAAGTTTCAGATTCAAAAATTCAATCTGAATTCGTTTTGACGGAGTGGAGGGAACCTTCGAATCCGCTCAGACTTGGAGTGAAACGGAGTCGAATTTCATCCATTCTGCGGTGATTTCTTTTCCCTGCAATAATTTTGTACTATTTTTTTCATTCGAACATATTTTGTCTACTTATTGATGTGATAATGTGCACTTTCCCATCAGACCAATCGAAGCTTTGAACATTTAATGCTGAGCTAGGCGAGATTGACAACTGGCAAGGAGACAAATGACGTTGACGTCCTGGTTGGCAATGGAATGAACCTAAGACTTTGAGAAAGAGAGGGAGGAAAGAGCCGATTAAGCAACTAATAGGCCAAGTTTGGATGGTAGTCTTTGAATTTGTAAAATATTATATTTGAATTTTAATTATTTAACAAAATAGCAGGATCATATTGAAAAATTGAATCGAATGTTATATTCCCTACTAATCTGATCCTGATCTGACTCAAATTTGGATTATTTTTTCCAAACTTGGCCTCGTTCTTTTTTTTAATCTAATTCGTATCGAATTATTTTGTCTTGAATTGAATCGAATATGCCTTGAACTTGAATGTAATAGCAATCGCACTAGTTACCTCTTAAATCGGGTTATGTATACGTGAACAATTCGTGACGCAAAAGGCTATTAAAAAGTAACCATCAGTTTTATCTATGCCATTGTAGTTTCCTATATACTAATTAGCCAATACTTTTAAATAGCCACATCTAAAGCCAATACTTTTAAATAGCCACATCTAAAGCTTCTAAAAGTCAGTACGTAAGCCTTACAGTTCTTGAACGTACCCTAAACAAGACGATAGGAAGTACAACATTGGTAAATGTCCCGTAAATGGATAAGTATGCCTTTTCTACGGGTGAGTTTCTAGATATTTTTAGATGACTAACAAATTATTTTGAGGTGACCTTGTATTTTTAAGTAACTCCTACATATTGGATAAATAACTATTATGTATATATAGTAAGTTTTGTGTTAAATCATCTCATACAAATTATATTATGAGATGAATGTTTTTATGATGACTAATGACAATTAATCATAGTGATTAATAGTTCATTTGAATGTTTTTAGGATAGGAGTCACCTACCCTTTTTACCAGTGCTGCTTTTCTTATTATAGTGGGAGTTGCAAAGTTTTTCTGGCTTCATTACATGCTTTTTCTTAGTCTGGTTTCATTACTTGCTTTGATCTTTTAGGGGTGTGGGCTTCTGTACTAGTATATTGTGCTTTTTTAGCTTAGCTTGGGTTATTTTATCACTCAGAAGGGTTATTTGCTTATAGTTCTTTGCTCATTCATTCTCTTTTGGCTAATTGTTTATTCTTGTCTAGTAGATTGCTAGTATTGTGTTGATTGTTCTAGTTAATTTATTGTTATTTTGCTCATTCATTCTCTTTTGAATAGTTGTGTACTCTTGACTAGTGGTTTTCTAGTCTTTCTAACATTTCTGTTGTTGGGGGTATCAGTTTTTAATTCTTTGTAAGGTCTTTTATTATTGTTGTTGGTGTTGGTGTATTAGTATTACCCTTTTTAGTTATTAGTCTTATTATTGTTGTTGGTGTTGGTGTATTAGTATTCCCCAATTTGTTCGTCATGGTCTGTTTGTACGCTGTGGTGAAGCATCTTTGGTGGGAAGTTGTTGAACCTTCTTTGGTGTTATTTTCCCGGGAATCGTCTGCGTTTTGCTGTCAAGTGCTTTGTTGATTAGAATTTGATGTATTGATTTTGTAGTGTTTTCAGCTGCCTTTTTGGTTTTTGTAGTGTTTTGGTATTGCACGCTGCTAGTACTCGTGGGGGTCTGCTGCATTCTTCGTTCTAGTTCAAGTGCTGAATTCTTTGGTTTTAGCATTCCTTTTATTATTATTTTCTGCGTTCTTTCGGGGGCGCTCTTTGGGTTACTATCCTTTATGGCTAGGTGAGTTTCTTTTTATCATTAGTAGTATTAGTTTTTAGTAGTAGCTTTCTTGTTCGTACTAGCTCTGTTTGGTTGTTTGTAGTTGGTCGTGGTTTTCCCGGGTGTCCTGTGTTGGTAGTTGGCTAGGGTGTGCGCTGTTCTCGTAAGCGTCTGCTTCTGTGGCGAGTCATGTAGCTGTTTCAGCCTGTCCTCCGGGGAGTCTTGGGGTTAGGAAGGATTTAGGGCTGCGGAAGGTGCGTCTAGCATTTTGGAATATTGGGTCTCTCACGGGTAAGTCGATAGAATTAGTTAAGGTTTTGCGTAGGCGTAAGATTAGTATAGCATGCGTTCAGGAGACGAAGTGGGTTGGGGCTAAAGTTAGAGAGATTGATGGGTATAAACTATGGTCCTCGGGATCAATTAAGGCGAAGAATGGAGTTGGCATCTTAGTTGTGAAGGATCTGGCGGACCAGGTGGTCGAAGTGAGGCGCAAGAGCGATCGTATTATGGCCATTAAGGTTTTGGTGGGTTCAGTTTTCGTGAACGTGGTGAGTGTGTATGCACCTTAAGTAGGCCTGCTGGAGGACACTAAGAAACTCTTCTGGGAGGACCTAGACGAGGTCATACAAGAGGTCTCTCGGAGTGAGAAACTGTTCATAGGAGGAGACTTTAACGGCCACATCGGTGCGGAGGCAGCGGGCTACGATGGGGTCCACGGGGGCTTTGGTTTTGGAGAGAGAAACGCGGGAGGGGTCTCCGTGTTAGACTTTGCGGTGGCCTTTGATTTGTTGTTGGTCAACTCCTTCTTCAAGAAGAAGGAGGACCACCTAGTGACCTTCAGGAGCAGCTCTTGCAAGACCCAAATTGACTACTTCCATATGAGGAAGGAGTATCGGAGATCGTGTAAGGACTGCAAAGTGATTCCCAGTGAGTGTCTGGGAACTCAACATAGGTTGCTGGTTTTAGATGTAGTGTGCAAGTATCCTAGGAGGTCGCAGAGGAGAGCCGGAGAACCCAGAATAAAGTGGTGGACCCTCACAAAGGATAAGGCGGGGCTAATAGCAGAAAGAATAACCGAGAAGAGAGCCTGGAGGAGGGCAGAAGACGCCGATTCGATGTGGGAGGCTATGGCGGACTGCATCCGAAAGTCGGCTAAAGAAATCCTAGGTATTTCCAGGGGAGGCGGCACCAGGATGGAGGGCGCCTGGTGGTGAAACGAAGAGGTAAAGGAGAAAGTCCAGGCAAAAAAAGAGGCTTACACGGAGTTCATGGGCAGCAGCTCGGAAGAAGAAAGGGAGCAAAAGAAGATTGGATACAAGGTGGCCAAGAAGGTAGCCAAAAAGGCTGTGGCCGTAACAAAGAGCCAGGCGTTTGATAGATTGTACTATAGATTGGGGACAAAGGAATGGGAGAAGGAGGTTCTTAAACTGGCCAGGGCGCGGGAAAGGAAGACCAGGGATTTGGGAGTGGTAAGGTGCATCAAGGATGAAGAGGGGAAGGTGTTGACTGAGGATGTTGAGATTAAGGAGCGATGGCAAAGGTTCTTTGTTAAACTCCTAAATGGGGAAGGGGTGCGAGAGGACCCTAGTGGAGGCGAAGAGAGTAGTGAGAAAAGTGCGGACAATCTTATAACAAAGGAGGAGATTAGGGAGGCCTTGAAGTAGATGTCAAATGGTAAGGCAGTGGGCCCGGACCAGATACCGGTGGAGGTTTGGAAGTTTATGGGGGAAATAGGTCTAGAGTGGCTTACGGAGTTGTTCAATGTTATTTTCAGGACCGCCAAGATGCCCAAAGAGTGGAGGGTCAGCACAGTTATCTCACTGTACAAAAACAAAGGGGATATCCAAGATTGTAATAATTTTAGGGGCATCAAGCTGCTCAGTCACACTATGAAACTTTGGAAGAGGGTGATTGAGAGAAGGTTACGAGAGGTTGTGGAGGTTTCAGAGAATCAATTTGGTTTTATGCCAGGCAGGTCGACCATTGAGGCGATCTACCTCCTCAGAGGGCTCATGGGCTTGTTCAGGGATAGAAAGGTGGATCTTCATATGGTGTTTATTGACCTGGAGAAAGCGTATGATAGAGTCCCGAGGGAGGTTTTGTGGAGATGTTTGGAAGAGAAAAGGGTGTCGCCCGCGTACATCCTTGTTATCAAGGATATGTACGAGGGAGGGTGGACGCGTGTTAGGACACCGGACGGGGTCTCCAATGACTTCGCTGTCAGTATGGGCCTGCATCAGGGTTCCGCCTTAAGCCCGTTTCTTTTCACATTAGTTTTGGATGAACTCACTAGAGGTATCCAAGACAAGGTGCCTTGGTGCATGTTATTTACAGATGACATCGTTCTTATCGATGTAACCAGGCAGGGGGTGAATGACAGGTTGGAGAGTTGGAGGCATACACTGGAAGATAGGGGTTTCCGGTTAAGTAGATAAAAAACGGAATACCTCCGTTGCCGTTTCAGTGGAAGGACAGAAGAGGAGGGAGACATCACACTGGAGGGGAGGGTGATTCTAAAGGTCGCAAAATTTAAGTATCTGGGCTCGATCATTCAGCAGAACGGGGATATCGAGGAGGATATTAGCCAGCGGGTAAGAGTGGGTTGGCAAAAATGGAAGTCTGTGTCCGGGGTGTTGTGCGACAAGAGAGTACCGCTAGGACTGAAAAGCAAAGTCTATCGGAGGGTAGTTAGACCGGCTGTTCTTTATGGATCGGAGTGTTGGCCTCTAAAAAAGATGCAGGTCCAAAGGTTGATGGTAGCTGAGATGAGAAATCAGGTGGATGTGTGGTTTTACGAGAATGGACGGCATTAGGAATGTCGTTATCAGGAGTTTAGCCGAAGTTGCCCCCATAGAGGAGAAGATGAGGGAATCGAGACTTAGATGGTTCGACCACGTTAAGCGGAGAAGTGTGGCCGCCCCAGTGCGGAGGTGTGAGATGATCGTCTCCCCCAGTGGAAAGAGAGGAAGAGGTAGACCGAAGAAGAGCCTAGAGGAAGTAGTTAGAGAAGACCTGAGAGTTGTTGGTCTGACGGATGACATGACTCAGGATAGAAGACTGTGGTGGGATAGGATTAGAGTCTCTGATTGTAGGGGACCGGCTACGTAGGTGGTTGTAGTTTCGATGGGGTGGGGAGGGTTTTTGTGTGCTTGTCTGCAGGTCGTACTTGACTAGGCTGTGCTGGCTTCTGACGCCCCGAGCTTGTTGAGGTATGTCCCCGCTCCTTGTTTATCTATTCTACTTACCCTTCTCCCCAGTTGGTAACTTGGTACGCAATCGTTTCCTCTGTAAACCGTTTTCCCCAAAAACTGTTTTGTGGGTCTTTAGGAATCAGCCTCTCTATGGGTAGGAATACCGGTAGGGGTAAGGTTGCCTACAACTGGATCTCCCCAAACCCTGCGAAAGCGGGACCCACACTGGGAGTAGTTGTTGTTGTTGTTGTTGTTGTTGTTGTTGTTGTTGATCAATAGTTCATCTGAATGTGATTGTTATTGTAGTCAGGTACAGCTAAATAAACTATTAGTTACTCATAACTTTATAAGTCACTCTAAAATATATTATTAACCATCACAAAACCTTAAAAAAGTTACTCTTGAAAGAGTCTGTCTCACAATACCCCCCATGTGAGACGGTCTTACCCAAAAATTTATACTTTTTAAAAATTATAAAATAAGACGACAGCCTATAGGGTGACTTTTAATAAATATGAGCTAACCGATAAATGATTTAAGGATGATTTTAATAAAAAGTACTATCAAATTAATTATTAATCACTCTTAATAAAAAAATCACCCGATCTAAAATAATTTAGCGGCTACCTTTATCCTCTTGAAAAAGTCACATTTTAAAAAGTACACCATATCATGATTGTTATGTGAAAAGACCTCAGACAAAAACTTATATAAAATTATAAACACGGACACTTCTTGTAAATGTAAATAAATCAAAAAGTGAAACAAGGATACAAGGCGCGAGTATGTTTCTGGTCACTTACGCAGATGGTTGATGGTATTCAATGTACGGAAGTATTGGCTGCAAAATTGAAAAAAAAAAATAAGACAATAATTCATTAGTACTCATGCAGAGGGTTTGGGGCCCTGAAAGAGACCAGATCAATATGGTTATGACCCCGTCCAATCTGTCCTGATCGACGCTAAAAAATGAGGATTATGGTTAGTTTTTTATATCTTCGATCTAGGCCGATCCTTAAATTGAGGATAGTTGACTATGATGAGGGTTGGATTCAGATGGATGTTTTGACTATCTGACCCAACGCACTGACTATCATTTGTTTAAAATAATAAAATTTAAAATCAAAACAAAATACTTTGGATTCATTTGTTCAAGGCCTTTTCGCTTTCTATTTTTCCATTGCCTCTTAGCCTCGCCCCCAACCCCAATCACCTCTTCAAATCTTACTGACTCTAACCTTCTAACGCTCACTCTCTGAAGTTTGGGGTAGCCGTGTTAGTGAACTAATCGTATTAATCACTAAATTACGCATTAGAATGTTTATAGTTACAATATATTTTATTGGAATATTATATAATGTCTTGCCCTTTTGTTTAATAAAATATTTAGCGTTGAACTTTATAATAAAAATGAAACTCAATGAAAATCTCATTTTCTATATATGGAGGGTTTGAGGGTTAGATCTGACCCAATAACTCTAGGGTACCTGCAGAGTTGGAGTCAGGATCAATGGCATGCTGGCCTACATCAGAATTAGGCAGGCTTAGGATCGAGAAACCCTACTTGCCAACCATCATAAACCGACCCTCAAATCCGTCCTGCTTTTATTTTAATCAGGTTTACCCTTACAGCAACTTTCCTCACACGTACAAGAGAAAAAAAAAAAAATATATTGCACAACATAGATGACAGGGAAGCATGTTACAATTGCCTGTCTCACATAAAAAAGTTCGTAAGACGGTCTTATACAAGAGTTATTATTTATTTAATTACAACCAAATACTAAGTAACATATTAGCAAGTCCTGTAGAAATAAAATCTCCAACCGCAATAGCATATTGTATAACAGTACCATTTAATTTATCAAAATTAACGGCTGAATACAAATTGCAATGGTACGATATTTGGTTATGGCTCATTAGATTTTTTTTTTCTCCTCGTCATTTTCAGTTATCCTCATCGTGTCGAGGTAGGACTTCCCATCAAGTTCACGAGCAAACAATCCCTGGATATAATCAATCATGCTGATTCTTTTAAATCTTGCTGGGGTGTCTACTGTGATCAAATTTGGGATTGGGCCAATCTCTCGGTCACTTGCTGGACTGTGGAATGCTGCAACTGATAGCCTTTCTTTGGTTGCATTCACCACGGCCCGATGTAGAATGCTTTTATAGATGCCATTAGTTACAATCTACATGCAAGAAATTTTGAAGTTACCTAGGCTGATTGATAATTTCACAACGCAGAAGTATATATGGTACAATTGACCCACTACTTGATGTTATATCACAAGGTAATTTCAGTACTCCAGACAAAACAATATGTTGTACTAACTCAAATTAAAATGCCCGCCCTTGAAATTCGCCCTATAAATTCTAATTTTGTCATCTTGTTGAATTTGTTAGACCAAGTAGACAATAGACTCGCACATGATTCCTCTTCAATTCTACGCGCAATAGTTTAAGCTGAAAAGTAAATATCAACGTGTTACTAGTTAAACCTGGATGCTTCAATGAAGTAAATAGACCTCGGAAAGAAAATAAAGATGGATTTACATGGTCGTCTTCATTGTTCAGCAGAGCAGTTGAATTATATTTAGAAGCTGTCTTTTTGAAATCGGCATTTTGTAGTTCTTCTTTTGAGCTTTACGCAGCTAATAATAATCGAAAAATGAAGTAGGATTTAACTTAGAACTTGTCATTGATCATCCTGGGCTTGGTCGTAGTTAATCCGATTAATTATCACTAACCACACAGTTGTCTAGACATGAGAACAGAGAAGACGATTACTTACTTCCAACATATCACCAATGTTGACAACAAAGGCATAAGGGAGGGGCTTAACAGAGAGCCATTTGCCGTCTTTCTTGATTTGAAGGCCTTCCATGTCGTTAAGTTGGAGGAGAATAGTGAGGGCAACTGAATCCGAATGTGGAGTTAAACCGATGACATTGTCAGGATGTGGGCATGGCGGATAATAGTTCATCCTAAATGATTGGCTTCCCTCGCCAAATACGCCTCTCAATACATCAGTGTCCACATTCAGAGCTTTGGCCATGCAATCCAGCATTTTCATTGCCAGGTTGGCCACTTCAGCTGAGTAATTGTCCATTGTGTCTCTGCAATTAAGAAAATTGTTAAAATAATGACAAGTCCACATATATATTAATATTAAAATTTCGGTCCAAAGGTTGAGATCCTTTGTCTCAAAATGATCGATTGTATTTTTTTTAAAAAAGAAAAAGATAACTATGGGATTTGGGATTTGACACGAAATCCAAGGAAACTACAAGGACTAAGCGCTGAGCAATGAGCTAACAATCCGCTGTACTGAGAAGCACACGCTGAAGTTTTCGCTAACTAATTTAGTTATATACCTTTCTTTTGCCCAGAATTTTTCTCCCAATAAATTTGAGGTGTCAATTGACACTCCTTAAACTAATATGGCTCCGTTCATACTCTTGACCCAATGCATCATGCGTGACATGTGAATTTGGGGATATATTAAAGGGGTGTATCATAGACACTTTAAACTAACATATGGGGGAGAATACATCGACAGAAAAAGATAAATTCGTAAGAGTAAAGAGGTGATTTAAACTCAAGACAGATGAGAGCCAGAGGCATAGTAGTGTTAGTGTATCTAATTTTAATTTGTTTTTTCTCTTATAGGATTTATTAGTGGTCGTCGATCGTGATTTTTCTCTTTAATGTGGAGGATTTTTTCCAAATTTGGTCCAACGCTTCCGTTTTCAACCATAGTCATCTCCAATACTATAATTTACTTTGTTTATTGCATTATGAAATCACCTTTGGAAATTTAATTATATTAAAGCATTACAACAAACAACCAATATAAATAACTTTAGTTACATCCCTTGGTTAAAAAAAAAGGTGACAAACTTGAAATAAATCAAAGTTGCTAGAATTCAGATCCTATAATCAAATGAGGTCAGTAGAATTAGAGTTCTAGAATCTGATGACGAAGATTATGCCATTTGTTTATAGTAAAAATTATTTTTTTGTAAGTGTACTAATCTTAATAAATATTTATAAAGATTATAAAAATTCAATTTAAACATATTTTGTAGAAAATAAGGATGCAAATTAATACTACTGTAATGAATTCTGAAATATAATTATGTATGAGTATATCATGAAGTTGACCTAGGACCGTGGATTGGTATATCAGAGTGTAGAATCGTGTCTTGATCCTACCATGGGTTATATGAATTAAACTAGGACTGCAAGATCACAAAGGCTTTAAAATTCTAGTGAGAGTTGGATTAATGAGAGGTTTTGGATTGTAAAATCGTGAAATTGCAAGATTCGGATTCGAAGTTTAATAAATTAAATTTGCTATAAACTCATAGGGAATTAACACCGAAAAATTGGTCCAAATTTCAAGAATAATATTTTTTCCTTCTTTCTTACTAATTTATTGTGAGGAAAAGCTACCACTTTCAAAAATTTTACACTTTGGCTAGTTAAATTACATGTAATTCCATACAAAACATGAAATTATTGCATGCCCTTTTTAAAGCATGCACTTAAAAGACAATATAATTAATTTATGACATAATTTTTCATTTAAATTTCAAATTACATTTCTGCCCATATATTTCAAAGAATTTAAACAAAGGGACTCATTGTAATTTTTGAATATTTTTTTTAATATAGGAGAAAAACATCGTGTTGGCAAATAAAGGACTGATCTTTAGTGCAAAATAGGTTGTCGGAATTAGCACACGAGGTGTTAATATGGCTAGAAGGCGGCTATTAAAGTCGCCTCGAATGCCACATCCCAAACACAAACCCCTAGGATGGTAGGATGGTCGTGAGGGAGGAGGAGAGGCAGGGAGTTCTGATTTATGGCTAGTCAAATTGATGATTTAATCGATCCCCTAAACCTTCTTATATAGGTTTAGGTCGATTAGAGTTACTACCGCTTAAGAGGTTTAAATGGCCGTCAACCCTAGTATAATTAAGGTCGGCCAAAGCTCCCACTTAGCCATGGAGGTAGTAAAGCCACATGCCTCTCGACGAATCATAACTTTTTACGCTTCACATCAAGAATGAGACGTGTAACCAGAAAGTAACCAATAGTGTTATATTAAGTCACCATCTAATTAACATAATGTTTTATGAAATACGATACCCAAAATCACCCTAAATATCACCGATGTTATACCTAGTCCCTTTATGCTGTATGATGAATCATGTTATTATACACTCAATATAATCACTCCGACTCATATGATGAAGATGGGTAGATTTCTTTCCAACACTCATAACATTTGGCCGCAACTTAACTTTTTCCTCAACATGTTCTCATTGAACCATGTACATCGTAGCCCTTAAGAAATATATTAAGGTAGCATCATTAAGTTTCAACTTCATATCATAACTTTAAATCGAAAGGTCATCATTCACATAGTCACACAGTGACAAGAGATAGGGAAGTTAATTGTCACTTCATGTATGTCATGACATATCTCCCACTCAACTGAGCATGCTACTCTATATGCCTTACAAATAGATCAACATACTAAATGTTAATCTTCACACTCAAAATTCGGCTTTTGAGGATTTAATATGAAATGATATTTCATATTTGACTTCCTCTGAATCTCATCTGAGAATTACTAAGGCGACTATATTTCTTCATTCATACGCTTATGCTATGAATAATGACTATTGCAGACACAAAGCCAATATGACTCGGTCTCATCTTGCATGCTACTCAAACGTCAAGACGATTGCCTATGCGACTAGGCCATTCAGAAGCTTGTGATATTTTAATATGCATAACATGCAACAATAAGCCATGAACATTTAGAAAAAGAAACACCAATCTTTATTACAAAAATGCTCATTACAAGAGAAACTTATCCATCACATAACAAGATTCATTCAAACACTAAACTCTACAAAGCCCTCGATTCAAAACATGAGCTTTAAAAGCATCATAGAAATCGGCTTAGCCAACAAATCAGGTATCATCTTGTTAGTAGATATATACTTGGTGGAAACCTCCTTTGTCTTTATGGCATCTCACACGGAGTGATAATGCCTCTTGATTTGCTTGGTCTTTTGATGGAATTTTAGATCCTTAGTGAATCAGATGGCACCTGTGTAATCGCACAACACCTGAACAGGATCATCAACTTTGGGGGTAAGATTAAGATCCTGAAGAAACTCCTAAGCCACATCGCCTTTTACATGGCAAGGCTACATGCAACATACTTTGTCTCCAGAGTCGACAAAGCCATGTAATCTTACTTCTTACTGCAGCATGATATGACTCCCCCACCTAGGGTGAAAACATAACTTGAGGTTGACCTATACTCATTCGGGTTACGATCCTCATTGGCATTTGAGTATCCTCTCAACTTGAGGTCCCCGCCTTAATCGCAAAGGACCAAGTACATGCCACTACCTTTTCTTGACGGCTTGCCAATAAGCATTTTCTGGGTTACTTTAATAAAGATTTGCCAAACCAACCGAAAAACAAATATAAGGTCGTGTATATAACACGACATACATTAAGATCCTATGGAATTAGCGTAAGGGACATTAATGATTGTCTTTTTTTAATGATATGTTTTAAGGCATTGGTCAAGACTGAAGGTCAGATTATTTTCACCTAGAGTGTCTACGGGTTTGAAATCATGCATTTGAAAATGTTCCAACGCCTTTTTGATATATGGTTTCTGGCACATACTAAGGAGCTTCTTGGAATGGTTTCTAACTATTTTTGCGCCATAGCACACCTAGATTCACTTTGTTCTTCATGTTAAAGATAGAGGACAACGACTTCTTAGTATGATGATCTCCAACTTGTTCCCAGCCAACAGTATATCATCAATGTATAGGGTAAGAAGCATAATCACCCTAATTGTTCTCTTGACATATAGACAGTGGTTCTCTGAAATCATGGATAAGTTAAACAAAGTTATGGCTTCATGGAATCTAAAATTACTAAGATCAGGAAAATTGCTTAAGTCCATATATAGACCTTTTAAGATGACATACCTTGTTTTGTTGACCCTTTGATATCAAACCAATGGGTTAGTACCCCATATAGATTTCTTCCTCGAGGTCACCATTGAGAATAGCAATCTTTACATCCATTTGAAACAACTCCAAGTCCAAATGGGGCAACCAGGGCCAAGAGTAGGCGAATAGAGGCAAATCTCAACAAAGAAGAAAATGTCTCTTTATAATATATGCCCTCAATTTGGGTAAAATCTATTGCCACTACATGCCTCTTGATCTTGTCAATCAATCCACCTGCCCAATATTTTATCTTAAAAATCCATTTGTTTCCAATATACTTATGTCAAGGTCGAAGATGAATGAATTCCCAAACCTTGTTTCTTACCATAAGTCTAGCTCATCCCTCATGGCATCCATCCGAATTTCTGACTCTTAGGTACCTAAGTTTGATGATAACTATTTTTAGGCCCCCGTCTGTTTAAAACTAATTTTGGGGTACCTTATGTTTTTAGACAACTAATTCTTTGGTCCTTTTTCTTATTATTTTAACCGCTGAACTTTTAGAAATTGCAAAAAGACCCCTGAATTGGATGAACTATGCAAATAAGCTATTTTTTGGGTCTAAATGAGAAATATGCTTGTTTTCAACAATTAAACTTCTTATAATGACTTTACTGGTACTAGTTATCAGAATCTACTACTTATATCTCAAATATTATAATATCTGTTGTTATAGGTCAACCATGCTTAGCAAAATAATTAAAACTTAATTAAAGAGTTTTGACCGTTACTTGAACTTAGTCAGCATTAGACTCTGGCGTTCCCCTAACTTCCCGTTTACAGAGATGTCTAATTTCAATCACACCTTCCTTAGATCAGGCACAGCATAGATTTGTTTCATTTCCTACCTCAGACCGTAATTACTAATCAAATTTTATATATTTTAAAGGATATTGAGTCTTTAATTAAGAAATTAAAATATTTAAGACATAAGATTCGATTGAATAACGTTCCCTATTAGAAAGTTTCTTTTATTGAAAGTTTGAAAGTGGAAATACTACAATGGAAAGATTAAAGAAGGACTTCAGCTACTAAAATCATCAGATATGCTTACTCATAGAGAAATGAAAAATCTCGACTTCTTTTTTGCTCAAATATGCTCAAATGACTGTGTCCCTTCTCAGTACTCGACCTCTGCTTTTATAAAAGAGATAGTGATACATAGAATGCCCTAACAGCTACGGTACACACTGATTTCATCTCCAATAATATCTTGTAGACCATAATTATCCAGTTAATCATTCAAATTTTCATCAAATTAAAGATACTCTGGATCTCATTTCTTAACAATTCAGGAAGATATTTCATTCTTTTTTCTGGTAAGAATTTTTCGGTTCCAACGTCAAAGATAATCAAAGACAACTTCTAAAGTCACTCCTTCTTCCTTTATATATTCGTTAAACTCATTGTGATCGACGAAAGTAGTTTTTTCGCAATGCATCAGTGTTTTTCCTCATTCAATTAATGACCAAATTTGATGATAAATGTTGTAAAAACTAATGGTTCTCGCTAAAGCAGGATCAGTAACTAATTCTCGCCTCTCTGGAAACTATTCTTGTCGTTGATAATTGGGGTCATCGAAATCAACTATTTGAATAAGATAATAAGGTGGTTTGACTTTTTCATTTTCATACTCGATTAGTGCACAATGTACCTCCACATATAGGTATCTATTATTTGAAAATTTTGTTGAACCTTCAGGAGATGTAAGAATCCAATGGATCCTTTTGAACATGCATTGCTGAAATTTAATTAGTCTTGAAAACAGTGAGAACTCCGAATCTGGGAATTCCATAAAGTGAACTACCATCCCGTATTCTCAGTCATTAATGACGGTTTAGAGAGATTGAATTCGTTGGAAAACTAACACCACTAACTCCAGACTTATCGGCAAAGTAGATTGGTGTATTCCAAGATTCCTAAATATCATAGGAATAATTATAATAATAGTTAATATACACTGCCTACCACTCATTAAACCTTTTTTCTTGAACATGAGAATTTATTTTTTCTTGAATATCATAAGGATACCTTAGGTAATTAATTTGTAACTCTAGAAGGGAAAATCTTTGGGCTATTAGGTAGGTAGAAGATAATAGACCAAAGCATGATCTACTTTTTATATAGAATTCCAAATTATCTAGAAGGACTTTACTAAAAAGAGTAACCCCTTCTAATAGTAATGACATTTCATATTGGATTTCCTCCTTTTTCGGTAGGAGTTCTACTCTAATGATCACTACTGGCGAGTTCTCGAGTTAAACTGTCTATTAGAGAGTTCTTCGATCCCTATCTATGTTCAATATAGAAGGAAAAAAGGTTAAGTCATAGTTGCCAACGCAGGAGTCGCCCTTGCGCTTGCATATTTGATAAATTCTTTTTCACAAAACCAGTTGTTCCTTTGTAATCAGTTCGAATAAGAAAAGTTTATAGGCTAAAAAGATTAAGACCTTTTCAATTCTCCTTATGACTGCAAGAATTTTTTTTTTTATCGTGTGATAGTTGCATTTTTTTCTTATTAAAATTTCCACTGTAATATTTGTAGAGTTTTTCTCCTTTTCTGATTTTGAATTCCGCACTCTAGTGCTTATTACTGGCATCTGTCTCAAGAATTAAATCATCTTCTTCATTAGGTAAATTAAAAACAGGAAGATTGTTGCATATCTTTTTGAAATTTTGAACAATCTTTTCAATCACTAGGAGTCTATGTCCAACTTACTTCTTTCTTGAATTTCTGCTGCAATTGCTTTCTTAATTTTGCTAGATCTTTAATGAAGTCTGAAACATAGCTAAAGCATCCAAGAAACCTTTCTAATTACTTCCTATTTTCAATTTTTTAGGAAAATTTTTTATTTTTCCCAGAATACGCTTCTGCAGGGTGATTTGTCTAGCTTTTATTTCTAGTCCTAAGAGCTCAATTTCTTGTTCAGTATAAATTCAGTTGTTCTTACCAAGTATAATACCATGATCAATGCATCTTTTGGTGACAGCTAAGACATCATCTTTGTGCTGTTCTATGGTTTTGGAAAAGACAAGGATATCATCGATGTAAACTAAACAACAATGATTAAGGTCTTTGAAGATATTACCCATTCTTCTTTGGAATATTTGAGTTGCACTCTTAAGACCAAATGACACCACTATCCATTCATAATGTCTTTGTGGAGCACTAAATGCAATTAAATGAATGTTTTTCTTATCCATTTTTATCTACCAATATTCACTTTTGCAATCCATTTTTGAGAACCAAGAGATTCCTTAGATTCTATTGAAGAGGACTTTTTTGTTAGAAATATAATAACCATTAAAGACGGTATCATCATTAAGCTTTTTATAATTGATTACCATTCTTGCTTTTCCTCTTTTTTTTTTCTACATGATTTCTTACCATGAAAGCAGGACTAGCGTGAAGACTCTTACTATTTCTAATTAATCCTTTACCCATAAGTTCTTTGATTTATTTATCAAATTCTTGAATGTCTTGGTGTGTATACATCATTTGTTTGACGCGAATAATAGTATTGGGATTTAACAAAGTTATTTTAGCAAATGTCTTATCGTTATCCCAAAATTTTAGTGGATTATCATAGTGGAGTTCGTTAGAAAATTGGTCTTGTAGTTCAGCAATTAGCTCCTTAATAGATAATTCAAGTAGTGAGATTGTCAGTGCTATCTCACGTTGTGTAGACATTACCTTCTTACCATGCTGGCTACGTGTAAACTCAATCTTCTGATGGGTGTAAGCCTCATTTCATTTTTCAATAGGAACTGAGTAACTATTAATTGTGAATATTATTTGGTTTATGGTCTATGTGTATGGAGAATAATTTTCAATAATCATATCATGACAGGGTTGATCAGTAGCTCCTGGTATAATACATTGAACTCCTCCTAATTCTATGGCTAACTTTTCTATGGCTTCGTTGCGGCTCACAATGTTATTATCAACTATCCTTACTTGTAAAAGGGGTCTTGGCTTTTTTTTACAAATAACGATCTTTTTTCAAAGCATACAGAATAACAACTATCTATATAGGCACACAATTCATATTTATTATATCCCTCTAGAAATACCTTTATTGGGATATAGATGCTATTAGAATTTGTATTGGTAGCTTCATAGCATATCTCCGTAGTCATGTTTTTTACTAATTCGTCTTCATAGATTGGTTTGTTAATAGTTCTTGTTTTGTACCCAATGATTGTTCCATCTAAACTCATACTTTGGTCTACACTATATCTTGCGGGTCAAAACTCATTTTACTCATTTCACTAGTCATACTAATAGTATCATCTTCTTTAAACTTTTCTTTAGCTGATGAAGATCATTATGCCCATTCTGATCTTGCACTCATGCTTCTTAATAATTGTGATCTAATGGTAATTTTACCATTTTCATCCATTTTTATGATGTTTTTCTTGTTGATTTTGGCAGGGTTGGCAAAGATAGATATCTATGAACGACAATCTTTATCTCCTGCAGATTGAATCTAATCCTCTGGATCTCTAGCATAGTAGTAGGACTTTTAAATTTTTCTTCCTCTATCATTGTTAGTTTAGTTTTGGATATAATGTATTATCCAATTTGTAGATAATTTTTCAAAATATCCTCAATGGGTATCCTCATCTTTTCATGTCCATCCTAGCTGTTTTTATCTTAAGGGACATGAAATTTTTGGCAAATTCATCTTTTAGCCTCACATAATATCTAGGTTGACAATTGAATCATACCAATTCATTACACAAATTAGTCATAATCCCTATGGTAATTTGATTATTAAATTTGGTATGTTTAATATCATAGAACAAAGCATAAAAATCAATATCTTTGTCATAATATTGTGATCGAGTGATTTGAACTTGGACACTTCCAATATGGATATACCTATGCTTTCTATCTTTGTTATACTTAAGGATATTTTTTCAATTAAAGAGATTAACTTCTCCCGCATCATACTCATAGTCTTTGATCTCTAGATCTCCTTCCATCATTTCACACACATATTTGCTTTTTAATTGAAAGATGAATTTTTTATGGATCATGTCTTTCTGAATTATGGGAAGGACCCAATCTCCTTTGACTTCTTCGTTATCATTATCTACAACAAACTCTTCTCCTTAAAGATCACCAAGACTAATCGAACTACGTTCCATTATATCTTGTTTCTTCATAATCACTTACTTCATATTCATTTTTCTGTATAATTTTAACCATTCCTTTGCTATTATTTAGGGACAGATCTATGCCTCATCTTCACTAAACTCTACATAATCTAGGCTATCTATGGTTTCAATAAGCTTGTTATTCTTCCTATTTTTGCACTCCTTAGGATAATGTCTCACTTCTCCGCATGCCTAATATTTGCCGTTGTTTTTTCCTACAGGATAATAGGCTGCTTTCCTAAAAAATCTTCTTTTTTTAAGGACTTGGTTTGTTACAATATTTTTTTTATATTTTTCTCATCTTTGCTTGTTAAAACTCTTTTTCTTATAAAATTTTCTTTTTCTTTTCTTTTTAAGTTCTTTTCCCCACTAGTGAGGCGAATACTAGCAAGTTAGGAACTGCTTCTTAATTTCTTTTGCTTCTAGAGATCAAAACATTAATCATGGACCCATTTATAGGATATGTCAATTTGTCATAGAACATGCCAAGATTGGTTTCATTATGCTCAATTTTGCAATAACATCAACTAAATTCAGTAATATAATTTTTCAGATATCTCATATCCTATGATTCTATGTTATTAATATTTTTCTGCCATTCTCTTGTTTTCTTCGGAATCAAGTTTAACTCCAATGAATTTGGTTTCAATTTCCTTACATATATTTATGAATGTAGCAACTTGTGTTTCCATCATTTTTAATGTATTTTTACCGTTTTCATTTACTAAATTATATCAGTTAGCTACAGTGCCAGAAAAACTATGTTTGATATAATTTAGGAAATTTGTAGCAGTCCATGTAGTGTTTAAGTTTAAGATAATATTCATGCCTCTTTTTCAGTGTTCAAATATTTCTTCTCTATTACAAGCTCTACTGATGCTTAGGATATATCTGATTTGGTTAATTGGGCTAAGACCAATTTTTTCAAAAGTAGTGGTTTTCTTTGGGATAAAACCAAAGAAAAAATTGATTGTATGTCCCGATGGAATATACCTACATCTCATAAAATGAGTATCTCTTCTAGAAGGTTCACCAAATTCTTCATGCTTAGGAACAACATTATTAACTAGATTGGTCTCTATTTTACTTAAGTCGATTTCTTCTCCAATCTCATTAATCTCATTTTTAACAACCATTTTACCATATATTTTATTCAGTTTTCTTCTAACTTCTTCTAATGGTAACACATTAAGATCTTCTAGTTTAATCAGATTTATCTGCTGATATATCTCTTCTTTTAATTGGATATTATTTGTCTCTTCATTATCATCATATAACATATCATGTTTATCACTAATTACGCTCATGATCTTGTTTAACTCTGTTGGATTTTGTTCTTTCTCAAACATGTTTTGCAATTCTTCAAGAGTATACAGCTTACACTCCATCGTCTTCTGCTTTTTTAGCCTTTGTAAATAATTTTTCAGCTTATTTTTCTCCTACTTCTTTTTGAATTTTTATATCATGCAAAGAAAATAGATTTTTCTTTTTTGAATTTTGAAAATAATATTTATACTGAAATGGAATACTAATACTTAAAGTAGATTTTCCACTACGTCTGATTTTGCTAACTAAAGAAAGATGGATTACCGATAATTACTTTTCAAACTCCTTGACTTCAGTCTTAATTTTTGCTAATTCTGATTTTAATTCTAAAACTATATCGGTAATATAGTTTAATTGAGGTGTTATTGAAGTGGCTCCTTCTGGTGAGTGAACAATATGCGAATAATTGGGAGTATAGCAATTCGGTGATGATTCAAGCATTAAACACAGCTAATTATCTTAATTAAACCTTAATTAGCTGACTAATTTTAATTATTTTTGGTCATGTGGCTCTAACACCAGTTGAAAGAGGTCCCAAACATTTCTTATAAGAGAAATGACACATGCATCGAATAAAATTTGCAGAAAGTAAGTTTTTAAAGATTTGCGCAAAATGTGCAATTATGAAAATTTGTGGGCGCACTTTACAAATTAAAACAGTAGATTGGACCTGAAAATAGTTCATATAAAGTTTTGGAGGTCCTTTCTACTAGTTATCAGATAAGTCAGGTTTCCTTATAATTAGTTTTAAAAACCGAGGGTCCTTAAAATAGCTTACAGTAAATTGAGGGTGCCTCTGCGTATTTTCTGTTATCCATCCTCTCTTTGTGATTTGGTGAATCAACCACCTCTTACAAATAGATAGACTTCTTAACTTCCAAGGAAATGCATAGGAATATTTCCTCTTCTATTTTGAAATATCATTGAGGAATTCTTCTACGCTCACTCATTCAGATCTTAAGACCTTTATTATTTGTCTGCCTAGGTGAGGAATCTATCCCCCTTCTATAAGAGGTATGGGACCCTGGGTATGTGGAAAATCACCGCCACCATTTTTTTAAGGTGTGGAAACCTCAATATATAGACTAACTGCATGCTCAGAAACATGAGATTGAGATTGAACCTTATTCTCAGCTTTCCTTTCCTCAGAAATTTGAGATTGAGACGATGACGACAACAACAAAAACTCCCAGTATGAGTCCCGCTTTCGGGGTTTGGAGAAATCTAGATGTAGGCAGCCTTACCTCTACCGACATCCCTACCCGTAGAGGCGCTGAGTCCAAGAGACCCACAAAAATAAGACAAAAGATTGAATGTCTGGGGAGATCTAGATTGAGATTGAGAACGAGCCTCATTCTCCTAAGTAGAAAAACCTCCCCTGTCCCTATCGTATAGAGGAGGTGTACCATCCTCAGTGGCTTAGTAAAAATTCAAATGCTCTCCTCACCGATAAATGATTGAATGTCTTGCTATAACTCATATAGTTCAACATCTTTTTTTATTTCACTAATGCTTGTGAACTAATACTTAAGAAAGTCAACATTACGAGAATCAATTTTTGTCATGCCACCATTAGGATGTTCTCCGTACATCACATATCCTTTTGAATGTTCGAGATATCTTATGAATGCTATATTGGTAGCTCTTGGACCAAATTTTCCATGTTTGTGGGTTGCGTTATGTTCATAGCCAATCGAACCCCATAGGTGTAAGTGATCTAAAGATAACTTTTTACTAAACCATAACACATATGATATGGCAGATATATTCTTATTTGGCACATAATTGAGGATATAAGCTGCTATAAGCAATACATTCCCCCAAAAACTAATTAGGAGATCAACATACTCCATCATTGACCTAACCATGTCAAGCAATGTCTGGTTCTTACGCGCTGCAATGCCGTTATGTTTCGAAGTACATAGAATTGTTAGCCGTCTTCTTATGCCTTTTTCTTCACAAAATTCATTGAACATATTAGAGATATTCATGACCTGGATCGATATGAAAATTTTTAACTTTCATTCCAAAATTTCTACTTCTGCTACGAAGTGCTTAAACACATCAAGTGTCTCACAGCAGTGAGATAATAGGTACACATATCCATATTATAAATAATCATCTCTAAGAGTTATGTAGTAAATTGCCCAATGACATTCTTTCACATTCATGCGGCCACATGTCTGACTGGATTAATTCTAAGAGACTCGATGCCCTTGAAGTCTTACCAAAATGCTTTATGGATGATTTGCCAGCTAGATATGGCTCACACCTAGCCAACTTAACCCTAATGAGTCAATCTAAAATATCTTCTTTAACTAGCCTACCCATTCTGTCTTGAATCACATGGTCAAATCTAGCATGCTACTTAACAGATTCAGTATCAAAGTCAAAATATGAGACAACAGCAGAAGACGTATCATTATAAGAATCATCCAAATCCAAAACAATGAAATCTCCTTTCATTGTTGCAAGCGCAAACAAATTGCCATTGTAAAAAATGTTTAAAGTATTAGGATGAAACCAAAAGAAAAACCTAATCTCATTAAAGAAACAAAAGACACTAAGGAGCATCGCATCCCAAGTACATAGAGAACGTCGTGAAGAAGCAGCTTGTTTCCTTTATGGAGTTTAAGCTGGTACATTCTTACTCCAAGTAGGGGTGTACAGAAAAATCCGAAACCGAAAACAAAACCGAAAATCGAAAAACCAACTCGAAAAAATCGGTTAACCGAGACAAAGTTTATAAAATTAACGGTTCGGTTAACCAAATCGAAAAAAAAGGTTAACGGGTCGTTTTCGGTTCAGGCCGTCCAAAAAAACCGACTAACTGCGGTTAATCGAAAAATCGAAAAAAAAATTAATTTTTCTTAATTTTTAGCAAAATCCTAGGCTACTTTGAGCGTTAGACGTTCTCGGTTCCGTTCGACCATTCAGTTCGCCTCCTCCCTTCTCTCTCTCTATCTCGCCTCTCTCTCTCTCTCAACTCTCCAGTCCAGTCTATACTCCGCACCTCCATCCTCCGCCTCCAGTCCTCCATGGCTGGCGGCTCCACAGCCTCCAGCCCCTCCACTGTTCCAAAGCCCCAAAATCGCCTCTCCACCCTCCATTCTCCACCCACTCAGACACACCTCTTTGGCTCTTTCTGCGTTCACAACGCAGCCACAGTCGACACTCGATAGGCCGCACTCCGCCGGCTTCAAATCCAAACTCCCCCACGGCAGTCACCCCACTTCCAGTCTCCCCCTCGAACAATCTGCAAGCGGCTTCAGATCCGAACTCCCCCTCCAGAATCGCAACTTGCAAAGGGCTCAGACCTCATATCTGAATTCCTGTGACGAGTCACAGTAATTATTACATTTTAGATTTCTAATTTAGTTGTTTGTGTTGAATCTGTTTGTGGGTTTGGGTATTTTGCAAGTGCCTTGGATTATTTGCTTGTCACAAGTTCTAGATTGTTTGTGTTGAATCGCAACTTGCTTGTGATGAGTTACAGGTATTCTGCAAGTGTCTTGGATTATTTGTTTGTGGGTTGAATCTGAATTCTGTTGCATTTGCTTGATTCTGGGCATGTGTTTTGAATACCATTTTGAATACCAAATTTGAATATCATCAGACCAGTCCACTATCCAACCCCAAATTTGATTTTTTTAAAAAATTAAATTTAGATTTTTTTTACAAAAATAATAATCGGTTAACCGTTTAACCGAACCGAAAGATCGATTAACCGAACTTTTCGGTTCGGTTACGGATCACAATTTGGCCGAACCGAAAATTCGGTTAACCGACCAACCAGTTAACCAAAAGTTTCGGTTCGGTTACGGTTCACGGTTTTTCCTAACTGAATTTTCGGTCAACCGAAAATCCGGTTAACCGGTTTTGCATAGCCCTAACTCCAAGGACATCTTCCTTGCTGTCATCCCTAGTACGACAGTCTGTGAATCCACCATGTAGAGAGGGAACTCCACGAATCTAACCTTATCCTAAACTATGTGCTTGGTTGTCCCCTTGTGTACAATCTATTGAGGAAGATAGTTAGCAACAAATGTATGGAAATAAACATATAACTTAGGATTTTATTGGAAATAAGTATCTTGGCCAACTTAGGATAATCCTAAGCATAATGGCCCTTCTTTCCATAGTTATAACACTTCACACGTGCTATACCCTTCTCTCCATTCCCCTTGGCCTTTTGGTTTTTGGCAACACTACCTTTAGAACGAGAGTTTCGAGGAGGGCAAAGACCCTTCTTGGGCTTCTTGCTACGATAAGGCTTGTTGCCCTTGGACCCATTCCCTTTGGCAACAAATGGCACATTGGAATAGGCGTATGCTTTCAAGCCCTCTTCCTCTATTTCAAGGTGCTTTAAAACTGCCTCGAAGGTTTGAATGTTCTTATTATGCACCATAATGAGTTTAAAGCTCCTCAAATGTTCATTTCCATCAAGAAGAGCCCTAGTCACATTCAGTACCTGTTCTTCCTCATATACATCTCGCCCAGAAGCTTTAAGATATCGAACCATGCCAATCATGATTCGAAGATGCTTCAACTAGAGTCAATAGCATATCATATCCACTTCAACTGCAAGGAACAAAACCTTGTAGCGAATGTTTGATTGAATTTTATCTTAAACTGGGCCCACATGTCCTTAGCAGTGGGATAACACTCAAATTCTCTTAGGAGATCGTCATGCGTGCGTGACAACAAAATGTAGCGTGCCGAACGATCCCTTTTGAATTAGGCTTTGTATACTTTTAGGTTCTTTATACTGCTCACTCGCAATAATTTCTACGCCCCTACTGATCTTTTTCTACCGGGCAGGCATAAAAGTCGTCAAGAGATCTAGCATGTCGCACTCATTTAGGGTGAATTGAACATTTAGATACCAAATATAGTAATTTGTAATATCATGATTTTCGTTAGAAGGCATACTACTTATCAGGTTCCTAGCCATCATACCTGAAATTACATATGAAATGTTAGACATATCATTAAATAATGGAATTATCAAAAACGCATCATTCATATCATATATTCGAAAATTTTACTAAACGCATAATCATCACATATGAATATGAATTAAAAGTTCTCATAATCTAATTATAACATTTAAACTAGCTATTGATTGACATAAAAAACGTGTTAATTAACTTTCCCCAACTAAGCCTACCAAACCAGCACGTATCGCCATAGCCAAGTAGCAGGATGTGTCACACAGGGACAACGCACCACTTAGGTGGCAGTGCGTGTTTCCCACGCGCATCTACAGGAAGTTGATTTTGCGGTTTTCCCACCAGCATAGAGTAGATCAATGCTTTAGGGGACAAAGGAGGAAGAAGGTAGCCAAAAAAAGGTCGCTCGTCGGCGGCGTGTGATGCACATGTGCGCTACCTCCCGGCAGTTCTAATAGGTATGTTACGGATTTGTCTCTCTTTTCTTTTTTTACCCTTTTTTTCCTTTTTTTATTTAGCGGTGTAGGTGGTTGACGATCCCCGCCACGACCACAAAAACCGGCGGCAGTATTGGTGGAGTTAGAGGGTTGAGAGAGTTGGGTTAATGACTACATGGCATCAGGCCAGTTTCTAGGATTTGGGTTTGAGAGTTGAGTTTGTGGGGTTTTAGGACAGAATGAGGTGGAGGGGACTAGGTTTCTAAGGAAGTTATTATGACACATAGCGCACATAAAAAAAATATGACTTTGTCAATTAAAACTAATAATTGCCAGGACTTTAGATGAACTAATCATCGAATTTGCGCAAAGTTTTATAATTAGGATTCTAGTCACAATCGCATAGAGAACTCTGGTAAGTTTAATTAGGGTAACTACACAACAATATAATCATACTTTGAACAAATTGGCATAATTAAACGATAAATAAAACAACTAAATAACCAATTTTTAGTCAAGTCAGCCAGGAGGGTTGAATAAAAACAATCGTGCTTTATGATTTATTCAGTCACAGATTCATGATTAGCAATGATTTAGTTGTTCAATTAAAAAAATTTAAACAAATTAATCACCCAGGCATATTGTGATGAATCAATCGAGGCTAAACCAGTCAATTTAGGTTTTGACAACACCATTGGAAAATAAAAGGCTGATCTTTAGTGCGGAATAGATTGTCGGAATTAGCCTACGAGGTGTGAATACTGCTAGAAGGCGGCTACCAAAGTCGCCTCCAATGCCACATCCCAAACCGAAACCCTTTGGATGGTAATGATGGCTGTGAGAGAGGATGAGAGAGGCTGAGAGGGCAGTTCTGATTTGGGGCTAATCAGATCGATGATTTAATCAAACCCCAAAGCCTCTTTATATAAATTTAGAGCAACTAAGATTACCACCGCTCAATCAGTTTAAGTGACGGTCAACACTAATCAGGGCTAGTCAACAAATTGTATTCGGGCTTTTTTCTTATTTATCGCTGTCGTATTTTTCAATTGCACGCTATCATCACTATTTTATATTTGGGTTTCCTTTTCACAATAATGTAATGATTAGTGGCATATAAAAGTTGGGTCGAAAAACCAGTCCCTAAAAACTTGTTTTTATTTGGACGGATATGTCGCACCTTGCCCCAATTTCAAATCTCTATTGTATTGGTCTCCTAAACCGACAGCTGTTTCATAAAATTCTCAAAGGTTACTAGGAAGTTATGCTTTGCTTGACTACGACACTTGATAGAGAGTGATGCTGGAGTGGCAGTTGCCAAAAAAAACAGAGAGAGACAGAGAGAGAGAAGGGAGGACCTGTAAGGGAGAGGAAAGAGGGGCAGCAAGCGGGGCAATCGTTGAGTCTTAGGGAGTGTGGTTAAGTAGAACAAGTCTGCCCAATCCAACTTCTGCTGCTCAGACACGACAAACGCTTGCCCAAACCCCTCCACATCCGTTGGTGTTTGCCAATACCTTTTCTTTTCCTCCATCGGCAGATTGAAGAATTCTTGTGTCTCTCTCTTGAATTTCTCCACCAGTGAAGAGTCCACCCCGTGATTTATCACCTATGCCAAATTAATTCCATACTAACAGTCAAATCCAACTTCACGTAGCCAAAACGAAATAATACAACATCTAACAGAGATGGATTATAGTCAGTAAAAATATTGAAATATGAAATTTAAATCGAGCAATATAGATCTAGGTCTCCTTATAAGTATAAATACCTGGAAAAAGCCCCATTCTTGACATGCCAAGTGAAGCTTTTGCAACTCTTGGCCATCTCCAGAGAGCAAGGCTTCCATGTCGACGATGGGCACTTGAAGGTCATCATGAACACGATCATCAAGTAGCAAAATTGGACGGTCCTGATCATCGAAAGGACGTATGTATCTATCAGGGACTTTCTCCAAACTCTCCTTGGCTAGTTCCTGAACACTTGGCACGAGTATCGATTTTAATTGTGTTCGTGTTTGTGCTCCCCCTTCCATCTCTCTCTATCTCTCTCTGTCGGGATGTATGTGTGAATGTGCGGGTCTGATTCCCGGCTGATGGCAAATATGACGACGTCAAAAAGTCGTGAAATCTGCCCGAAATAAGTCAAAATAATCCAGCGGACTTATGGTAGGGTCACATAAGATCAAGCGACACCACTTAAAAAAGAAAATATCTGTTAATTAAGTTAAAAAAATACGCAAATACGTTTTATATCTAATTTGTGATGTGTCATGTCCTAGAAAGAGAAGATTGCTTTGATGATTGGTTAGGCATGAAACTTAGGTTGGGCACTCCCCTCACGTGTCCTAGGTTCAAGCCTTGCTGCTGCCATTTACACTTCTCTCTCTCCGTTTTTTGGGCCCAAGTTTTGGATTACAATATGCGGTTGCGATTTTCTCCTTCGGTCCTTCCCCTCATTCTTTTCGCCGCACTACCCACACACACAGTCACAGAAACTAAGAACCAGCAACCCTAGTCGTCTACCACCAGTGGCGTTCTCCGACAGCCACCATCAACCCTCTAGGCAGTGCCCCTGTGTGTCCACCACTGATTTGAACTTTGAAGGTACAAATCTTAAAACTCTTGATAGTTTTAATTTTCGCTTTTCTTTGTCAAATTTCGATTGTTTACCTTTTAATTATTTAGATAGTTAGGTTAGTTTCAATTGTTGAAATCATTTGATGAAATTAACTACAAATCATTTGCCAATTGTAATTGTATATGTTGTTCACTGTTTGAATTCTCTTTTGATTAGTTACAATTATTGAGTATCCTTCACTTGCCTAATTAAATTTTTTTTGTCTAGTTGAAAATGCATAGATATTCCAAAAAGTTGGCTACTGAATCGTTTCGTTCAACTTCTGCATCTGAAAATTCTCCTTTGAATCAAGAAGTTAGCGAACACTACACTCAAACACAAGCCCCAAATTTTGATGCAAACACTAATCCTTCGTCTTGTGGGAGAAGTCGAGTTGATTCAAGTGTTCTTCAGTCAAATCCAACCGAAAGAAAACCAATTTCGCATTATCATCCCAATGAGCATGATGAAGATTACCAACACCAATTTGCAGAACGGAAAATCGGATGAGTTTTTAAATGATAATGTTATTACTTATTTTGAGGATGATTTTTTTGGAAACAATATCAAACAATGATATCACATATCGCTTTCAAAATATGAAGATTCGGATAATTGCATTGATTATAGTAGCTTTGTAATTTCGTTTTTATGACTATTGTTAAATTTAAAATTTCAAATTACATATCTGTTTGAGTCCCAATCTCGTTCTAAATTAATTTCTGAATTTACTACTATCTGTTTTGATTTTCTTTTTTCCCACTGTTGCAAGAACATACATTACTTTTACGTTGCAATATTCATTCATCAGAAATGCCGTTGGAGTCACCTACGACTCCCAGTGATCTACACGTTTCAATTGACATTGTCTATGTTGACGTTTTCCTACTGGAACTGTCTAACGTCAGAATATCGATCACTCAATTAATTAATGCACCCGGAGAGATGGATGAATAAATTTAAAAAAAATAAATCATGTGAAGGAGGCAAGTAAAAAGTAGTAGTAATTATTGGAACACGTTTGAGTGGAGTTGCTTCATATTGATAAAATAAGAGATATTGGGTGTGTGTGTGTGTGTGAGGCAAGTAAAAAGTAGTAGTAATTATTGGAACACGTTTGAGTGGAGTTGCTTCATATTGATAAAATAAGAGAGGTTTTGTGTGTGTGTGTGTGTGAGTTAATAAGGTACTTCACTTATTACAAATAGTTTTGAATTAGAATCTCACTTAGGTTGTATGTACATCTCATTTGTTTATTGCCTAATTAACATAATATCTAACATAATATTAGAGCAGGTATTTGATCTTAGTTTACCATCTTTCCCATTGTACAAATTGTGTGTACGTGTTGGCCTTATTAATATCTCATTTGTGAGGAGTCGTGTTAAAATATATGACAGCAGGGTTGTCTCACATATATAAATTAAGAGGCCTTCAGCATGTATATAAGCTAATAAAGTCCTCCACTTATTATTAACTTATTTGAGTTAGAATCCTACTTGGATTGTAACTCATTTCTGTATGGCTTGGTTAATATAAAGTTAAACAATAATTTTATTGTTTGCCATATTGTCAAGAGAGAATTGTAATATAATAACTAAAGGCAGATTTAACTGCATCAATGAAATATCAATTAATCTTATTGATGTCAAATTAATCTTATTGGAATATATGAGACTTGAGTTATCTTATCTCTATATATACACACATACACACTCAAAACAACCTTTTTAAATTTTGAGAAGTGTCATTTCCACAAATTTCTAAGATAATTAATTTTTTTTTAAAAGAGTTATTCAATTACAAATGGAAAGTTTTCTTGCATTGTCTTTTTTGACAAGTGTCAATTACAAATGGAATATAATATAATGTTTTTATCAATGTGAAACATTGTCTATTTTGTATTTGGAAAGAAAATTTTTGGAGTTATAGACCCTATTCGGTAAAATTAGCGGTTTAGGTAGCAGATAGCGGTTCAGATAGCGGATAGCTGTTTAGGAAGCGGATAGCGTTTCTAATTTAGTTGTTAACGGATAGCTGTTTGGATGAGCAGTTAAAATAAATGTGTTCGATAAATTTAGCTGTAGAGTCAGCTGATTAATATAAATTGATATAAAAGGATATAGATAATTTTCAAAGATAAAATTTCTAAAGGATAGTTTTTGGCAAAAAACTATGAAACACTACTTTTGAATGCAAAACATTAATACTATTAGCTTTTCAGAAACACTACTTAAAACGCTAAACGCTACTTGAAATCTTAGTCAAAATACTACGTTAGCGAACACTAAAAATTGCCTAATGAGTGTATTGACTTAGTCAAAACGTCAAACGCTATTCAAAACGCTGTTGCCGAACACGCTCATAATTAATCCTATAATTTTTTTTTTTGGCAAGAAAACTTTCCATTCGCAATTGAATAACTCTTTTTTTTAAAAAAAATTATTAATTATCTTAAAAATTTGTGGGATTGACAAGTTTTAAAATCCAAGAGAAATTTTCCATTAAAGGCACACAATACAACAGCATCATTTAAATAAAAGAGCCGTGTAATCCAATTCTCAAATAAACAAATGCAAAAAGTTGAATGTTATCAGAAGAGCAAGACAGCCGAATTCTGAAATATAGTTCACTGAATTAACAAATGTGCATAGTGATGCGGCCCCCCCCAAAAAAAAAAACCAAAAAAAGAGTCTACAAAGACAGGGAACCCAAGATAGGAAGCCTAATCTTATTGATCCTAACATGCTTAGGTTAAGTCCCCTTAGTCCCTTTGTTTTTCTTTTTTTCTTGGCATTGGTGGAGCGAAGAAAGCACATAGTTCATCAAAACTCATAAATTAAGAAGTTCAAGATTGGCATGAGGCATCAGAACGTCACAATATTATTGATTAGCCAACATATGAATTATCCAATTGGAACAGGATAGAAAAGTGGGAATACAAGTTTGCTTTAGATCAATTAAGATGGGACCCCATTTGGTTATGTTGACAGTCGAATCCAACATCCAAGAAATCAAAGCATCCAAGTAACAAGCTCGCCTTAGCACGTTTTGAGCAATAATATACACATAAATATCTGCATATGATAAAATTTAATAGCACCAGTTCATTCCCAGTATTTGCTCAGCAATTGAATAAACTTTTCCTCGACTTGTGACATTTGTGCTTTAACTCCATTCGTCTTATCTTTATCCAAAGGCTTTTACAAACTACAGACCATCCAAAAACACAAAACTTAAACAAGATATCAAGAAATTTGCTCAGAAGCTTAAAATTGTTGAAAGAGAAAGAAGAGATAGTAGCAATCCTTCATGTTAAACTGTACTGATTTCAAGACCATATCACCAAAGCAGAATGCCCAGGCAGGATATTAGGAGTTACGAACAGAAAAGCCTTTAAGAATACAACCTTTGATCTTAAGTGCTCTTGAATCATTAAGCAATGCATGAATAATTGTGACGCCTTATTCAATCATCTTGGAAGGGTCTTCTGGAATCAGCCTCTCAACGGACAGTCATACCGGTTGAGGTAAGGTTGCTTACATCTGGATCTCCCCAGACCCCGCGAAAGTGGGACCCACACTGGGAGGTGGTGGTGTTGTTGTGTTATTATTTAATCATCTTTGAAGTAGCTCTTAAACATGCAATCAAGTCAAATGTCTCATGTTTGCAAAAGGGATCAGAGGTGAAGAACTCCATGTCAGATGTCTTAGTTAAACATGCATGAATGTCTCATTTAGCAGGAGCTAAACATGCCCAGCTATCCTTAAAGGCATAAGATTAGAGCACTCCATGTCAAATGTACGTCTTAAACATGCATGAATGTCTCATTTAGCTGTAGCTAAACATGATCACCTAAAACCAAGATCATAAAGAGACAAAATCGTGACAAATCATTAAAACTCATTGCTATCCAATTACATACAAATCTTCTCCAAAAGTCACACAGAGACTGTTGTCTTAAAATGTTACCACAAGTGCATGGTATTAGTTGTAACTAGCAACGCCAAATACGGGTCGTGTCTACAAGGAACTTGGTTTCAATCGCCGAATTCAACTTATAACACTCAAGTCAGGCAAAAATCCACTTTAGTTGAACGTTACTAACTAGTAGTACTATTCTGCTGAAAGCTGCTAAATTATCTAATTCAATGTCAACAAGGGTTCTAGATTGGGGTTCACCATACTGTTGTGCTATATGAATCATAATTAGATCAAACAAACCATGCCCATGAATTAATCAAAGTGGAAAGGATTACGATTTAGAGCGCATCTAAGCATTGTCTCAAAAGTTATTAGACTAACTAAATTAACCTTAGTTATCTATTTTCATGAAACTAAGATTATCGAAGCCACAAGATTTCATAATCAAATAATACCAATTGAAGCCCTAACTATTTTCACGCCAGGAGGATCAATTTTTTACAAAGTCGCACTAGATAAAGGATTCAACATTCATTGATCTCCTAGACCCTAATTAGAAATAGTGAACAAAACTCTTTCAAGCAATTCAACAAACAGTTGGCACACTACACAGGAATTTGAATTGCAATTATGGACACGATTCACAAAAACCTAAAACATGATTCACTTTTGCATAATAGGGCCTACTTCTAATCCAAGACTACTAATTTAGCCTCTAATCATGCTTGCAATCACAATCAATAACAAGAACCCGGAAAACATGATTAAAGATACAAACTTTAATTTAGAATGCAAAAGAAAGAAGAAAAAGAAACGTACTTTAATTGATTCCAGAAACAATCGCGCAAATTCATATCAAAACTAACTTCAATCCAATGCTTAGAGTTTGAGAAAGAAAATTAGAGTAGTAAAACCTAAAAATCACCCTTTTCGAGAGCTCCTAAGAAAAAGTACAAGGAAAAATTACAAGATAAGCCTAACTGCATCTGCGATGAGGTAATTAGATGTGCAGGAACTAATGTGGCACGGTCGTGCCACGTGGCACCATGCCACATCCCTGGCCAGCGCAATCCTGCATTCCTTGCTTGGCACGACCGCGCTGCCTGGCATGGGGTCCCCATGCCAGTCCCATGGGCCTTGACAACCTCTCTTTAGCTTGAATCTGCCTTCTTGATTTTCCTTTTGCGCGGCATTGATGGGTTATCCTCATTCTTTCTTCCGGAACTCATGAAAACATGAAACATCTCGCATAAGTGAATTCAAGGTAAAAGAAGCCTATTCGATCACTATTTTTTGAAGTTCAACCCAAAAATTACTGCATCTTGAAAGAGGTGAAAATAGAGGTTTATAAACTCCCCCATGCTTATCTCTTACTTGTCCCCAAGTAAGGTTATCAACAAACAGAACAATGGGTAGAGATACCTCGAAATGTCATCCTCTTCAGGTAAGCGGTGACAACTAGGTTAGTAATCATAGCGTCTCACAGCTTGGAAATATAATAAGGGCAAAATTCTTTTTTCAAAAATACATGTTCCAAAATGTAAATCACTCGACTATAGTGCAAAATAAACACCCCATTTTGAGCTACTTAGAAGTGTCCTCCTTCCCCCTGAATCATTGGTGAGCTAGTTAGACTGGTAGATTGTCACTTTAGGAGTAAGAACGGAAACACTCCTCTCATATTTTTAGGGTAGAAATTGATTACTCAAGATCACTCTCAATGCATGCATGCTACCATAAGCTTGGCAAAACTCTCAATTCTCCATCAATGGAGTCAAAATGTGCAAGTGTCAATCATAAGGACTTTTCTAAGGTTGTATCGAGGTTAGGGCTAAAGGTAAGGGAGGTTAAAATTTAGGTGGGAGGAGCTAATCATCCAAGTAGAGAGCAATCACAACCACATCCACATCAAAACGCAATCATCACCATTGTCCCATAATTCAAGCACAAAGAAAAAAGGGTTGAAACCCCCTTCTCTCTTTTTTTTTTTTTTTTTTGGGCTAAATAGCTCATTTGGCTAAACATCTTATTCATGCATTTTATTCTTCTTTGTTCACATTTTCCCCTTTATTTTTTGAATAAAAAGAGAGAATGGCCAAGGTCTAAAGATTGTTTCAACTCCTAACTGTGTTAGGCTAACAACCAATTAGAGCCAACCACTGAGGTGCACCGACAAGCATATTACTCAAATCAAAAATAACTCACGACATTGCTCTACAAACTTGACATAGGATAGGATTATTCATTTCGGGCCATGGGTTAAGTAGATATGGGTGAATCAAATGATAGGGAAACAGCTCAAAGAGGGTGGCAAATAGATTATAATAACATAGGATGACTTTTTGGCTCATGTGGCTTATAAACAAACAAATGCTTCAATCATGTTAACATCATGCACATGCCAACTGTGATTTCAAAGAGAGTTAGGCCAAGTTCTAAAGATGCACATGCAAAGGGGTGAACACTCATGAAAGAATGTTCAAGACCATGTAGAGTGAATGGTTGTTACAGGCTAAAAAATCTCACTCGGTCTTCTACCAAGATCAAGAACTAGCTCAAAGGATTGGCTAACAATTAAGGTTCAATCAATTCACATCACAGCAACCCTTAGGGATGAATACAAAAGCACTCATAGCCCAGCAGCCAAAATATTTCCATAATAATTTCACAAAACCTTGGCCTAAATTGAGCCTCATTTGCCACAAACCACAACAACCATCCAACCACATCATCACCCCTTGAATGTCATCATTAGAGGGGTTTTCACAACCTTTTTTTTTTTTTGTGGAAAGCAATAAAGCTAACTATGAAAGCAATAAATAGCATATAGGAGAATGAAGAGAAGAGGATAAGGATTATCTTGAAAGTTTATGCATGCCCAACTCGAACAAGTCTCCTTTGTGATGCAAATATCTATCTTAAATGCACTAGACTACATGCTCAATTAAACTAAAATAAAAATGCAACTAATGCATCATAATCATGCAACTAAAGTGCTAAATGCAAGAGTGTATGTACAAGACTCACAACCCAATCCTCATAAGATGCACAATAGAACCCATGCCCTCTTCCTTGAACATTTCATTGTCCTCAATGAATAGAATAAACATGCAAATATAGGGAAGGGGAGCATACTCACAGCTACTGGGTCCCATCTAACACCGAAGGCAGCCAAAAGTGTGGAGAAAAGGGGTGGAAGGTGGATGAATGACCCGGATCATATGATGGAAAGGGCGATGAGTCCCCTTGATCACCTGGCAAGGCGTGAAAATGCTCCTCGAACTGCCTAATGGACTCTGATCACCGCTAAAGTAATTCATTTATTCGCCAGTGCTCTTCACGCTCCTGGGCATCCCTCATGGCCCGTTCTTCCTCAAGCTGAATCCGCCGCCGCTCTCGCTCCTCTTGGCGGTCCATAAAAACTCGAAAATAGGTGACTTCCTCATCAATAGAGTCTATGCATCCAGAGATACGATCGGTAAAGCCCTCTCAAAGACCCAAAACCTCTATTTGAGAGGCAGAGTAGGATTGGACGAAAGTGGGGTTAAGCGGCAAGTAGGCGCAGAGGAAAAAGACCCGCTAGCCTCATGGGGGAAGGGTGGACGAAATGGTGGTGGTAGTGGCGGTGGTGGAAGGGCCTCCCCCTCAGTATGGGTGCCTTTAGGCTCGGGCCCCTCTTGGCCCTTATCAACATCATCCTCCTCCTCCTCCTCCTCCTCATCATCATCCTCCTCCCCCTCCTCATCATACTCGGCCACCTTATCAGCGGGTCCTCACGAGGTAACACGGTTGCCCTAATAATCACTCGATCATAATTCTAATTTCTTTTCTTGATGACTGTGGTGCGCTCAACATTTAGGAGAGTAAAAAGGATCTGTTTGTGGTGAGGATACCAAATGGTATCACCGCATGTATCAATAATGCACATATGGTAGAGGGTGCCAACATCCAGGTGACCCCCAAGGAAATGGGGTTCAACGTGGGAGAGTCTATTACCGTGGCCTAAGACAATGGTAATGGCGGTAACAGTACCCCCAATGCTTATAACATTCCAGTTGCTAGGCTTGGCTACGTCCGCCAAGTGGCGGATTATAAATGCCCCGGTGTCTATGGGGGCGCCCAACAATGCACACCAAATGATAAACAACTCTACCTTCCGATAACCATTTTGGTTGTCATTGCTACCGAAAATAATGTTCACGGTCAGGCGCTGAAGGTAACGGAGGTTGATATTGCAGATATCAGTGGCCTTAGCCTGTCGAGGGTTAAAAACTCTAGGTCTCTCAAATCGGTTTATGGAGGCCTTTCGTTTGGATCAAGTAACGCTCTTCCAAATGGGGTCGGGGTGCCATAAGGAGGGCACATCTCGGTATGCTCCGTCAACCATCAAAAATTTCAATAATCCATTAAACATTCTCAAGTTCATCCGGTGGTCTACATTGAACATACGGAAGAAAATTTCTACTTCATGACCCCTAAATATTCCATTCCAATTTACATTCAAAGTGTTTAGAAAATCTATCATAAGGCAGTCATATGAGGTACATTGTATGCTAATGTGCTCAGACCATCCCAATTTACTAATCAAATGCAACATGTCATCCAACATACCCAAAGTTCGTAAGGAATCCACATGAAAGTACTTTTACTCGCTAGTGTTCCTAGTAGCTAAAGCCTCATATTGGGTTTTCTATTCTTCACTAACAAAATGCAATCCTCTAGTGCTAGTAGGCAAAATCAACATGTATGCGTCTTTTGTACTTTTAGCAAAAGAGGGTACAGCTAAAGAGGAATTGGCCTTGGATGATTTCTTGGGCATGGAGGGGGCCTTAGAACCTTCCCTAACTCATTTTCTTCCCATGAGTAGCAATTAAGTGTAGATTAAGGCTAGGGAGTGATAGTACAGGCGTAGAATAGTAAAAAGAGGAGGAATTTCTATCTCTAAAATCTTCAACCTCAACAATGGAGGTTAGAGTGGTAGAGAGAGAAAGTAGGTGACATGGGGGTGAAATTTGGGTGAAAAGTGGAGAAAATTGAGAAGAAAGGAGAAATTTGTGAGTAGACTTTGAAGATTTGGAGGAAAAATGGAGAGTTTGGGGGGATTTGAGTGGAGAACGGGGTGAGAGAAAAATGGGGGATGTCACGGTGTAGAGAGAGAAAATGCAGGGGTTTGAATGAGGAAGAAGAAGAAGAAAGGAGAAATCAGGTTTTTGCCCGATTTTTAATGGGGCGCAGTGCCACTGTGCCCAAACGATATCCTCTCGCTAAAATATGAGGAACGGCACGGTCGTGCCCTTGGACATGGGGCCACCGTGCCGTTTTGCTGTCTGCTTGCCTTGATGATCTTTCCCCCTCCTTTTTGTCTTTTTTTTTCCTCAATGGGGGCATGGGCGTGCCATCAGGCATGGGGTGCCCATGCCAACACGCTGACTCTTTTCAAGTGGCTTCCTTTATAGCTCACTCATTTTTTCTTTGAGGTTTTCCTCTCATTTTTCATTCTTTTTCGCCCTGTTTTTCTTTTTTTTGTTTTTTTTGAAAGCTATAAAGCTTGGGTTGCCTCCCAATAAGCGCTTGTTTTAGGTTCTAAGCTTGACCAAGGAGCAGCTCTAAGAAGAAGAGATATCAGGAAGGACACAAGTAACCTTCCCCTCAAGTGTCTCATTGGCAATGTAGTGCTTTAACCAAGCACCGTTCACCTTGTATGATCCGGTGGCATCCGCGCCAATCTCAACGGCCCTGTATGGATAGACCTTTAACATCTTAAAGGGGCCCAGCCACCTAGAGTGAAGCTTTCCTGGGAAGAGCTTTAAGTGGGAGTTGAATAGGAGGAATAAGTCTCCTTCATTCACGACGGTTAATGAACTTGTCGTGAAACCGCTTCATTCTCTCTTTGTAAATCTTAGAACTTTCATAGGCATCCAAATGGATCTCCTCGAGTTCATTTAGTTGCAACATCCTCTTCTCTCCTGCAGACTTCAAATCAAAATTGAAGTGCTTAATTGCCCAAAACGCTTTATGTTCCAGCTCTACGGGGAGATGACAACCTTTGCCATAGATGAGTCGAAACAGGGCAGTGCTAATAGGGGTTTTGAAGCCTATGCGGTAGGCCCAAAGGGCGTCATCAAGTTTGTCCGCCCAGTCTTTCCTTGATCTCACAATCGTTTTCTCCAAAATAGACTTGATTTCACAGTTGGAAATCTCCACCTGGCCACTAATTTGAGCGTGGTAGCCAAGTCCGTACTTATGGTGCACTCCATATTTCTTCAATAAGGCCTCCAGCTTCTTTTCGATGAAGTGCATTCCATTGTCATTGATTAGCACTCTCAGGACTCCAAAACGAAGAAAAATGATCCTCTTGAATAACTTAGCCACTATTCTTGAGTCATTAGTAGGGTTAGCTACTGTCTCCACCTACTTGGAGACGTAGTCCATAACAACTAGGATGTACTTGTTGCCCTTCGATGATGGAAAAGGGCCTATGAAGTCGACGCCCCAAACATCAAATATTTAAACTTCAAGAATGAAGTTAAGGGGCATCTCATTCTTCCTTGACAAATTCCCCATCCATTGTCAGCGATCACATGCGAGAACATACATATAGACGTCCTTCAAAAGTGAAGGCTAAAAGAACCCAGCTTGGAGAACCTTAACTGCAGTCTTGGAGGTGCTAGCATGTCCCCCACATGGAGAGTTATGACAATGAGAAATCACGCTCTGAATCTCCTTCTCAAGGAGGTAACGCCTGTAGATCCCATCCTTGCACAGTTTGTAAGGAAAATGTTCTTCCCAAAAGTACATTTGGATACCATGGAGGAACTTCTTTTTCTAATGAGAGGAGAGAAGAGATCATGGGGGAAGATCCCCAAAGCTAGGTATTTCGCGAAGTCGGCGAACCATAGGGCTTGTACTGAGGAGATAGCCATAAGATGCCCATCAGGGAAGACATCGTCGATGGAGGTGTCATGGCTCTCAATAATGAGCCTAGAAAGATGATTAGCAACAACATTCTCCACCCCCGCCTTGTCCTTGATCTCCAAATCGAACTCCTAGAGTAGGAGTATCCACCAAATGAGGCGAGGCTTTGCATCTTTCTTCTCAAGGAGATGCTTGAGTGTAAGATTATCAGTGTATATAATGACTTTAGAGCATAGGACATAAGGCTGAAACTTCTCCATTACGTACATGACTGCAAGCAACTCCTTCTCAGTTGTTGTATAGTTTTACTAGGCCTCATCTAGTGTTCTACTAGCATAGTAGATCACCACAGGTTTCTTGTCTCTTCTTTTCCCTAAGACTGCCCCCACTGCATGGCCGCTAGCATCACACATGATCCCAAAGGGGAGATTCCAATCTGGCAGTTATATGATGGGGGCAGAAATCAGTGCCTGCTTAATCCTGTAAAATGCTTCATAGCACTCATCAGTAAAAGCAAACGGGGCATCTTTGGCGAGAAGTTGGGTTAGGGGTTTAGCAATTTTGGAGAAGTTCTTGATAAAGCAGCGATAAAATCCCGCATGACCAAGAAAACTCTGCACCCCCCTTTTACCGAAGTAGGCAGGGGCAATCGCTCAATAACCTCGAACTTAGCTTTATCCACCTCGATGCCCCTGCTAGAGATAACATGGCCTAATACGATCCTCTCTTGTACCATGAAGTGGCACTTTTTCCAATTTAACACTAGGTTGACTTCTTCGCATCTACTGAGTACCTTAGTTAGATTTTCTAAACAAAGGTCAAAGGTACCCTCGTAGGCGGAGAAGTCATCTATGAACACCTCCATGATATTCTTAATGAGATCAGAAAAGATCACAGTGCTGAAAAGTGGCATGGGCATTGCACAATCCGAACGGCATCCTTCGATAAGCGAAGGTACCATACGGGCACATGAAGGTCGTCTTCTTCTAGTCATCAGGATGGATAGGAATCTGGAAGAAACCTGAATATCTGTCCAAATAACAGAAGAAGGAATGTCTTGCCAGCTTTTCCAACATCTGGTAAATGAGGGGAGGGGGAAATGATCTTTCGGGTGGCTTGATTCAGTCTACAGTAATCAATACACATCAGCCACCCGGTCACAGTCCTAGTTGAAATGAGCTCGTCTCGCTCATTCTTGGTGACAGTCATATCACCTTTTTTGGGAACTACCTGAACTGGACTCACCCACTCAATATTTGAGATAGCATAGATGATCCCAATGTCAAGTGGTTTGACAACCTCCTTTTTTCCAACTTCTTGCATATTAGGATTTAAACGTCACTGAGGTTGTCGGGTGGGACGATGACCTTCATCAAGAAAAATGCAATGCATACAGAATGAAAGATTAGGTCCCTAAATATCACCAATACTATAACCAATAGCACCCCTATGCTTACGAAGCACATTCAACAATTTTTCCAGCTGGGGGCCATCCAGTTTAGCATTGACAATAATAGAAAACTGATGGACGGAGTTAAGAAACTCATACGTGAGATGGAAAAGTAGAGGCTTCAACTCTACCTTTGATGGGCACTTCTCCTACTCCTTATAGGCGGGCTCCTCCACACTAAGGATCTCCTTAGGGGACTGCCTAGATGTGCAGGCAACGGACTCATTGAGGAGCCTAGCATACTCCTCCTTCTCCCTCGAATGGGAGTTGATCGCATAACAACCGATCAACGCTGCCTCTAGTGGATCCTCCACATAATGTTGAGTCTTGGCCTCCTGATTAAGTGTTTTCTCTAGCATGTCGACTCTACAACACGAGTTGCTTGAGGTGGGGACGGCCATAGATGGTGACAAGCTAAATTCCACCTTTTTATCCCCTACTTGATGGGAAAGCTTGTCATTCTTTACATCTATCATCACTCTCGCAGTGGCTGGAAAGGGTCGCCCACGTATGATGGGGATGCGGGAGTCTTCCTCCATCTCCATAACCACGAAATCACATGGGATGAAGAATTTGTCCACTTATAGTGGGACATCCTCAAGAATATCCATATGGTACTTGACGGATCTATCAGCTAGCTACAAAGAGATAGTAGTGGGTTTTAAGTCCCCCACTTGCAGCTTCTTACATATAGAGTAAGGCATTAGGCTCACGCTAGCCTCAAGATTGCATAATGCCCTGCTGATAGTTACATTCCCAACTGAACAAGGGATGGAGAAGATTCCTGGGTCCAAAAGCTTGGGAGGCAGCTTATTCTGAATAATAGCACTGCACTCCTCAATAAGTGCCACGGTAACATTCTCGAGCAGCTTTCCTTTGTTGGATAGCAGATCCTTTAGAAATTTAGCATAGGAGAGCATATCAGTAATAGCCTCCAGGAAGGGAATGTTAATGTAGAACTTCTTCAATATCTCGAGGAACTTCCCATACTTGTGCTCCTCCTTGGCCTTCAGTAGCCTCTGGGGATATGGGACAGGAGGCTTGTATGGCTTCACTAGTGGTGAAAAATACTTAGCTTGAACCTGTTGGCTCCTTTTAATGTGGACCCTCTCACTTGGAGTCTTAATAGGGGGCTCTTTCTCATGATCTTTCTCATTATCAACCTCTTTCCTTTCCTCCCTCATAGGTGTTGGGGGACCATCTAACTCTATGCCACTCTACAATATGATGGTATTCATCTGACCTTTAGGATTGGTCTCGAGATGACCTGGTAGATGTCCCTGGGGCCTAGACAGATGGCTCACCTACTGTGTAATCTGGGCAATTTGATTTTCCATCATCTTCTAGTGAGTGGCCATAGTCTCGAATTTGGAAGTTAATTGGGTGACCAACTCACCGAGTGCCTCATTTATCTTGGTTTAGGTCGCTATGAAGCGCTCCATAAGGCTGTCCCGATTGGACTTGGGCTGAGGTGGTCGTGGTTGTTGTAGAGGTGGGGCGTATGGAGCCCTATATTGGAAACTAGGAGACTGGGGTTGAGTGGTATTAGGTGGAATGGGGTTGTTGTTACGATAGGAGAAATTTAGATGATTTCTCCAATTAGGGTTGTAGGTGTTTGAGTTGGGGTTATTTTGTAGGCGTTGGCTATAGTTTTACATCGCATTAGCATGCTCAACACTCTGGAAAGTAGATTGACACTTAGCAGCAATGTGACCTTGTATGCCAGAAATCTCACAAAGGTCCCCAACCTCAAACATTGCACCCGAGGAAATCCCTACTAAACTCCCTGAAAAAGGAGTCCCAAGCCTATTGAATCACTGTGCTAGAGCATAAACCTTGCTAGCAACCAAGTCCACAGCGTCAACTCCATAGATCCCACTTGTCCTCTTTGGGACTGCTCTCTCACTGGACTAGTTATAGTTGTTAGAGGCCATCTCCTCAAATAGGGCTCTTGCAGCCTCTATTGACTTCCCTATGAGTGCGTCGCCAGCTGTGACATCAACAGACATTTTTAGCGACTGGTCCAATCAATTGTAGATGGTTTGGATTAGAAGCCAGTCGGGTACTCCATGGTAGGGGGATTGGTGTTGAAGGTCCTTAAACCTTTCCCACGCCTCATATAGTGAGTCGTCGCCTTATTGAGAGAATGAAGTGATTTTCGCTTTCAACATAGCGGTCTTGCCCGTGGGGAAGTACTTACTTAGAAATGCGGTCGATAGGGCCTCCCAGGTGGTGAATGAATTAGGCTCTTCATTGAGGAGCCAATCACTGGCTTTGTCCGTCAGTGAGAACGGGAAGAGCCTTAGCCTGATTGCATCAACGGAGACTCCATTGAGTTTGATTGTGTCACACTTCGCTAGGAAATGCGAAGGTGGATGTGGGGGTTCTCCATGGGACGTCCACTGAAAATTGGTCCTTCTCCACGAAGGACACAAGAGCGGGCCGCAACTCGAAGTTGTTTACTTCGACGGCTGGGTTGACGATTGACGAGGTGATGCCGGTGGCCTGCGGTAAGACATAGTTCCGCAGCACCCTAGGATTTCTCCTGGCCATGATGACTTATTGTTATTGTTGCTTTCTCACACCGCTTTGCCTCTGCACAATGGCTTTTATCTTTAGGTCAAAGGGAATGAGTGGTCGATCCCTCTAACTGTGCCTGTGCATACAAAGCCAAAAATTACACCAAGCATAAGCAAGTCTAAGCAAAGCTTAAAGAGCACAGGAGAAAAAGAAAAAGAAAAAGAAAAAGAAAAAGAAAAAGCCTAATCTAGAGTGTTTTGGTCACTTCCGATGTTGAAACAGACAAGTTTCCCAGCAACGGCGCCAAAAACTTGTTATCTTAAAATGTTACTACAAGTGCATGGTGCCAGCTGTAGCTAGAAACGGCAAATACAGGTTGTGTCCGCAAAGAACTTGGTTTCAATCGCCGAATTCAACTTATAACACTCAAGTCAGGCAAAAATCCACTTTAGATGAATGTTACGAACTAGTAGTATTATTCTACTGAAAGCTACTGAATTATCTAATCCAATGTCAACAAGGGTCCTAGATTAGGGTTCACCACACTATTGTGCTATATGAATCATAATTAGATCAAACAAACCATGCTCATGAATTAATCGAAGTGGAAAGGATTACGATTTAGAGCGCATCTAAGCCTTCTCTCAAAGGTCATTAGACTGACTAAATTAACCTTAGTTATCTATTTTCATGAAACTAAGATTATTGAAGCCACAAGATTTCATAATCAAATAATCCCAATTGAAGCGCTAACTGTTTTCACACCAGGAGGATCAATTGTCTGCAAAGTCACACTAGATAAAGGATTCAACTTTCGTTAATCTCCTAGACTCTAATTAGAAACAATGAATAAAACTCTTTCAAGCAATTCAACAAATAGTTAATGCACTATGTAGGAATTCGAATTGCAATTATGGACGCGATTCATAAAAACCTAAAACATGATTCACTTTTGCATAATAGGGGCTACTCCCAATCCAAGACTACTAATTTAGTCTCTAATCATGCTTCCAATCACAATTAATAACAAGAACTCAGAGAACATGATTAAAGTTATAAACTACAATTTAAAACGCAAAAGAAAGAAGAAAAAGGAACGTACTTTAATTGATTCCAGAAACAATTGCTCAAATTCGTATCAAAACTAACTTCAATCCAATGCTTAGAATTTGAGAAAGAAAATTAGAGTAGTAAAACCTAAAAATCACCCTTTTTGAGAGCTCCTAAGAAAAATTACAAGATAAGTCTAACTGCAGCCGCGACGAGGTAATTAGATGCACAGGAACTAATATGGCACGGTCGCGCCACCGTGCCACATCCCTGGCCAGCGCGCTCCTACGATCCTTGCTTGGCACGACTACGCTACCTAGTATGGGGTCCTCATGCCAGTCCCATGGGCCTTGACAACCTCTCTTTAGCTTGAAATCCACCTTCTTGACCTTCCGTTCGCGTGGCATTGATGGGTTTTCCTCTTTCGTTCATCCGGAACTCCTGAAAACATGAAACCATCTCGTATAAGCAAATTCAAGGTAAAAGAAGCCTATTCGACTGCTATATTTTGAAGTTCGACCCAAAAATCACTGAATGAAGAGGTCAAAATTAAGTTTGAAAGAGGTGAAAATAGAGCTTTATCAGAGACCTACATGGTCATGGTGGTTAGTGGATAACGAAACTATATGTGCCCACCACTTTACGAATGGGAGTAGAATTAAATTACAAAGAGAATATCTTTAAGCAATTTCTTCTATTTTAGGGCATTGCAGACATGTTCTATATGACATATTAATTAGTTACATGTCCATGAGTCTCAAGATACACATCCTCATGCTATTGCCAAAGGCAAATTAGACAAATAGACAAGATGAATACAACTACCATCCAAATGGCAAATAACCATGAAACCCAATGCAAAGGAAATTAACATCAGACAACACTTATCTTTGAAGACTATATTGTATTTATGCTTCGAATTTTGCTTGTCCTTTGCATTATTGTCCATAGATTGTCATCCAAAATCATCACATGAAGTCTATGATCTTTCCTAGATTCAATGCCCATAAACTTGTCTAACTTTTGGAATTAAATCTCATCTCACAAATCGTAGCCACCAAAATAAGTTTTATGATTGTTGGGAAAAGGATGAAGATGAAACTTGTGGTATCAAATATATCTAGTGGTGAACAAGATCACTTTTCATCAAATTTATTTGCTTTATACCAGTCTTCGAGATAAAATGATGACAAATAAGTGTATTTATTCGAGTTTTCTTTAGTTAGATTCATGGGAGCGTGATTTTGCACATTTTATTCTCATCTTGCCCTCATATCTTATGTCCACCATACCTTTCTGCCCTTCCAAGCCCTTTATGATATGCCAAAAGGCACCTAATGGGATAGAATTAGCAGATGGTTATAGATAATAACAACATGACAAACTTGTTCAACAAATCGGGTGAAAAACTGATTGGACAATTACCCACCACGAACTACTCATGATGGCCACTGTGTCTTGCCATTTTGGAAATTTCTCCAATACATTGGCTTGGTTCATTTGATGAGCTAGTGATGGCAATAGGCAGAGATGGAGTAAGTTGATCGATGGTGGAAAAATGAAGTTCTGAAAGTTGTTACTTCACTTTTTTTATTTATTATCTAGCAGGCAAGAGAGGGAGGTGAGAGAATAATTTGCATGGGCCCAAGTGTCGAGATCTTAGTTGGATAATGATACTATTAGAACTGGCAAAAAGTTGTCAGAGTCGAATAGCTGAATTTATCCAATCTAAGGAGAATCGGGTACGGTCCTAAATTTTTTGTCCAAATTTTGAATCAGTACACTATATTTTATATTTCTATTGTCAGAATTCGATTTTGGCCCAAATCTAACTTTGTTCGAATTATCTAATCTGAAAAAAATGGATATTGGACATCAACTTGTCATCCAAATTTTGTCATTATCCTATTTATCTAATCCAAGTTCAACCCAAATCTAAATTTTTGCCAACAGTAGATACTACACGCATATTGTGCTAACCTTTCACGGTGCAAGTTTGGTGGTTAAAACTCCTTATTTATCTCAAGATTTTTTTAAAAGTAATAATAAAGAGATAAACATGAAACTTCCTCGAGTTTATCTGACTGAATTAGCTAAAATAATAGACAGTATTAAATTGCAATGGTTATACCCTAACTAAATTTTATAAAATTCAAAAATTACATGTTCTGTTTTTAGTCTGGAGGAAGTGCTTGGTATTTTAAAAATGGTTTAAATGATTACTTGTTGGGTAGCTTTTAACAAATCTCCTAATTAGACCTGACAAAAATTGACCCTACATGAAAATCCGACCCAAACCCGCCTGAAAGTTTTGGGGTTTGAACACGATTTTCTCAACTTGAACCCAAAATAAACCGAACCCGAAAAACCCGTAATTTTTTAGGTCAAACCCGCCCCGAATCCGAACCCGCCCGTTCGACCTGAATATTATATACTTACTTTTTATTTTCTTCAATTTTTTCCTCCTAACAATAATAGTTTTTCATTATAACGAATTGTTTAGAGAGATATTATACAATTATCACATTCCTTCGCAAATTGGATAACGGTTCCCGTTTTTTCCCATAAAACAACATCATATACAATTTATAAATGGTACAATTTTAGAATATGGCTATGAAACAACTCCAATATTAAGAAAAATAATTTAGAATTAGATGAGTATTGAAAATGTGCGAGTCATACCATTATATTCTTGGTAAAATAAATACGTCTCATCGTATTTTAAATAAGATTATTCTATAATAATATAATATTTTGATTTTATAATTAACAGATAATTATAATATCTTTTCATTTGGATTCCTTTTAATTGGTCTTGAATCTGATGCATTGTTGGACAATGGACCAACTTATGTTCGTGTTAGGACGACATACTAATAAAGCATGCCTGATTAGGTAATACTAAGTTAATTAACGAAACATCACATTATTAAACGGGTTATTAACGGGTCGATTCGCTCTGACTCGTTAACATACTTTAGTTGGGCCGACCCATGAATGACCCGGTCAATTATTAATATTTTAATACACGGGTCAACACATCCATACGTGACTCATTATCCACCCACACATGAATTTCATATATCATGTTGAAAAGTTTGGATATTTTTTATATTCTTTGAAAAAATTACAATTACAATGCTTGTTCATTAAATACAAGCAATTTTAAATAATAAATATGCCAAATTTTTTATTTTGACAAAAAAAGAATAATTCACAAAAAAGGCGTTTTAAACCCGTTTGGCTGATCTGAAACCCGTAAAACTAAAATACACCCGCCCGTATTTTACCCGAATCCAAAATACACCCGACCCGCAATTTACCCGAATTCGAATATACTCGACCCGTATTTGATCCACCCGCCCGAATTGACAGGTCTGCTCATGACAATCAGCTTGCATAAATAACAATTTAAACATGAAATTTAAGTCTTTAATTATAACTTTCCCTGTACTCTAAGATTGCCCTTTTTTGTAATAGTATATGCTATTACCAATTTAGAGAAAATTGTCCAAACGTACATACTCTTACACCTGTGTAGGTAAGTGTTTGAACTAATTAATTGATTCTTTTAACTTCCTGAACGGCTTAATCGATCATGGAGTGGAAGCATGACTTGAAAATTTTTTTAATAATAAAATTTGGAAGGAACGTAGAATATCAATATCTTGGAAAATTAGTTGGAATAGGTAAGGAAAGAAACTCTATCATAAAAAGATTCCCATGGTAGTCAGGCATCATGACAAAGTTCTATTCTCTTAAAATGAATGAGTACACATAGGTTCAAGCAATAAAATGCTAATAATGGTTACAATTTGATATTTGAGATATAAATGTTGTAATATACCACCTTGAAATTTAAAAATATGAAGAATGACTTAGTTATCTTGACATTTGTTGGTTGGCTTTCAATTCATGCTAATCAAGCATAATGTATAGCATAATCCCTCTATTGCTCTTTTTAAGTAGAAAAACACTTTTGAATTTTGCCACTAGTATATACGTACGTATGAGGTTTCTCATCTTTTTAAAAAGAACCTTTCAACAACAACAAACACTTGATAAATATTTGATATTTACCTTTTGATAAGTTAGACACTTCCTTACATACTCTTCCATCTCAACTTTAATACGGTTCCACTACAAATGTCCCATCAAACCTTTGTCCAATGTAGTACCATCTATGTTGTTCATCCATTACTTTTGCTTTAATTCTTGTTCAATACACATAAAGCTCCTTGCAACTTCAAAAATCCATTCCCTTGAGACATAAAACCACATAAAGTTCTGTCATTTGAAAGGGTGTTTAAAGCTTGCTGTATTCTTTGACCAAGAGCATTAACTATGATATTTGGCAGCTTGACAAACAACATTGGATATAAATGTCACATTGTTGAATAGGTTCTAATCAAGGATGTTGTCAATGATTGAGATCTTCTTCCTAGAGACTTTCATAGTTGGTTGGAATAAAACAAGAAACACCCAAATTTTAAAAATGAAAACAACTGATGGCAGTTGTGCATCATAAGTAAGATTGTTCATTTCATATGGCTTAAGTTGCATAAGGCACGAGCCATAACCCTTCATCATGCATTAACAAACCCTAACTATTTTTGGATACATTGCTATGGTTTGTAACGTCTTTTCTTCTTAAAAATGTAAGATCAGGTAAAAAAAGATTAAGAGTGAGACAATCATCTAACTCTTGGAAAGCTGCTTCACATTTGGAGCTTTATGTAACCTGACCTTTTTCCTTAAATCAATGAGCACTTGTGTCATGCAATGTGGAAAATTTTTCACAAATTTTTAAATGATAACTTCCCAATCCTGAGAACTCCTTATATACCTTAATAACATTGGTCGATTTAGACCATTCAATTGTTTCTTTGACCTTCTTCGGATCTACTTGACTCCTTCCTTGAATATAATAATCGCTAAAGAGATATTTCCTTCAACCAAAGTTTACATCGCCTCAATCTCACATGTCATTTATGCACAATCAAGCTTAATAGGACAACTATCGAGTTGCATGATCCTCCTTAGTTTTTTGAATAAAGAAAAGATGTTAAAAAACCATGGTCCATGGATGCGGCTAGAACATTAGCAAGTCTAAACTGCATCAGATTAAAGTCGTATTGACCAAATTGACTTATGAAAACCATTTTTGGAATGTCTTCTGTCTTTATTATGAAGTTGTGATACTCTAAACAAAAGCCTATTTTGGCAAACAGTCCATGTAGTTTGTCGAAGATATTATCTAGATGTGACAATTATGATTTTTTTGGGTCTTGCATCCTCCATTTAGCTGGAGACGAGCTACTATTAGCCCAATAAGGGGTAGAACTCTTCCATCGTAGATTTTCTCCAGTCACAAGACTCGAACCCAAGACTTTACTTAAGGGGAATGTAACAAGTGCCAAATCACTGGACTTCTCATCTCCCATCTTTCTTCCTTACAAAGAGGACATGCGCTTCCCAGCATACAATATTTGGTCTAATGGATCCCTTTCCAGTTACTCCGAATGGGCTTTTCAATTATTCACTCTTACGGGCTTATTATGCATAGAGATTTGGGCACTGGTCCAGCTCTAGGAGCCCATTGCATTTCACAGTCAATTTCTATCTTGGGTTGACCATAAATCTCTTCAGTATATACACTGAGGAATTTTTGTACAATTCACATCCTTTTTAAGCCAAGCTCTAAGTTGGAATCTTTCAGCACGTATCCTGGCCTTCTCTTCCCTTTTTCATCAACCTTCTTATTTTTGTTTAGCACTCAAGTGAACTCATTTCCTTTACACATTCTTCATAATGAAACACATTTTGTAATTTCCCCATTAGAGTAGTCTTGACTATTAAGCATAGTTTAGCATGCTATAGCTTGGTATTCTAATTGATCAAGGCAGTTCTGCAGTAGTTGATGTTTGTGGTTCGTAATTCAAAGCATAACCTGTGAGTAATTTTGTTTGCTGGAAACTTGCTATTCGTTACAAAGTTATGAAAACACGTATTGTTTGTCTAAATGATGCATAGTGACTAGTTATTTGTTATGCAGTTCTAGATTGTATTTGTGTTCAGCAACACAGAAGGAAATGTACTAGCTTATCCAATCTAAAATGTTTTCTAAAAATGTTTTGAAAATTCCTTTTAAATATTTGCTCTCTAAAACAATTGATGAAATATGCAAAAGCTTGTCTTAAAATGGGCCAAAAACATGGTTTTACTGAAAATTGCTAGCATGAGGACTTGAGTCCATAACATCGTGGATGCAATATCAGAAGAATGCATTAAGGTAGAGCATTACCTCACAATAAAATATCCTCACAACAAATAGTTAACCCAGATAACACCCAGGCTTAGCAGCAAGCCGTTGACCTAACAGCAGCCAACGATCACAAGAGAACGGACAAGGAGGTAGAATTTTCCCACCATCCAAAATTTTGGACTATTCATCAACATATCTTTTTCACTTTTCACTTCTTTACTGCATCTGCTACCAATGTTATTTTTATTCCCTATTTTCTGGGTTCTTGTTAGATCTTGGAGTCTACACTATTGTTGTGTACATATGCTACAGATTTGCAATGGTTTTTGTGTGGGCTGAGTGCTACTTTGTTACTCTTTTCAGTCCTGGATTCCTTGAATGATCATGTGTGCGATTGGGTTGCTTTCTGGGGTTTCATATAGTTCTATGACTGGCCCAGAGCAATTTTCTGTCATAGGTATCACGTATTATTTAATTGAAATTCACAACTTTATTTTGGCTTCGTCTCGGGATTGGCTTGTGGTCCTAGATTTTTTTATTGTATTATCTATTTTCATGCTGGGAGGTCAGATCTGGATTAGCCTTTGGCAGTGGGCTCTTATATTGCCATTCTCTTGTCGAGCTATTCACTCACTGTTCCCATTGTTACATGCTTTCTATGATAGTTGTCCAGCCTTGAAGCTTCTGTGTTTCATTAATATTTTGTCTGTTTGGTGTATTTCCATCACGTCTGTAATATTATGTAATGGATAGTTATTGATTCTATGCCTTGAGTACTTATTTTTTTATGGCTTCATCAGTCTATATCCTGTCCGATACCTTGGTGCCAAGAAGGTTGCTGCATCTGCTTTCTTCTTTGGTAGCTTGAAATTTTGTGGTGTATTACAAAGTTGTCATGTCCTTTTTGTCAGGCAACTAATTGTTTTTATGGGAAGGATTCTATATGGGTTGGCAATTTCTTAAATATTGCGCATGATTGAGTTATCTTGGGGTGCAACTAGGCTGTCAAAGTCTGACCCGACATGATAACCCGACCCGAACTTGACCCGAATTTACTGAGAAAAACACGGACCCGAACCGAACCGATTTCGACCCGAAGTCGACACGATTTGACTGTTTAGTGTGAAAACTTGTTATTTTTCAGTTTTGAGCAAATCGAAGCTATTTTTAAGGCCGACACGAAATTGACCCGTTTATTAAATGGGTCGACCCGACCCGACCCGACCCGTTTGACACCCATGCAACTGTTTGGATGCATTTTTTAACGGTATGATTTACTTCTTTACATTGACCTTTCATTTTGTTGATGTTGTAGTCTATGAATCTATAAATTGTGAATGTGACTATAATTTCCCTCTTTTTGTCTCCCACACATCTATACAATTATATCTAAAAATGAGTGACTTAATATACTTCCGACAAGTGTCTTTATATGATTGGCTAATACAAACTTATGATTAATTCACTTTAATGGAATAAGGTAATTTGAGAACAAAACAACATAAAAATTTAAATAAATATTTCTGGAAAGTTATTGTAACATTGATTGCAAGTGGTGGTTTAAAATTTTTAGTATGACTAGATTATTCTTTTAAACTATCTAATAGAAATATTATACACATGCAACGGTTATTTTTTCATGTTAAATTAAATTAATGATCTTAATAATAATGAATAGTCTTTTTTTTCTATACGATTACAATTACAATTTTGTGGATCTCATTAAATAAGAGGCATAGTTGAAAATTTTAACTATTGAACTTATCACAATTAAATTTTTTAAGTTAAATTTATTATGTATTAACCAATATATTTTAGTTAGTCCATTATTTATTGCTGAACATTGAGATAAGGTCATATTAGAAATATCAACCATACTTCGATAGGTGATATGTTTATTCTCTGAAGAAAATATTTCAAGGAATGTTAACTGAGATGTTCGTGCTAAAAATGTATTATTTTTATGATACTTTTATACCCAATTTATGCTCGTTATAATTGTTATTTTTAGGCTTTTATTTGATTTTATTTTGTTTTGTAGATATTGAATAAATGTGGAAACAATGAGGAAAAAAAGATGAAAAAATGCCGGAAATGAAGAATCAGGCCAAGTTGATTCAAGCCCAACCTATTTCATCCATCAACATAATGTGAAAAAAAGGAAAAAAAAACCTAAAATCTACCCAGCCTCGCCCTCACGTGCTGAGCACATGATTTATCCTCCCCCCCCCCCAATTCACACTCTCTCTTCTCTCGGTCTGAAGAAACCCAAACCACAACCCCGAAACCCCTTCTTCATCCCCCTTCATCATCATCAACTCAACCTCATCTCTCTGTCTCCGTCAAACACCATAAGCACCATCAGCATCACCATCAATGCTCCACAGCACGCCAGCTTGCATCATCTTCACCACTCACGCATGCCCAGATTGACGACCGAGATCAAAAGGGAAGCTGTATAAATTGAGTGGCAATGGCGCATTTGAAGGAGAGGAGGTATCAAATTAGGGTTTTAATTAGGTTTTATTTTAAGTTTAGGTTGAAGGCTTTCAAGTTTTAATTAGGGTATCTTGTTAGTCTAATTCAGATTCAGATTTTTAGATTTTTAGGGTTTACATTCAAGTATCATTTTAGATTTTAGGGATTGATTTCCATTTTTAATTGTTTTGTTTTTCATCCTTAATCTATGCGTGTTAGCCAAAAATTAGTGGACTAAGTTTCAGTGTTGTTAATCTTTGAGTAAGAATTGCGATTTTTTGGTTTCGAATTTTATGAATTTGGTTCAATGGACGATGGTTATCTACTGCAAAGTTCGATTTTCTAGGTTTTCGCTCTTCGCCGTTAATGGAGATCATATAATCTGGGTTTGAATGGTTCTTTTCTGCTTTGATTTGTAATGAATCGATTTCCTTTTTTTTCTGTTTTCAGTTCTGTCTCTTCCTGTTGCACTTCTAATGTTAGTCTATTATGCATTTTATGTCTCTAAATTCTGCTTTGATTGTTGCATATTGAGCTAAGTGGCAATTTGATCCCCCCGCCCTCTTCTTCTCTGTGCCATGTTTCCATTTGCTGCTCTGTTTCTGGTTTAGTTGAAGGGTGCCATAGACAAGATACTCTTGCTCTTTCTCTGCTCCCATCGCTGTTTTGTTCCTAGGGTTAATTTGGTTGTGAGATGGGGGTGGATTTGAATCTGGGGTTGAGCTTTGTGTTAGGTTAGGATGCTCATGTTCCTCCTGTTCTCTTTGGTACAGTCAGTTCTTTATCTATTGCAGTGAGGTAATTAGCTTACTTCTATTTTATCTTCTTCATTTTATCTCTTAATTTGTTGCTTCTTAATCAATACATTTCAGTTATGGTATTAGAGAAAGGATAGGTTTAGCTTTAGCAGTTCCTTTAACACATGTCAAGAGGTTTCTCTTTGATTTAGTTGAATAACTTTGATTATTGGTAGTTCATTCATTAGAATTTTTTTTCATTCGTTAGAATTATTTTAAGTATCAAATGTCATTTGGCTTAATTAATTTTATGTTAGTTCAATAGTTTTTCTAGTGACTTTAATTTCATCTCTCATCCTCGATGACACGACCCTCAAGTACTACAGCGAAAGTGTACACTTGCGGCTGTTGTTTTTCACTCAAAATTATCGTACAAGTTTTTGGCGCCAGTGCCAGGGACGAATGCATGAGATTCGATAAGATTTTCTTTTTCTTACCTACTTTCTTGGTAGTAGCATAGGTCTTGATTTACTTTCTTTATTTCGTTATTAATTATGACTTAGTTTAGTTCATTTCTTGAATTTTTCCAAAATTCAAAAAAAAAAAAAAGAAGAGCCTAAAATTAAAAAAATTAGAAAAACTTGAAAATCACTATAAAAAATTGAAAATTTCAAAAACTACCAAAAAAAATGGCAAGTTTCTGTTTCCTTCAGTTCGAGCATTTTTCTTTTACTTAGTTACATTCTTATTAGTTGTTTATACTTTGACTTACTTTGTTTGTTCGTTATTAGTTGTGATTTATTTAGTTCATTTATTCAAAAATTCAAAACCCCCTAAAAAAATTAGAAAAGCCCTAGAAATTGAAAAACTTTAAAAACTTTAAAAACTTCAAATGCCAGTTTTTCATTTCCCGCAATATGAGCATGAACTTTTTTGGAGTTATCTTTCAAGGCTTAATGATTATCGTGCTCAACTGAATCACAATTTTGAAAAATGAGAAATTTGTGAGGTCGTTGTTATGGGTCTAAATATTGAGTCGAGGTGTTCTGTTGAATCAATTTGTCCTGGAGGTTTAATAGAATTATTATCTAAAACTCAAGATGAAGTTTGGAATTTCTTTGAAAAATTAGCTTGGAAAACCTATGTGTTTGAACAAGCTAACGAGACTTTTAAACACCCAACTCATGGAGAGTATGATTTTCAGGCTAATTCTTACCCTTCAAACCACTTTATGAATTCATATGACCCATATTACTTTTATATGCCTCCTGTTTTATGCGATTATTGTGAATCTTCTGATCATGATGCTCATACTTGTCATTTTCATGTTTATGTTGATGCTACATGTGCATGTTTTGAAAAGAAGATTAATGAAATGACTGATCAAATGATAGAGACCATGAAAACGAGAAGTACTGCCTGTTCTCAATGTTTTAACCAAAATAGAGAGATTTATAGTGAGCTTGATTCTACTTTTAGGATCTCCTAAATATGACCTTAGTCTCTCTGATTATTTTGAACCCTCTTATTCTGCTAGGCTTGACTTGAATGAAGACATGTATTTGCCTAGTTTAGATCAAGAGAGTGACTTTCCTATGTCTCTATTACCTGACCTTGAACCCGGGCATCATTGATGATGTCCTAGTTTCTGCCGATCCACCCACCACTCTGAATGACCTTTGCGAATTTGAGGCGGGTGAATAATCTGATACTGTTAGTAAGTTAGATATAAGCATCACACCTGAAGTTGAGCCCCTGATTTAGATGAGTCTCAAGAAGCTATTCCACAGGAGTTATGCAATGAGGTGACTGAACCCACTAATTTGGACTTTGATTATGATATTTTTTATGCAGAATATGTATCTGTTTCATGTGGGTTTGATGTTACTGAAGGTCTTGATGTGGGTTTGCTTCTTGAATATGAATCATTCTCTTTTGATCCCGTCATTCCTGACCTTTTATTTAAATTACATGATAAAATTCTATATGTCGAATATGAATTTTTTTCTTGTGAGTTTGATGTCTATGGAAGTTCTGATGATAGTTTTTGTGTTGATTATGAATCTTTCTCTTTTGACTCCATCAAACTGACTTTCTTTTTGAATATTGCAAGTCTGAATTTGTTGAGTCTGAGATTATTGCTACTACGAATTTTGCTTTAGACCATACTCATACGCACATTGAACTTAACAGACTTGTGAAATTTGCACCCCCTATTTTGCCTAGACTGTTCGTTCATTATGATATAGTTTCTAGGCCAATGACCTCAATATTGGCTTGTTCTGAGTATGTTCATTTACTTTGTGATTGGTCCCAACTGTTTGATAAGTTAAAGCGGACCCTTATTGGTGCTTTATTGGCTACGTGGATGTACTCTTTCTGGCTCCAACTCACTGCTTTCCACTGTTTTTATGTGATTGAGAGTTGGGCTTTGTTGTTTAATAAGCTGCTACGTGCTTTAACGAGTTTTGATTTGAGTTGCATTTTACAGCTTAATATGGAGTTGCTGATGCTCCATAAGCCTCATGTTGCATCATCTTCGTGAGGCACAGTTTGTGTCCAACCTGTGTCCAACCTGGTATGATCGTTCCACCCTCCCTTTTTCTCTTTTTCATTTCTTTTCTTTCTTTTTTTGTACTTAGTTGTAGATATTTAAGATTGCTTTTATGTTTCAATTTGTTTTGTTTTTTTGCTAGTTTTTGTTTAATCTTTTGTTTTGTTTCCTTTTTAGTGTTTTAGTGGTTGTGTTTTGGTTTTGTGTTTAGTTTCTTTTCTTTTGAGTTTTGTTTTCTTATGGTTAGTTTGTTTAGTTTGATATTATTTTCTAGTTTGGTATTTTGTAGCCCCTTAGTCTGGTTTTGTTTCTATTTTGGTGATTATGTGTGTTTTGGTCTAGTTTTGGTTAGTTTTGTTTAGTTTTGATTTTATTTTTGGTCTTGGCTTTGTTCTTGTTTTAGAATTGGTTTTTGGTTCTGGCTTTTGTGATTTTAGTGTTAACTTTGATTTTGGTTATTTCATTATTGGTTTTGTTTTTTTTTAGTTTTTGGTTTTGGCTTTAGTTACAGCTTTAATTTTGATTTTGGCTCTTTTATGTTTTTGGTTTTTATTTTCATCATGTCCTAGTTTATATATATTTGTGGTATTGTGTTTGTTTTGTGGTTGTATAGCTGATGGGCTCGCTTTTTAGTGCCTTAATTCCACAATGAGGATATTATAATGTTTTGGTGTGGGGATGAGGTGCTCATTTTTAAAAAATTTTAAAGATTTTTTTGTTTTTTGGGGACGTTTGTACTATATCTGATTAGCTTGAATCCCTTATGCTTTGGTTATTAGCTTGTATACAAGTAGGATGTGTGTGAAAAGTCTCCGGCCTAAGTGTGTCATTCTGAGTCCCAATTCTAACCGCAATTGTTCAGTATAGATTGTGTAATTTAATCTTTGTTTATCACTTCATCATTATCTTTAGATCTTAGGCTTCTATGAATGATTCTCCCACTTGCTTGCGACACGATTGTTCTGAGGAAAATAATGAAAAAAAATACTATGAATAAAGAAGAGAAGAAGAAAAAGAGATGAAATAAAATTTGGAATGACAAGTATCCCTTTGAGGCATGCACTATTGGAGGTTACCTTTTGAGGCACATGCTATAGGGTGTTATCCTTTGAGGCAATACTGCTATTGGGAAAACTTGCTTCCAATGTTAAGATGTTAATAAAGTAGTTGTGCTAGTCAAGTGAGATTGAGTCTGATTCTGGTAAATCTAAGACTTGGGATGATGATACACTTGCACATGAGTACTAGGATAGATTCAGAATTTTGATGTACAGTGAGGTGAAAAATTAGTGCTATGATGTCACTTATGGGATAGAGGACTTTGAAGTACATTTTATATATATGCAGGTCAATAACTTGGTTACATGGGTGATTTAGTTGATTAGAATGTATGCATATCTTTCTCAAATTCTGTACGTATTAGCTCTAAGAGAAACCAAAAAAGTTTTCTTTTCTTTTTGAAATAATTTTTGTGGGTAGTTCACTTGTAAACCCTCACGAGACCTCACTCGTCCACTTGAGAGACTGAGGAGCTTAAAGGGCTTATTGCATATGCTAAATGCAACTGTGATTCCTCGACAGTGAGTGAGGACTTTCTTTTTCTTATTTTTCATTTTCTTTTAGTTAGTTTAGTTTGTTTTACTCGAGGGACGAGTAAAACCTTGGTGTGGGGTATTTGTTCGTGCCAAAAATATATTATTTTTATGATACTTTTATACCCGATTTATGCTCATTATAATTGTTATTTTTAGGTTTTTATTTGATTTTATTTTGCTTTGTAGGTATTGAATAAATGTGAAAAAATGCGGAAAAAAATATGGAAAAATGTCGGAAATGAAGAATCGAGCTAAATTCATTCAATCCTAACCTATTTAATCCATCAACATAATGTGAAAAAAAATGAAAATAAAACCTAAAATCTACCCAGCCCCACCGTCACATGCTGAGCATGTGATTTATCCTCCCCCCCCCTTAATTCACTCTTTCTCTTCTCTCGGTCTGAAGAAACGCAGACCACAACCCCGAAACCCCTTCTTCATCCCCTTTCATCATCATCATCTCAACCTCCTCTCTCCCTCTCTCCCCCCCCCCTTCGAACACCACAAGCACCATCAGCATCACCATCAATGCTCCGCAGCACGCCAGCTTGCATCATCTTCACCACCCACACGTGCCTAGATCAATGACCAAGATCGAAAAGAAAGCTATATAAATTGAGTGGTGACGGCGCATTTGAAGTGGAGGAGGTATCAAATTAGGGTTTTAATTAGATTTTATTTTAGGTTTAGGTTGAAGTCTTTCAAATTTTAATTAGGGTATCTTGTTAGTCTAATTCGGATTCAGATTTTTAGATTTTTAGGGTTTACATTCAAGGATCGTTTTAGATTTTAGGGATTGATTTCCATTTGTAATTGTTCTGTTTTTCATCCTTAATCTATGCGTGTTAGCCAAAAATTAGTGGACTAAGTTTCAATTTTGTTAATCTTTGAGTAAGGATTATGATTTTTTGGTTTTGAATTTCATGAATTTGGTTCAATAGACGATGGTTATCTGCTGCGATGTTCAATTTTCAGGGTTTTCGCTCTTCACCATTAATGGAGATCATATAATCTGGGTTTGAATGGTTCAATTTATGCTTTGATTTGTAATGAATCGATTTCCTTTTTTTTTTGTTCTGTTTTCGTTTCTGCCTCTTCTTGTTGCACTTCCAATGTTAGTCTACTATGCATTTCATGTCTCTAAATTCTGCTTTGATTGTTGCATAATGAGCTGAGTGGCGAATTTGATCCCCCTGCCCTCTTTTTCTCTGTGCCATGTTTCGATTTGCTGCTCTGTTTCTGGTTTAGTTGAAGGGTGCCATAGTCAAGGTACTCCTGCTCTTTCTCCGCTCTCGTCGTTGTTTTGATCCTGGGGTTAATTTGGTTGTGAGATGGGGGTGGATTTGAAGCTGGGGTTGAGCTTTGTGTTAGGTTAGGATGCTCATGTTCCTCCTATTCTCTTTGGTACAATCAGTTCTTTATCTACTGCAGTGAGGAAATTAGCTTGCTTCTCTTTTGTCTCCTTCATTTTATCTCTTAATTTGTTGCCTTCTTAATCAATACATTTCAATTATAATATTAGAGAAAGAGTAGGTTTAGCTTTAGCAGTTCCTTTAATATATATGTCAAGCGATTTCTCTTTGATTTAGTTGAATAACTTTGATTATTGGTAGTTCATTCGCTAGAATTATTTTCATTCGTTAGACTTATTTTAAGTATCAAATGTCATTTGGCTTAATTAATTTCATGTTAGTTTAATAGTTTTTCTAGCGACTTTAATTTCATCCCTCGTCCTCGAGGACACGGTACTCAAGTACTACAGCGAAAGGTATAAGCTTGCGACTTTTATTTTTCACTCAAAATTATCGTACACCAGACTATTGTACTATTTATTCTTTATTATCAATTTTCAACTCTATGTTATAATGATTTAACAAGCGATTATTGTGTTTTGTCAAATATGCTGCAATCCTAAAATGCTAAAAAAAAATTCTTACTTGATTTTTAGATATGGTTTTTTAAAAATAAAATCTAATGTAGAAGACTACAGATGTTCGTGCAAAGTATGGATTTAATGCTAGTTTTATGTACAATTAAGTGAATTAACTTGGTAGATTTATCTAAAAAACACTCCCTTTCATTCTCTATTTTAGTTCATACATTGGCTTTTTGCTGCATATGGTGATCTTGGACTGTCACTAACTGATCGCCCCCTATCTCATCCCCTGTTGTCGTCAATGGTCACGATCTTGAATATATGTTTAATTGTCATTTAGCATGTAAATTTTAGTGGTTTTGTTTGATTTTCAAGTGTGGATCCTATCTAATTAAGTTATGCTCTTCCAAGCTATTCTATATCTTGCTTCTCCTATTGATTAGGTCAAGGCAAAATAAGCATAAAGTTTTTTATTCCAAGTCATTGGCCAATAATCTAGTTAGATGTCAACAACCCGGCTTTCCTAAAAAATTAAGTGGAAAAAGAAATGATCGATTGTGATAGATGAACTTGATTAGTATGATGAACCAAGTATCAATTAGCAAAACCTAAATGTGCAAATTAGCAAAAGGGGAAATTTCAAGCTATGATTATGAGTATAATTACATAAAATCTGGAAAAAAAAATTGAAGCAAATTACCTTGTTTGCTGGCGAGGAAAGTGTGATCGGATGGTTTAATGGGACTAGTTGGGAGGGACACCTTCACCTTTTATTCAACTAATGATGAAACTTGGCCACTATGGTTTCACTTCCTTTGTTCCCCCCCCCCGAATATTTCATCCAATTTTTTTCTTTTTTATTGAATATTATTATGTTAAACATTTTGCGGGTACAAGCGCCAATGGGTCATTTGGTAATCCTCCACCACAGGTCATAATTAAATTTTTTTTCTGTAAATTTAGAAATCAAAAAAATGCATATGAGATATAGACAAAGGAGAAAGAAATATAATAGTGATAGTAGTAGTTCTAGTAGTACTAGTTATTATTGTTCTTCTTATTCTTTTTAATTGTTGTTATTGTTGTTGTTGTCGTTGTTATTGTTGTTGTCGTCGTTGTTATTGTTGTTGTCGTCGTTGTTGTGATTGTTGTCGTGGTTGTTGTGGTTGAGGTTGTGGTTGTTGTGGTTGTTGTTGTGGTCATTGTGGTGGTTATGGTCGTTGTCATGGTCGTTGTGTTCGTTGTCATGGTTATGGTGGTTGTGGTTGTCGTTGTTGTCATGGTTGTGGTTGTGGTTGTTGTGGTTGTTGTTGGTGTGTGTGTGTATACATATATATATATATATGTGTGTGTGTGTGTGTGTGTGTGTGTGTTAAGCTAAAAATCATGCATCGTTTTATTAGTTATTTTGATTATATTTTACACATTAATGCATCTAATTTATCTTATTTTATATATTTTTCAGGATGGGCGTTAATAAAATAAAAATGAGAAGACAAGACGTTGAAACTCCAATTTTACACAATTTGCTGAAAAGACGGTCCAATAAATAATTTATGGAAAATATTATTTTCATAATTATTATATTGGGCTAGGGTTACAAGAATTGGGTGAAGAGCTAGAAGTCTTGAGGAAGAAGAAATCTAAGGAAAAGAGGAAGGAAACCCTAATTTACTAAACCTAACCCCCTCACTTTCCATATAATAATCACCTCCTCACATATATAAACCCATGCCTAACACACATTAAACCATCCCATCCCATACTATCATCTACCCTAATCATCTCTCACCTCACGCCTAAACCCCCACACCACCTCTTTATTTAATCACCATCCTCTCATCAACCATCTCCTCATCATCCCATCATCACGCCTAATCTCCATCATCAACATCTTAATCCTCCTCACCATAAACCCACGGCTGCCAGACAACTCACGCCACTTTCATCGCTTATCGTCATCATCATCGTCCATCACCACCATCTCTAAGTAATACAATTTTATTTCTTTGATTTATTTTTACCTTATTTTATTGTATTTCTTTGACTAGAGTATTATTAAAGATGAATTATTTGGATGAATTGTGTAATTTTACTTTTAATATGAGTGAGTAAATTCTTTTTATGCTTAGTATAATCTTCTTGAAGCCATGCTAAATTAATTATTTTGAAACAAGTTTTGTGCTTTAATGCTTAGTTGATTTATATTCGTGATTCTTTGGCGATTAGCGTTTATCGTTTATGAAAATTGTGTTGAATCGATTAGAATGCATGCTAGTTGATTAAATATAATTTCGATTGATAGTTTAGAAGATTATAATACGTAAAAGTTATAGTCTTTTAAGCCTAGGTATCACCCTAATTAATCATGGATGGCTCAAACCCTTCTCTTTTAATTAGGTAATCGCTTTAGATCTTTGTTAAATCGATTTGCTGGTAAATTGGTTACAAAGTGTTAAATGATGTTTTTCTAATTCTTAATGCTCTAATTTGGTTAAATTTTTGCGCTGGTGTAAAAATTATCAAATTAGTAGGGTTTATATTAGGGCTGGACCTAAGTAAACTAGAATCTAAGGAGAAACGGGAAAGAACCGCTGGTGGATTTCTTCTACAGTTTAACTCATGAATGAAATTAACTTATGTGTTGATGATAAATATTAATTTGCATGGTGGATTGAGATTATACTAAGTATTCTTCATAAATTTGACAACTTTTGATCATTATTTATTTTTTTTTAGAGTCAATTTGATTAGTTTGATAAATTTTGTTCTATATTTATTAGTTTCAATATAAATTCAATCGAACCCCCCCAAAAGTATAGTCTTTTAGGAGTGTCTAGGTAATTTTAGATAACTTAGATTTTAATTTTTAGGGTAGTTATAATTTTTAGATTGAATTATATTTAGTTTTAGTCTTTCATTAGCGTTTGTTGGAAATACGACTAAAAATAGTTATTTTTGTTCTTTTTTTTGATTTTTATAAGTTCCTAGGGTTTATAGAGTGTCATAATATGCCCATAATTAAATTCGTGATTTTTGGAATTTATTTGGTAATTTTTCAGAATTATTTTGTGGAAATAATAAGTGCAGATTTTTAGGTGTTTAATTCTGAAATTTCGACTTTTAATATTAAATTACGACTTTTAGATATTGTTGAGTCCAGAAAATTGTGTTTTAGCATTATAGTAATTTTCTTGATTAGTTTCGTAATTTTATTTTCACAAATTATTTTATTTTTAATTTTAAATTCAATATTCTGCATTGATATTCTGTGATAATTTTCTGTTTTGATTTTTATAAAATAAAGTGGATACAATTTATAGGTTATAAACTCACAGACCTGAATTATAGTATTTTAGGCTACTGTTTGAAATTTTTAATATTTATTTTCTGTTTATTATTTTCTGTTTTGGATTTTAATTAGAATTTCAGTTATTTTTCTGATTTAATTTTAGTAAATTATTTAGGAAAGCTTTTTACTGTTTTCTTTCCAGAATATAATCCAAAATATTTAGGAGCATCATTGGGTATTTTTCTAGACTTTTATTTATTAGATTATAATTATCTTAGAATTATTAAGATTAGACTTAATAAATTGGATTAGTAAAATTATTTAGGATTAAGCTAGCCTTCTAAAACTATCTTTCCTCGTGGATCGATCCCTACTTTCCTATGCTATAAAAAGTGTTTTAATAACCAAAGTAGTGGTTAAATTTGTAGCCCTCGACAAGCTTTACAAATTTTGGCGCCGTTGCCGGGGAAAGAAAATTAAATTGCTAGTTTATTTCTATTTAATTTTACTCCTTCCTTTGCTTTGTTTTAACTTTAGTATTCTATTTTTGTAGGACTTCTTATAGTGCATGAAATTAAGGAGTGGTAAGGACACTGGGGAGGCTAGGGATCAATCATTGAAAGTTGAAAACAAAGAGAGTCAGCCTGACCCAATAAGTTTTAGGGTTAAAGAGGTAAGTATGTCTACTCTTCGAGAACTTGCTGCTCCTAACTTAGAAACCCAACCAATGTCCATCACTTATGCTGTTTTAGATAAACCTTTGAAATTAAACTCAGGATTTATTAATTTATTACCTAAGTTTCATGGATTAGCTGGAGAGGACCCCTATAGACACATTAGTGAATTCCTTATTACTTGTTCTGCTATGGTGCCTGAAGGAATTCCTGAGGATCAAATTAGACTAAGGGCTTTTCCTTTTTCTTTGCTTGGTAATGCTAAGGACTGGTTATATTATATGCCTGCTGGATCTTTTTCTACATGGACTGCATTGCATAAATCGTTTCTAGAAAAGTTTTTTCCTGCATCCCGTATTGGATCTATTAGGAAAGAAATATGTGGAATCAAACAAATGAATGGGGAAACCTTTTGTGAGTATTGGGAAAGATTTAATAAGTTATGTGCTAGTTGTCCCCAACATCAAATAACTGAACAACTATTGATTCAATTTTTTTATGAAGGTTTGCTTCCTATGGATCGTAATATGGTTGATGCCGCTAGTGGGGGGGCTCTGGTTAATAAAACACCAGCTGATGCTAGAAATCTATTTAATTTAATGGCCCAAAATACTCAGCAATTTGGTACTAGGGACTCACAAGTTAAAAGGATAAATGAGATAGGTTCTAGTTCATCTCTAGAGAATCAATTGTCTCACATTACTGCTATGTTAAATAAGATTGTTACTGGGGGTATTCAAAAGGCAGTAATATGTGGTATTTGTTGTCTAGAAGGACATTCTACTGATACATGTCCTACTCTACAAGAAGGTAATGTTAATGCCCTTTACTCTAACCAAAATCAAAGGAGGTATGATCCATACTCGAATACTTATAATGAAGGATGGAGGGACCACCCTAACCTTAGGTATGGCCCTAAGCCAAATCCACCTGGTTTTGATCAACCCTCTCGTCAGCCTTCCAGTCAAGATAGGACCAATTTCCTCTTAGAACAAGTCCTTAAAAAAAATGGATGATAGGTTCCAGAGTATGGAAACCACCCTTAAGCAAGTTCAAGAGAGACAAACAGCGACTGATACCATAGTTAGCAACTTGCAAGCCCAATTGCAGAATAGGTTACCATCTCAACCTTACCCTAACCCCAAAGAGAATGTTAGTGCCATGACACTTAGAAGTGGGAAAGAGTTAAAGGAACCTATGAAGAAGAGAGAAGTAGAACCTGAGTTAGAAGTGAAAGGGGCTGAACCAGAATTAGATACAGAGTTTAATCAAACTACTAAGGAATTAGGAGAAAAGAAAAGAAAATCTTACAAACCAATCCCACCTTTCCCTAGTAGATTTAGGAGCCCTACGTCTAAGGTTAATGAGGCTAACCAAGAGATTTTAGAGACTTTTAGGAAGGTAGAAATTAATATACCTCTCCTTGATGCCATTAAACAGGTGCCTCGTTATGCTAAGTTCTTAAAAGAATTATGCACTACCAAAAGAAAGTTAGTTGGTAATGAGAAGATAAGTGTGGGGGAAAATGTGTCTGCTGTGTTTCAAAGAAAACTTCCCCCTAAGTGTCAAGACCCTGGTGTGTTTTCTGTCCCTTGCAAAATAGGAAACCTTTGCTTTGATAAAGCTATGCTTGATTTAGGTGCCTCCATTAATGTTATGCCTAGATCTGTTTATGACAAACTAAATTTAGGCGAATTAAAGAAAACAGGCATAGTAATTCAATTAGCTGATAGGAGCAACACTTATCCTGACGGAGTGTTAGAGGATGTTTTGGTTCAAGTAAATGAACTAGTGTTCCCTGCTGACTTTTATGTAATGAACATGGGTGAAGCATGCCATGATATTCCCATCTTGCTTGGCAGGCCCTTTCTAAAAACTGCTAGGACTAAAATTAACGTGCACGAAGGGACACTAACCATGGAATTTGATGGTGAGGTTATTAAGTTCAATATTTTTGATGCCATGAGATTTCCTTCTGATGTTAACTATCTATATGCACTTGATGTTTTTGATGAGTTATCTCAAGATGTCTATGACTTGTCACATGAGGATGAGCTATTTACTGTGCTTACTAAGAGTCTTGATCATGCTGAGTCCCAGAAAGTGCTATATCCAGTTAATGATAAGTTAGATGAGGTGATGAGTTCCTTGTCTCACTTGAAAGAGCATAATGGTCCTAGCAAACTTGAACTGTCTGAAAAGCATGCTAAGTTACTTCCCTCGAGTATCTCACCCCCTAAACTGGAATTGAAACCCTTACCTGAAAATTTGAAATATGCTTATTTAGGGGACAATGAGACCTTGCCTGTAATTATCTCTAGTGCACTCACCTTAGATCAGGAAGAAAAACTTATTAAAGTGCTTAGAGAACATAGCGAAGCTTTAGGGTGGACGCTAGCAGATCTCAAAGGCCTTAGCCCTACCTTGTGTTCACATACTATTACCTTAGAAAAAGATGCTAAGCCTAAGAGAGACCCTCAAAGGAGACTTAATCCACCTATGATGGAGGTAGTCCAAAAAGAGATTCTTAAATGGTTAGATGCTGGGGTGATCTACCCCATTGCTGACTCTGAGTGGGTTAGTCCTATTCATGTGGTTCCTAAAAAGGGGGGACAACAGTAGTGAAAAACAATGAAGGAGAGTTGATACCTACTAGAGTCCAAAGTGGTTGGAGAGTGTGTATTGACTATAGAAAGCTTAACAAGACCACTAAGAAGGACCATTTTCCATTGCCTTTTATGGACCAAATGTTAGAGAGACTAGCTGGGAGGTCACATTATTGCTTTTTGGACGGCTATTCAGGTTATATTCAGGTTCCTATAGCTCCTGCCGATCAGGAGAAGACTACCTTTACGTGTCCTTTTGGTACTTATGCTTTTAGACGTATGCCTTTTGGTTTGTGTAATACACCTGCTACTTTTCAAAGATGTATGATGAGTATCTTTTCTGATTTTATCACCAAGATTATGGAGGTTTTTATGGATGATTTTACTGTACATGGTGATTCGTTTGATGAGTGCTTGCATCATCTTACTCTTGTGCTTAGGCGTTGCATTGAGACCAATTTGGTCTTGAATTTTGAAAAGTGCCATTTCATGGTGGAGCATGGGGTAGTACTGGGACATGTAGTATCATCAAGAGGATTAGAGGTAGATAGAGCTAAAGTTGATATCATCCAGTCTCTACCCTATCCAAAGTGTGTCAAAGATGTGAGATCATTCTTAGGACATGTGGGGTTCTATAGGAGATTCATCAAAGATTTTTCTAAGATTGCTTCTCCTTTATGTACCCTGCTTGCAAAGGATGTCTCTTTTGATTTTAATGAGAATTGTATGAGGGCTTTTGATCAATTGAAAGTAACATTGACTTCTCCTCCTATTGTGCAACCCCCAAACTGGGCCTTACCTTTTGAGTTAATGTATGATGCTAGTGATAAGGCAGTGGGGGCAGTTTTAGGTCAAAGAGTTGGAAAGGTACCTCATGTAATATATTATGCTTCTAGAACTCTTGACCCTGCACAGTGTAATTACACCACTACAGAAAAGGAGATGTATGCTGTCGTTTTTGCGCTTGAAAAGTTCCGTCCTTATTTGTTGGGTGTTAAAGTTACTGTTTATTCTGATCACTCTGCTCTCAAACACTTATTGGAAAAGAAAGATTCAAAGCCCAGGTTAATTAGATGGATGTTATTGTTGCAAGAATTTCAACTAGAAATTAGAGATAAGCCTGGAACTAAGAATTTAGTTGCTGACCATCTGAGTAGATTAGAAACAGGAGAGAGTGGTAGCCCTTTTACTGATTGTTTTCCTGATGAGACTCTATATGCTATGACGAGTAGATTGCCTTGGTATGCTGATATTGTAAATTATATAGTCACCAAAACTTTTCCCATTGAATTGACCAGAGCTGAAAGAGAGAAAATAAGAGCTCAATCTAAATATTATGTTTGGGATGAGCCATATTTATGGAAGTTTTGTGGTGACCAGATTATAAGGCGATGTGTAGATGATAGTGAAATTCATTCTATTCTAACCTTCTGTCATTCTTCAGAAAGTGGGGGACATTTTGGACCTAAAAGAACATCACATAAAGTGCTTGAATGTGGTTTTTATTGGCCCACTATTTCTAGTGATACTTATGAATTCTGTAAAAGATGTGAAGTGCGCCAAAAGACTGGAAACTTATCAAGGAGGAATCAAATGCCTTTATGTAATATGTATGTTTGTGAAATTTTTGATATATGGGGCATTGATTTCATGGGACCCTTTCCCCCTTCTTTTGGATATACTTATATTCTTGTGATTGTTGATTATGTATCCAAATGGGTAGAAGCTGTGCCACTAGGACTGATGATGCTAAGACTGTGGTGAAATATGTTAAATCTCTAATTCTGCATCGATATGAAGTGCCAAGAGTAATCATCAGTGATAGGGGGACTCATTTTTGTAACAGAACTCTAGGTGCCTTACTAGCTAAATATCATATAACTCATAAGGTATCTACTAGTTATCATCCCCAAACTAATGGCCAAGCTGAAATTTCTAATAAAGAGATTAAGGGCATCCTTGAAAAAGTAGTTAAGCCAGATAAGAAGGATTGGAGCCTTAGGCTAGAGGAGGCTCTTTGGGCTTACAGGACTGCATATAAGACTCCAATTGGTATGTCACCCTACAGACTAGTCTTTGGAAAACCGTGTCACCTCCCTGTAGAAATTGAGCATAAATCATATTGGGCTGTGAAGCGATGCAATCTTGATTATCAGTTAGCAGGGAAAGAGCGTAAACTGCAATTGCAAGAACTAGAAGAGATACGCTTAGAAGCGTATGACAATTCAGTCATCTATAAGGGTAAGGCCAAAGCATTTCGCGATGCCAAACTTATTAGGAAAGAATTTCAAATAGGTGAGAAAGTGCTGTTATTCAATTCTAAATTGAGACTTTTTCTTGGTAAGTTAAACTCTAGGTGGTTAGGACCTTTTGAAGTAGTAAAGACTTATCCCCATGGTGCTGTAGAGATTAAATCTTTTGCTACTAACAAGATTTTCAAAGTGAATGGTCACAGGCTAAAGCATTTCTATGACGGAGACCAGGTATGTTTAATAGAAGAGATCCGACTTGAGGATCCATGAGCTTCATGACGTCGAGCCAAAGACGGTAAACAAAGGCGCTGGTTGGGAGGCAACCCAACGTTTTCAGGGAAGTTCCTATTTACTTTTGCTTTTGTTCTCATTAATTCTATCTTTTTGCATGCATTAGGGGCAATGCATGAATTAAGTGTGGGGGGGTGCACCCTGCATTTAATTCCTGCAGTTTTTATTCTTGAAAAAAAAAAAATTCTTTTCTTATAAACAATGCATGATATGAGTTTATGCTAGGCTTTCTTGTTTAGAAAAATTTGGTTTTATTAGCTATTTTGTAGTTTATTCTTTTATAAGTGAAGACTTCTAAACATGATAATTATCCGCGAGAGAAGTTTGAATTGATCCTCATACATCTTTTTAATGAGTAACTCTCTTGATTATCCATCTTATTTGGTCGTGTAATATATCCAACTCAAAGGCAATAAAATAACCACCCATTTCCTAGACTATTGAATTAGTTGAATAACTCATTAAAATTGTGATTTTACTTTTCATCCATGAAAGAAATAAAAGAGAAAAGAGAGTCAAAGTTGGGAATGACAAGTACCCTTTGAGGCATGCGCTACTGGGTGTTACCCTTTGAGGCAATACTGCCACTGGAAAGCTTGCTTCCCATACTAGTAAGCTAATAAAATGAAGAAATAATAAGATGAGAATGAATTATTTGCTCCAGCACCTCTATTCGGGTGAGTGAGAGACAGGGAGTGTTTAAATTCTAAGACCCTATATGGGCCTCGAATATGTGCGCAAGTGGAGTTTGAACAAAGAAGAAGAGTAAAATAAATACAAGACAAGTTTAGGATCAAATTTAATGAAGTTATTCTACCTAGTTCAATTGTCTCTATAGCCAGACCATACCCAAATTTTTCCACCTTAAATTCTTTCTCGACCTCTTGATTGGTGTGTGCATAATCAAAAAGAGATGGATAATTATTGATCTTGTTACTTCATTATGAAAATATTGTGAGGCTGATGAATAAACTCTCTAAGGATAGTTGGATGTTTAGCATGTATTCACTTATTAAAGGAAAAACTAATTAATTCAGTAAAACTGTTTTTCTAAAGCAAGCCAAAGCCAGTAGGAACATCATAGTATGCATGACTTTATAAGAAAGGAAGAAGGTAAGTTTTTAGATCGAGTCTAAGATTTCTTTGCACGAGGACGTCCAAAATCTAAGTGTGGGGGAATTTGTTAAGATAAAAATCATGCATCGTTTTATTAGTTATTTTGATTATATTTTACACATTAATGCATCTAATTTATCTTATTTTATATATTTTTCAGGATGGGCGTTAATAAAATAAAAATGAGAAGACAAGACGTTGAAACTCCAATTTTACACAATTTGCTGAAAAGACGGTCCAATAAATAATTTATGGAAAATATTATTTTCATAATTATTATATTGGGCTAGGGTTACAAGAATTGGGTGAAGAGCTAGAAGTCTTGAGGAAGAAGAAATCTAAGGAAAAGAGGAAGGAAACCCTAATTTACTAAACCTAACCCCCTCACTTTCCATATAATAATCACCTCCTCACATATATAAACCCATGCCTAACACACATTAAACCATCCCATCCCATACTATCATCTACCCTAATCATCTCTCACCTCACGCCTAAACCCCCACACCACCTCTTTATTTAATCACCATCCTCTCATCAACCATCTCCTCATCATCCCATCATCACGCCTAATCTCCATCATCAACATCTTAATCCTCCTCACCATAAACCCACGGCTGCCAGATAACTCACGCCACTTTCATCGCTTATCGTCATCATCATCGTCCATCACCACCATCTCTAAGTAATACAATTTTATTTCTTTGATTTATTTTTACCTTATTTTATTGTATTTCTTTGACTAGAGTATTATTAAAGATGAATTATTTGGATGAATTGTGTAATTTTACTTTTAATATGAGTGAGTAATTTTTTTTTATGCTTAGTATAATCTTCTTGAAGCCATGCTAAATTAATTATTTTGAAACAAGTTTTGTGCTTTAATGCCTAGTTGATTTATATTCGTGATTCTTTGGCGATTAGCGTTTATCGTTTATGAAAATTGTGTTGAATCGATTAGAATGCATGCTAGTTGATTAAATATAATTTCGATTGATAGTTTAGAAGATTATAATACGTAAAAGTTATAGTCTTTTAAGCCTAGGTATCACCCTAATTAATCATGGATGGCTCAAACCCTTCTCTTTTAATTAGGTAATCGCTTTAGATCTTTGTTAAATCGATTTGCTGGTAAATTGGTTACAAAGTGTTAAATGATGTTTTTCTAATTCTTAATGCTCTAATTTGGTTAAATTTTTGCGCTGGTGTAAAAATTATCAAATTAGTAGGGTTTATATTAGGGCTGGACCTAAGTAAACTAGAATCTAAGGAGAAACGGGGAAGAACCGCTGGTGGATTTCTTCTACAGTTTAACTCATGAATGAAATTAACTTATGTGTTGATGATAAATATTAATTTGCATGGTGGATTGAGATTATACTAAGTATTCTTCATAAATTTGACAACTTTTGATCATTATTTATTTTTTTTTAGAGTCAATTTGATTAGTTTGATAAATTTTGTTCTATATTTATTAGTTTCAATATAAATTCAATCGAACCCCCCCAAAAGTATAGTCTTTTAGGAGTGTCTAGGTAATTTTAGATAACTTAGATTTTAATTTTTAGGGTAGTTATAATTTTTAGATTGAATTATATTTAGTTTTAGTCTTTCATTAGCGTTTGTTGGAAATACGACTAAAAATAGTTATTTTTGTTCTTTTTTTGATTTTTATAAGTTCCTAGGGTTTATAGAGTGTCATAATATGCCCATAATTAAATTCGTGATTTTTGGAATTTATTTGGTAATTTTTCAGAATTATTTTGTGGAAATAATAAGTGCAGATTTTTAGGTGTTTAATTCTGAAATTTCGACTTTTAATATTAAATTACGACTTTTAGATATTGTTGAGTCCAGAAAATTGTGTTTTAGCATTATAGTAATTTTCTTGATTAGTTTCGTAATTTTATTTTCACAAATTATTTTATTTTTAATTTTAAATTCAATATTCTGCATTGATATTCTGTGATAATTTTCTGTTTTGATTTTTATAAAATAAAGTGGATACAATTTATAGGTTATAAACTCACAGACCTGAATTATAGTATTTTAGGCTACTGTTTGAAATTTTTAATATTTATTTTCTGTTTATTATTTTCTGTTTTGGATTTTAATTAGAATTTCAGTTATTTTTCTGATTTAATTTTAGTAAATTATTTAGGAAAGCTTTTTACTGTTTTCTTTCCAGAATATAATCCAAAATATTTAGGAGCATCATTGGGTATTTTTCTAGAATTTTATTTATTAGATTATAATTATCTTAGAATTATTAAGATTAGACTTAATAAATTGAATTAGTAAAATTATTTAGGATTAAGCTAGCCTTCTAAAACTATCTTTCCTCGTGGATTGATCCCTACTTTCCTATGCTATAAAAAGTATTTTAATAACCAAAGTAGTGGTTAAATTTGTAGCCCTCGACAAGCTTTACAGTGTGTGTGTATGTGTGTGTGTGTGTGCGCGTGTGTGTGTGTGTGTGTGCGCGTGTGTGTATGTGTGTGTGTGTAGATAGAGAGATTGAGACACACATTTAATACTCAGTGTAATACCCTCACTTTTAGTTACACTTATGATCATGTGTTAAAGTTCTGATTTGTCTATGTCATGAACATTGATTATTTAGACGCATTAATATGTAAGCAATCTTAATATTAATTATTAGCAAGCTAAAATAAGTTTAGAACTCAGCATCAATTTCGATTCCAACTCAATTACATATAAAAGAAGGAGGAGACTTATTTGATGCGTTTTGTACTAAATCTCTCTTGGTCTTAGATGTTTATTTGCTATTTGGCTTTTGTAATGTATCACTAAACTACTATTTGTTCATTTTATGTACAATTGTACAAATATTAAGCAACTTTGTTCACACTCACCTAATGCATTCCCTCACTTGTAGTTACACTTAGTCACTTACGACCATGTGCTAAGTTGTGATTTGTATATCTTGATGTAGCTTTTTTTTAACCGATGTATATATAAGTGATTGTGATTATATTTCACTGTTATACTAGTTAACCCATGAAAATAAACTAATTAACCCAACATCAAGTCAATAAGTTTCCAAAACTACTACTACCACCCAAAAAAAAAAAAAATACATAAAAGAAACAAGAGCCAGAAAAAGAAGCAGAAAAGCAGGCCTCTGAGCAAGTTTTGACGTAAGTAATTTTGTTTTTCCCGCTGAATCTAAACACAGCTAGGGGAAGAGTAATTAAAAAATATAATGTGATAACTTTGATTTCGTTAAAGAGATTGAAAATTTATATCCACTCATTAGAAACTCACATTTAAGAAATACATAATTGTGATTATATTTCTTTAATCTAGTGTAAGCTAACTAGTAGAGTTTGTTGGGAATTTAGTGAAAACAAGGGTTCATTAATCTTACCTAGTATGAAACATCTATCACTTAGTTAGTTTAGATGTTCATCTTATGAAAATTGTGAATTTAGCTTCTTTTTGCTTATGAATGCTTGAGCTCGTTAGCAATATGGGCGTGAGTTTTTATAAATTAATATACAATAGATATTTGAATTAATATATTACCTTCCATGTATTTCAATGTCATCAGTCAAAAATACTATTTAGGAACCAAGCTGGAAATTAAATTGTACTTGTTTTGTGTCTCATGTTAGAGACTATGCTTAGTAAAAATAAGTATGGATGTATTTTATATGCTAATGTGTAACGCTCTTATGAATATGGCTTGAATGTGAATAACTATGCATGTCCTTTGGAAATACCCATCTTGACTTTAGTTAAAAGTTATTGTTAAAAGCTTCAGTTGTACTACTCCATTGAGAGTATTATCCAAGCCAAAAAGCTTAGGCAACCTTGTAGATGTCCAAGTAAGACATCCATGGCGGGAATGTACTTGCTTTGGATCGGGTGTTATAGAGACATTAGATTATATGTACAATCTCTACCAAAGGATGCTTCCTTATAGATGGATTGACTTCACCTATTGCAACATGGTGACTTTTCTTCACTAGATTAAGCCTCACAACGTGGGTGATAACTTAGTAGAGAGGAAAACAGGTGCAGACCAACTAGTTCCACATGAGCTAGTAAGGGTTACAAAGCGCACATTCAAAAACATTGTGGTTCGAGTCGACAAGAGACTTATTGAGTGGAGGTCACGTCTTTTGTCTAATGCAAGTTGAATGACTTTGGTCCAGATCACAGTCTCAGCCATTCCATGTTTCACAATCCATATGGCAAAGTTACCCCACTGTTTGTGAGATGAGACTGATCAAAAGTAGAGGCGTTTTTATAGGGTGGAACATATGACCACTAATGGATATATAATGTTGTTTGAGATACCTTAACAATGAAAAAGGAACGAGGAGGTTTGGGGCTATGTTAGAGGAGGCAAACTAATTCAGTGTTTCTACTAAACTTGGTTGAAGGGTACTAACTGAGAAGAATCGCTTCTGGTTGTGGGTTTTACATGCTAAATCTTGCAATGGCCACTATGATATGGATATGTTTTCCTATGAAAGGATGCTTCAAATGCCTGGCATGATATCGAGAATTTTAAAACTTTGACTCATGAAGCACAGTTTGAGTGGGTAATGGATAGACATCGCTATTTTGGACGTATAAATGGGCACTTAAGAAGCCTTTAGGCATACTTACTTCAAGCAAGATTCCACCCAACTCTCAATCGTACACTATTAATGAATTTAGGGACACTGACATAGGTTTGCACTAAGAACAATTCGTTGATCTACTACTTCACAATGTTTTTAAAACAATCACCTCATTCTCCTTTAGTCTGGGGGGATGAGAACAAAGATTAGCTTGTATGCAACTGATGCATATCAAGCTCTAAGACAACTATTAGCCACATCCTCATCCATACCAAAGTCCAAGCCAACTTTACTCGGCCATGGCTCTAGCATTTTAGTCGATTTTGACTTGTCTTCTCAACAGCCAATTGATGTCCAATTGGGTTGATAAGTACTTATTAGGAAGCTTAGTTAACTTTAGGATGATACGATAGATGCCCGAGTTAGGTTGCATTTTAATTCTCTAAAGTGATGAAAATCCCAACATACATAGTGCAAATTCTTATGATTCCCTAAGATGTCTATCGTAGCCCCATGTGCTAAGATTTAGCATTGGTTTCCAATATTAGGAGAAATGGCCCAAATATGTGGAGTGTATGCAAAGTTTCAGTTTTGGAGCAATCTAAAATTTAGCCTTAATTAAGGAGGATACAGCTATTATATTTGAGATTAATTAGTATGGGGTGAATTTACACATATCAAGGAAGATTTGTGAGTAGCGGTGTCCCCATTGGAGGCGTTGAGCCTTCTAGAAATCTTTTAGAAGGAGGGAGAAGAATCTTGAAAAAATACAGCTCACCTTGGTTGTAATTACCTTGATAATTTTATTCATTTTCCTAAAATAATTTATAATCCCCTTATTGGTATACTTGCCTCACTATTATAGCAGATAATCGCGCCTCCCTCACTTTTGGGTATTAATAGACCCTATTACCTCCATGTTAAGGCAGCTTGAGTTAAATTATGAATAGAAAGGCGAATGGCCATTTTCTTTCAATAAACTCTCTGCATCTTTATCTCTTTAATTAAGAGTGGTGAGTAGAATTTTTCCTTTAGGATTCTTCTTTAGGGGATAAGAGCCTTTAGAAGAGGAATTTGTTATAAAGTAAACAAACTATCATTAGTATCTTACCTTAGGCACAAACCACACAATGTTATCGATGGATTGATAATCGATCCTAGAGAAGCGTCTTTTGGTGTGATTGTTTTCCTTGTTATCTTTGATCTTAGGAGCTTGAAGACCATCCTTATCAAGTTGGTACAAGAGGTAGAGCTTCTTTTGGGTGTTTATTAAATCAAAACCTTCATTGATTCAAACACCTCACTACCTTTTCAATTTCAACTCAAAATTCCACACTTTGGCTCTTCAAGATTTTTCTTCATTTAACTGCCTTTATTAGCACTCATGTGTCCAAAAGAAACCTAATTATAGCCCAATCACAATCTCTAACCTAACAACATCCCTAAAACTCTACAAAAAGCACGTCAAAAATACTCGAGCAGAGATTTGGCATAATATACTGGTGTTTCTTGGCATGACCGTACCACCTTTCCTGCACTCCCATTCTTGTTCTAGATATTTGGTACGACCACCGTGTGCCACAGAGCATGACCTTGCCTCCTCATTTTCACTATTTTCTTGTCCGTGTCACCTCTAACATTTTATTTCCATCCTTTTCCCATCTTTTCACCATACAAATTACTACCATGGCCAGTAAAAGAGATGTTTCTTACATCAAGAGCATTTATCCTGAGCAATCCATGAGATAGGTAGGGCCTTGTAGGGCTACAAGAGCAAGTGAGGAAGCTCACTCAAGAGGTTGAACAAGTGAGGGGATTCATACAATAGAACCCTTACCGACGAAGCTATGATGTTATCTTTATTGACTTCACAAACTCTTCCTCTCATGAAGACTTTGATGATAAGGAAGGAGGACCTAGAAGAAGAAGGCATCCAAGAGATGACCTTAGAGATCTCAAAGTTAAGGCTTCGGAATTTGATGACAATATTAACTCGGGGAACTATCATGATTGCGTTCAAACCTTTGAAAGGATCTTTGAACTCAAAGAATATAATGATTGCGTTCAACACTTCTCTTCCAACACCAAATAGCCCTTGGGAAGACGTTAGTATGTATTTCATCTTAGGCATACCAAGAACCCAAAGAGGGCATCACTTAATCATGGTTGTGGTTCACCAGTTGTCCAAGATGGCATACTTCATTCCATGTCAAAGGAGTGATGATACTTCTCACATTGCTCATCTATACTTCAAGGAGGTCATCAAGCTGCATGGTGTGCTAAGGAGTATTGTATTCGATAGAGACACCAAATTTCTTTCCCATTTTTGGGGGTGTTTATAGAGATTGTTAGGAACCAAGCTCATATTTAGCATTACTTGTCACCTTAGGGAATTGGTGAGCAGGAATATGAAAGAATAGGATTTAAAGCTTCCTTATGCCGACTTTGCTTATAACTGGGCTTCTATTTATGCTACATCCCATTCTCCCTTTGAAAGCTTGTTATAGAGTTAATCCTCTTACTCCACTAGACCTTTTTCCACTTCCTATTAAGCATTGGGTCAGTGTTTAGGACGAAGAGAGAGCCAAGAAAATGAAAAAGCTCCATAAATAAATTCAAGCTCAAATAGAGAAGGTTAATGCCTTTTATAAGGCTAGAGTAAACAAGCATCGAAATTCCATAGTTTTCAATATGAGAGATTTAGTGTGGTTGCACCTAAGGAAGGAAAGATTCCCTTCTAGGAGGCAACTAAATGCATGCCTCGAGGAGAAGATCCTTTCAAGGTATTTAAAAGGATTGGGGACAATGTGTACAAGTTAGAGTTACTAGGAAACATACATGTGACCGACGGTTTCAATGTGGGTGATTTGCTCAATATGTGGAGGATAAATTTGAGGATTTGAGCAAATCCTTCTCAAGAAGGGGAGGCTGATGCGTACCAAGCTCCAAGCCAGCTCTTAGCTACACCCTGATCCACACCAAAATCCAAGCTAACTTCCTTGGGTACTGCTCCAGCATTTCACTCGGTTTTGACTTAGCTTATCACCAACACAATTGATGTCCGATTAGGCGATCTATATTTAAGTTGGGAATCTTAGAGAGTTAACTTTAGGATGACGTAATAAAATCCTGAGTCAGGTTGCAATTTAATTTTCTAAAGCGATGAAAATGCACAATGTAGGTTTCTATCGGAAAACTTGCTGAATTTGGGATGAGTTAAAATCCTACCTAATGAAGCCCAAACGAAGTGAGCCTATTTTTTTATGATTTCCTAAGAGTATTTTTGCTCCATGAGCTAAAGTTTGACAATGGTTTCCAATATTAGGAGAAATGACCCAAATATATGGAGTGTGGGCAAAATTTTAGTTTTGGAGCAATCTAAAATTTGACCTTAATTGACAAAGGTACAGTTATCATATTTGGGATTAATTAGACGGGATGAATCTACACATACCAAGGAAGATTTTCTAAGTGGCGGGCACCCATTAGAGGTGTAAATCCTTCTAGAAACCTTCTTGAAGGAGAGGGAAGAATCCTGAAAAAATACAATTCAAGTTGATTACAATTATCTTAGTAATTTGATTTATTTTCCTAAGATAATTTGTAATGCCCTTATTGGTACACTTGTCCTACTATTGTAACAGCTAATTCCCCCTTTTGGATATTAATAAACACCATTGCCTCCATATAAAGGTACCTTGAGTTGAATTATGAATGGAAAGACAAATGTCTATTTTCTCTCACTAAAATCTCTACATCTTTATCTCTTTCATCAAGAGTGGTAAATAGAGTCTTTCCTTCAGGATTCTTCTTTGGTGGCGAAGGGCCTTTAGAAGAGAAATTTAGTGGAAAGGAACTAAACTATCATTAGTATCTTACCTTGAGCATAAACCACACAATCTTATCAATTGATTGAGAATCGACCCTAGAGAAACATCCTTTGGTGTGATTGTTTTCCTTATTGTCTTTGATCTTGGGAATCTGAGGAACCATCCTCCTTAAGGATTGCTCAAGCCATGGTGCTTTTTCTGTTAAATAGGCTATGGACATTATACGTGGAGATGTTTAAGTGGAGAAATACCCAACTTGGCAGATCATTTGACATACCCGTACTCCTCAACATGTTAAATTCTTTCTGTGATTGTGTGCCCGTGATAGATTGGTGACAAATGTTAATAGATTTAAAAGAGGTATAGCCATTTCTCCTTCCTACAAATTACGTTCTGATTTTGAAGAATCCATCATTCATCTGCTGACAGATTTCTCAAAAGTCCATGACATATGAGTTGGGTTAGCTCCACCAAATAAGCAAGGTAATTTTCTCCTCGAACCTGAATCACTTTTAACCTAAATTTCTATGCTAAGTTTGGAGTAAATTAGCCTACACTATTTTGCTACAATATTGTGGTGGATTTTGGAAGTAGTATGATAGAGTGTGCTTTAATAATTCAGATCTTATTCCTATAAACCCGGTGACTATCATTAAAGGGACGTACATGAAATTTGTAACTTTGGAATCACATTCACCTGGTGGGTTGCCTCCCAAGTCTGAGTTACTCATTAAGTGGTTCGCACTTTCATTTGATTGAGTGAAACTAAATGCTGACAGTGCATCTCGGGTAATCCTAGGTTGGTAGGAGGGGGTGGTGTTCTCTAAACTCCGCTTTGTAATAGGCTCTGTGGATTTGCTTGCAAGTTTGTTGTGTGCATATCTGTCAAGGCCAAATTGTTAGCTTCTTCATTCCCGTTAGGGGAAAATAAACTACATTAGATTAGTTAGTTTAGGAGGAGATTTATGTTGAAGATGTTAAGATTTCAAGTTTCTAATCTACTAAGTCGTCTGTTACTCTCTCTGTCTCCTTATTTCTTGTTGTATTGGTAGGTTAATGCTAGTTTAGATTATGTCTAGTTTAAATATTTAATTAGTTTGATTGACTAAGTTAGGTTTTGTTTGGTTGGTAGTTTAGTTGAAGTTAGATTTAATTGTGTTTATATGATAATTAATGGTTAGTTTGTATTGTTTGGGTTGTGGTTACCCCTATGAAGCTCATTTAGACTTGTATTAACCCTACACCCCTTATTTTGTACTTGTGATTACTCAATTTCTCTCATGCCCATCAAGTGTTTGATGAATTGATGAAATGTTTGAAAAAAAATTCTTCTATATTCTTGAGCAGTTGGTTTATGCTGAAAGCGGATGTCAATTTGATAATGCGGAAAGAGAGAATGATTGAGATTTTGAGGGTGTTTGGTGAACATTTTTTGGCCAAAGGAGCTTTTTGACCAAAATTAACTGTTTGACTTAGTCAAAAAGTTAAGCTCAGTATTTGGTAGAATAATTTTTTAGAAGAGCCTTTTGGGTCTGAAAATCTAATTTAAAAAAGTTAATTTAATGAGCTTTTTAGAGCATTAGTTTTTTGTCTTATAACTTTGTCAGAAACAACTGATTTCACTGAACAATTTTTCTAGAAGCAGCTAACTTAAACAGCTAATACAAATAACTAATTCAAATATCCACCAACTAACAGCTAATAGAAACAACTAATAATTAATAGCTGTTTGCCAAACACGGCATTTGACCTAAAATAGTCTAAATCATAGTTATGTCTAGAGTTGTTACTTTGGTGGTCTAATTAGGTCAACCTTATGAAAATAGGCAGCTAGGCTAATTAGACTAGCATTTGACCCTTGAAAAAGGACTTAATGGGCTTTCATGGTGCAACCGACCATTCCTAACTACTAGCATAAATTGAGTAGGTTAAGGGTTAAGCTCGATTAATTGATTGAGTAGCTGGTGAAATAACAACCTGAACCCCTTTTTTTTGGTATTGTTCGACTTAGTTTAATTTATGATGTCGCACCATTTTTATCGCATAGTTTGAATAACTTGAGTAGCTTTCAGTGCTTAAAAACACAATTCCTAAAGGACAACTTATATTTGCTGATTGGCTACAACAATGTTGGGTGCTTGTTGTTATAAAGGTAAAACTTAAATCTACATATCACGAAACTCGAAAATAGACGGTGAAACTCGTGGCATTCTCCTTAGACACTACCTATTTTCCTTGATGTCTCTCTCCCTTTTTATTCTTTCACAATTTGATTCTCTATTCTCTTCCTTTCCCTTCTCTGCCCACCCCCGACTCGATTAGGTTTACTAATTTTGAGCGCACACGTTGCCTTTGATACCATTAGTAACATCCTCATGCTCCTGCATCGACATATTCACTAAACTGGGCTCATGCCTTCCACTTGAAAATTAAAAAAAAAAAATAGAAAGAGTAGGTATCAAACTATCAGTTAGTTCGATCGGTAATTTTGAGAGTTGTCATCAAAGACTTAAGTTCAAATTCTATCTACATTGAACTTTTTTCCTTCCTTTGCACCAAAGAAAAAAACAAAATGATTAAGAGATGTAGATGTTTGAAGTAGCTTTTAATTATTGTGGGATGTCTTTTCAATTTCATTTAATGGTGATTCTTTTGATGCATTTAAGGATTAAGATTACTGGATATATTCTTTTCAATTTATCATAAGTAATTTATTACTGATCAGTGCTAATGAGTGATGACAAGTGTTGATGAATACTGGCCAATGATGATAAGTATTGATGAATGTTAATTATCGCGAAAATTACGAGTAAGAAATACGATTTTATATTGATGAGTGCTGATAATTACCGATAAGTTGAAAAGAACATGTCAATTTCTTATTAGATAATTATTAATCTCATCTTATCTTAATTAAAATCACCACAAAAGTAAATTATGAATAACTCAAAAAGGAAACACCAAAAATAAAGTAATTACTACATCAGTATATTATATTATATTATTTTTATTTCTACACCTCAAATGCTAGCTGACACGGTTGAAATAAGCAGTAATTTGGCGAAGTGTTCCAATCCACAGTACTTTGAGGGCCTCAAGGCTAAAATTATGTTGACCTCGATTGTTCAGACTCTCCAATTTCTGTCACTAGAGGTGGCAATGGGTGGACGCGAGGTAGATTTAATCGTACTCTCACTCATATTTATTTTTAAATTAATATTTATATTCATATACATCGGGTATTGTAAAGTTATACTCATACATATATTCACTAAGTATGACGAGTATGCGAATTTTATTCAGGTACATACAGACAAAAGAGAATTAGATACATTTTGTACATATATTTGACATCAAATAGCCAATATGTTACATTAACACCAAACTTCCAACAATATATCATATCACATCAAATACAACTAAAAGTTTGCCAATCAAAATAATAAATTAGCACTTAATAACTACAGTTTGAACAAAATGTTCCGTCGAAATATTAAATATTGTACAACTTAAAGCAACTGGCAATATATTCACATATAAGTAACAAATTAAAACTTTAGACAAATGTGTATGAGTTTTGTATGGAATGGGTATAAGATGAATACGGGGTGGGTATTAATAAAAAGGATATGGAGCAGGTATAAAACGGATATGACATATACACATGTTTATAGTCCTATTCATTTTAGTAATACCTGCTCCACACCTATTTTATTCTATTTTCATCGCCTATATCTATATGTATTAGAACGAATTTTATGAATTTTAGCCAGAAACGATTTTTTTTCCCAGCCCTATATCATACTCTTTTCAATTCCAAAACCAGGCTTTAATTTTCTCTCTCTACTCAGCCACCCCTCTTTCTTTCTCTCTCTCCTTTTCTGCAGCTAGACCTTCGAGTTTCAGTTATGGAGTGTCCCCGTACTGTAACCTCTACGTAGCAGTGGTGCTCTGGAAATCCCTCAGATATGTTTTCCTTTCTTCTTCAATTTGATTGGGTTAGGTTTCAAATTTTACGAATTTGTTTTTTTGTCCCTCCCGAAAACCCTAATTTGGATCCTATCATTGTCAGTAGAGAGCCATAGATGCGAGTTAGTAGATCTTGGATATGCATTCATATGAAGCCACAAGTGTGCAGACGCATTTATAAATTGCCAAGTTCGACATAGAGATAGAAGTGAGATGCTCTGGTGGTATCAAATTTCAATTGTTCAGCTTCCTAATGTCTGATTTCCTTTAACTAATTGTTGTCAGGTTGAAGGATGAAAGGAAAAGCGATATGGTTTTATCTCACACAAGCGATTTCGGTTCGGACGAACTAATTCTCCGTTTACTTCTCTGTTTGGTAATCAATTTGTCCTTTCTTTTCCTTTTTTTTTTGGGTATTGTTGTCATGCTATTCCAACAGCTTAGACTAGAATTGTCTTTTCAACACCTGCCAAAATCTTTATAGTCAAGACAAACATATATCAAAATTAAGGGGTGGGTAACGGGTCGGACACCTACTGGATTAAGTGAGCAGGCCTGTTTAAAATATAACTAATAAAGGGTCGGGGTGGGTTGATAATAGACGGGGTCAATAATGGGCCTCCCATTAAGGCATATTAACGGGATGGGTTGGCCCATTAACGCCCGTTTAATGAATCATTATTTTTTTAATCATACTTGATGCACTAGTTTATATGTTTCAATTAGTTAAGATTATTACCAATGTTTTATACATGGCAATAATTATTATACATAGATTTTTGTGCAAATTTGTTCCATTTTAAAACGGATCAAAAGCAGGTCCCATGGCCGACCTGGCCCAAGCTGACCTGTTTATTTACACAAGAGGCCCGACCCGAGCCAAATAGTGAACGGGCCGACCATGGCCCAACCCAATTCACTCTGTAAATGGATCGGCCTTAACTCGACCCGACCCGGTCAATTGCGCACCCCTAATCAAAATCAAAGTACGATCTAGCATGTACACATTCATTCAATTATTTTGCCAGGCATGAAGAAACCCTATAAATTGAAGCATCATCTCTCCATCTAAAAAGTTATTTTTGTTGGAGGGGAGTGCACCGGGGACCTCAACGACCTTTTTTTAGAGGGGGAAAAAAATGAGTGTGTAAGATGCAAAAATAACCAAGAAAGCATGCAAACTTACTCCTTTTTTTTGGGGGCCGGGGGGTTGGGGAAGGGGGGAGGGTGGTGTGCCCACAAGAGGAGCTTGATAGAAGTTACAATTTACAACATGACCGAAGGGAATCCTTGGGACTTGATAAGTTCCTCACAGCTTACAACATGACAAATCTATCAAATTTAGTAGTATGATGTAAAATAAAAGGGAAAAAAAGAGCTTGGCCGCTAAAAAATTGTCAAAACCTATGACTGATAGGCAATTAGTAAGCCTCTTCTTCATTCTCTTTCTATGTAAAATAAAAGGGAAAAAAAGAGCTTGGCCGCTAAAAAATTGTCAAAACCTATGACTGATAGGCAATTAGTAAGTCTCTTCTTCATTCTCTTACAGAAAGTTATATGGGTCTGATTGTTTGCAAATTAGAAATGCATGTGCATGTGCCGATGAGATATCTTCATTTAGTGTTTGTTGTGCAGACATGCCTTATCTTAAGGAGATTTTTTCGAAATGTCCTCTGTTAAGTAGAATTCTTGACAATTCTTATCAAAATTCACGGTCACGAAAACTTGGTGCTTTTCTGCAGTGGGATGAATGGTCTGTTACCAAGTTATGTTTGACTCATTTTGATCTAAATTTCGAAAAGCTAATTTACCCTTTGCTTACATATCTTCAAACTTTAGTGCTTCTATAGAATCATTGTTTCTTTAACTGTTTAAATTATGCTCCCTTCTTGAACACACATAAAGTGGAAAACGAAAAGGTTTGTCATAGATGAATCTATTTAGGCTATAATGAAAGAAATGTGTATAGCTAATGCATAGCTTGAGATGATTTAAAGTCTCTATAAAGGATCTCAACTCCTCTTATTGCGTAAATTTAGTAAACTATTTGTATTGATCGAAAGATTAGATGTGCAGCTCAATCTTTATTGTTTAAATTGTATCAAATTGTTAACACAATCTCAAAACTTTTCCACGAACCTGTGTTTTTTTTTTTGGGGGGGGGTGTTTGGTTGAAGGGTCATGAATGAAGTACATATTTTAATTATACTTGCCATTGAATTCTGGATCTTGAAAATCAATTATCAGCTCGTCTTTCTTATCGAACTGGTCTTAAAGATACAATAGTAGTGGTTGGAGTGATTAGTACCTTAGTTTAAAAAAGTTTGCCTAAGGCGCACTTAGGTGTGTCTCGACGTAAGGGTACCACGTCAGCGTCTTGGAGGGGATGAGGTGTGCCTCAAGAATGCAATGCTATATCTTCTCCCTTTTTCTTCTTTTTTTAAGCCTTGCCTTTACTTTTTTTCTTCTTTTCTTTCTTTGGGAGCTAAAAGGTGAGTTATGCTTGTACAGTAAGTATGTGTATTAGGGAACTCCAATGATTAGATAACATATTTTAAGGTTATTTGCAGTGGTAGTAGTTATATTGATGTTAACCACTTTTTAAATACATTTATCTAACTTGGCTTTTTTGCAAAATCTGCTTTACGAAATTGATGAAGATATTAACCAGGGCATAAAAGCGGGTTGGATTAAATGGAAGTACGCTTCAGGTGTGTTGTGTGATAAGAGAATGCTTGTAGGATTAAAAGGCAAAGTCTACCGTATGGTAGTTAGACCTGCTGTGTTGTATGGTGCGAAGTGTTGGCCTATAAAAAAGACACAGGTCCAAAAGTTAATGGTAGTAGAGATGAGGATGATTAGATGAATTTGTGGTTATACAAAAATGGATAAAATTAGTAATTGAGTGATTAGAGATTTAGTTAAAGTAGCTTCTATTGAAGATAAGATAAAAGAAACAAAACTCAGATGGTTCGGCCATGTGAAAAAATGGAGTGTGGACGCTCCAATGAGGAGATGTGAGAGGATTAACATCCCCGAAGGGAAAAAAAGGAGAGAGGGACCAAAGAAAAGTTTGGACGAGGTGATTAGAGAGGACTTGAAAGTTGTCGGGATGACGGAGGACATGGCTCAGGATAGGAGATTATGGCGGGATAGGATTAAGATCTTAGATCGCAGAGCGGTGATTTCGTAGTTGTCCTTCGATTGCGGTAGGGTAGGTTTAGTTGTTGTCTTTCGGATGTTGGGTTTGAATGCAGGTAGTACTTGTAGTTGGGAAGAAACATTTTTTGCATTTGTCTGTTGGCTAACGTATGATACCTTTCTCTACTTTGTTGTACTAATGTTTACATAGTTACTGTCCTTGATTTATTAGTACTCCTTAGTTCAATTCCGGGATGTCTTTTCTTAGTTTTACTCCATAAAATGTGTTCACAGAATCCTTCTTCTATAAAATGTTTCCACAAAGTCCTTCTCCTATAAAATATTTTCACAAAATCTTGTTTTGTGGGTCTCTTGGAATGAGCATTTCAACGGGCGGTCATGCCGGTTGAGGTAAGGCTGCCTACATTTGGATCTCCCCAAACCCCGCGAAAGCGGCACCCACACTGGGAGCTGTTGTTATTGCTGCTTTACGAAATGTGAAAGACTTTCAAAAATTTTTTGCATATAAGTGCACGTTGCATCCATGATGCATGCACCTTGCGCTTGGGGACTCTATGCGCCCCAGTGCACCTCACTCCTTTTAAAACTAAGGTACCTTCACTTAGTCATTGGCGCATTTCAAGCTTTAGCAATTTAAGACCGCATTTTTAGTCTTCTAGGAGCAACATTTTCTCTCTCCATAGAATCCTGGATCAGAATGCCAGGGCAGAAACAGGGGAAAACAAGGAAGTTAACAGCCCAATGCCTGTCAAAAATCAAACCCTAAATGCCCAATTGGATAGGAGCAGCTATGTTGATTCTGTGCTCAAGCCAGTTGAGAATGTGACTTGGAAAGTCATCAAGGCAAAATCAAGGCAGACGGCATACAAGGAGAATTTGGAAGCCAAGGAGAAAAGTTAATCAAGCACAAAATTCTGTGTTTGTTGTGAAAAAAAAAGGTGAGAGAAATTGGGGTGGGCACAAGCCTTTCTAGCTGGCTAGTTGGATCAGAAGCAGCATTATGTGCAACAGCACCTGGTTCAATATATAAGTTCTTTCTTGGTTGCTAGTCTTGTTCATGATGACATGTAATCCTATGAAATCCTCTACTTGGATACTCAAGTGTGTTTGTCTATGCACGAGCAACCCCATAAAAAAGTGTATCTGTTGAACATGAAAGTTGATCCAAAAAGCGAGGAAAAGAGACGGGAGAAGGAAGAGGTAGGAGATTTTCTAAACGATTCTCGGATTGTTCCTGCTGTTTAATTTTGGACATTTTCTTGCATGGTAATGCTGATTATTTTGAAATTCCATTTTGAAATTCTATGTTTTGACTTTTGAAAAAGGCAGGGGTGGTAACGTAGTCCTCATGGTACCTTTTCATTCTTAACTAAGTGACACAGAGACTAATTCAGAAATGCCATTGACTTCAATGATGCTTTTGAACTGAAATTGTTTTGAACAACCTGATCAGTATTCGGTCTGCTAACATAGATAGCCTGGAGTTGACTCTTGCTTTAATTTCTTCATGCAATTTATAAATTTCATGCGAATGGGTAATATCAACGTTGTCTGCAATGGACATGAGGGATCTGTTGTCTGCTGCGGGGTCGTCGTTTTGTGGAAGTAAACCGCTCCATATGCACTCTCAGGTTCTTTATGAAGATGGTGGCTTTTTCGAGAAGAATGGAGATCCATTGCCTTTTGGCACGTACCAATCTTCTTCTTCCATTGAGTTGCCGTCTGTTGCGACAATTTGCCTTCGGCATCGTCAACCATCCTCGAAAGTCAATGTGTCATAATGGTCAATTCACTATGGACTTGCAGAGCAAGGTGTTGCCACAAAAGTTTAAGACGACCATTTTCATGCACATTCTAGAGTTCATATCTGCAGTTAGCTGTTGTATTTTCTCCATCTATAGCTGAAAGGATGAGTTGCTTTCTTTTCTGTTGTTAAATACTCGTGCCTTCTTGTGATGTTGTCCACTTCTTGTGGCTAAGGGCCTAAGATTGACTTCTGACAACCTCATAATTTCTGTTAGTATTATGGTACAACCTCAAGATCTTTTGCCAAAATTCTTGTTCATGATTTAGTACTAGCTTCAGTTGTATAAAACCAAATAGTAAGCACCTTCCCTGCTGTTATGAGAATGATCTTGTCTCGCAACAACTATGATGCTGTGGAGGTCTAGGAGTTAGTTAGGAATCCGGATTGTCAGATCTGGTTGCCTAATAGGATAATACATCAGGATTTTTGCCACAAGGTATATAAATAATATGATCAGGATCTCCCATGATATTTTGATTAATATGGGTGTACATGACTTTCTAACAAGATTGTGGCACTTTTCGCGGCATGTTCAGGTACTGGTTCCTACTTTCAGATAAAAGCATGACTGGGGATCCGCTGAGCATCTCAATTGCTATTCTCCAGTGGTTCTTTTTTTTTTTCCCCCCCCCGGGAATCAAATATACAATTTCATTCATATACCACCAGACAAAACGTTTAACGAAACTAACAAGCTATTCTATATAATCCTCTGCTAAGCAATCTTGGAGCCATGGAGGGGGCTCGTTCCACACACACGAACTCGGAACTATGCAAACTCCATTGTGCCACTCTATGGGCTGCCTGATTTGCCTCTTGACCCACCCAATTGAGTTTTCTCATCTTACTCGCTGCCATTGTGGGTCTCACGTTCATATACAGCATAGCAAAGGCATCTGTACTCACACATCCGTCACTCAGCTAATGAACCAGTCTTTGTGCATCACTTTCCACCACATGTCCCTCCAGCCCTAAGGTCTCCGCATGCTCTACGGCCAGCAGCACCGCCCTTGCCTCTGCAGCCTTAGGTGGTCACCACTCGTGAAAGGGTGGCCACAGCACATGAAAGGGTGGCCAGGCTGCCCAAGTAAAGCGCGCACCTGCCTAACGCGCCACATACCCCACAGCAACTCTCCCGTTCGCGTGATCCACAGGGACATCACAATTAATCTTCACGGCTCCTTGAATCCCACTCCACTTCACCACTGGAAGAGCTCTTGAGGCCTTGCCCTCCATCGTAGACAAGAACTCAGCATAGCCACATCTAGCCCTATCCGCTACAAACCTAGGATCCAACCCTCTGTGGTTAAAGACAAAATCGTTCCGTGCCCACCAAATACTCCACAGCCCAAAGCACATAACTCCACCTCTTGACTCATGGAAGTGTACAACGCCAAAGCCAATCAACCGGGGATCGGCCCATCCCTTCTCCTATGCTAGTTACACCCAGCTAGTTCCATACTTCCCCAACCCACCTACACTCCAACATATGCCTTAGTTTTAACAGGCAAAAGGCTCATAGAGTCCTAAAGCGCATGGCGAAGGCGCATGCATCATGGATGTGAGGCGCACTTCAATGCAAAAAATTGTAGAAGTTTTTCATAGTATTTTGCGGAAACAAGTTGGATAAATGCATTAAAGAAGTGATCAGATGTCAATATAACAACTAACATTGCAAATAATCTTAAGATACGTTATCCTATCATCATAGTTCTCCAAGGCACACACTTCCTGTACAAGTATAGCTCACCTTTTAACTTCCAAGAAAAGAAAAGAAGAAAAAAGGTAAAGACAAGGCTAAGAAACAAAAGAAGAAGAAGGGGAAAGATATAACCTTGCATCCTTGAGGCGCACCTTATCCCTCCGAGGTGCTGACCTAGTTGCCCCATACTGAGGTGCGCCTAGGCATGCCTCATGCGGGCTTTTTTAAACTAAGACACATGTTTTTCCGATTCCGTCGAGGTCTTGCAAACATTACATCTTGCATCCGTCACAATCGCTCTACATTCCAAAGTTGCCTTTGTAGGAAGGACATTGCAACACAAGCGCCACAGCAGATAATGTTTGGTTTTGATTTTGGGGATCCCATCTTTTGAAGAGCAAATGTTGACTGTAGTAGCATTCTTTCCCAAGTGCAAGGATTTTTTCCTCGTCAAGCAGGCCAACCTTCAAACAATTCACATTTTCCTTTAAGCTTTGTTTGGACCTTGGAAAATTTAGTGGAAGGAAAAAAATTGAGAAAGCTACTTTTTTTTCTTGTGTTTGGCTTAGAGAAAATCACAAAGAAAAAAATATGGAGGAAAATTAGGTGGAAAATTTGTTAGAAACAAGTGATAAAATTTTCCTCATAAAATTGTGAGGAAAGTTTGAGGAAAATTCCCAACCTCCTCCAATCTCACATCACTTAAATGACATTAATATGATTTAAGTAGCTCATCAACATTTAAATTTTTCATCGAAATTCTTATATTTTTTCCTCAATCCAAACAAGAGAAAAAAACTCATTTTCTCCCTACTTTTTTTCCTTCAGATTTTTTTTCCTTTAACTTCTCTTTCCACCAAATTTTCTAAGGACCAAACAGAGCCTTAAGGTAATGTTTGGTTGGGGGAAAAATGATTTTCCCAGTAAATGATTTTTCAATTTTCTTTTGTCCGGCACAATAAAGGATGAAAAATTATTTTCCAAAGAAGATGATTTTCCTTCCAATGGAGAAAAACGATTTCTTTTTTGAGAAGATAAAAAGTTTACTTTCTCCCTTCAGCTTTTTGATGATATGATCAACCGTAATTTAGGTGCAATATTCAATTTTAACAATTTGGATTGAAATTTAACTATTCAATTGGAAAGATTAAAATGCACTCAAATCTAGATTTTGAGCTTAAATTACTTTTATTTGGTCAACATTTATCTTCGCCACGACAATTTAATCGATATTTTTTGCCATTAAATTAATTTAATTGACTTAGCATCGATACTATTTCAACAATTTATATCGGAACTTAATCGTCAGATAAAAAAGATTAAAATAGAGTCAAATTCAAACTTTGACCTCTTTCTTCAATCAATCAACCTGCCTAGTTAATCCATCATCACAAGAGAAGATGTTGAAAGGATTTACTAATGTGAAACAACTAGTCATATTTTTTAAATAATACTTGATGGACGTGGAAACCTATTCACTTATAGGCTCCGACCAAGACTGTATGTACGTTAGGATGGCGTCTGAAAAATCCTCTTCATTCATTGTGTGTATACTGCACAATATTTAAGAAAGAAAAATAGATAAATAGAGGCACTAAAAGTGAAAACGGTTAGAAAAAAACCTATTATACACAGCAAGAACCTCTAAGTCACCTATGCTTTAATTACAGACAAGAAGATGAATGTTAACGCACAAACAGAAAATGAGAGTGACAATCTACTTCCATCATAAAACCTACAAGGAATAGATAGTGATTCCACTATACTACCAAAGTAGCATTTTGACATGTCATGGACTCCTTTTCTTGGGGGTCGTGTGAATCGAAGATTCTATGCATGTAATATTATCTGGGAAAGTAAAAAATTACCGTGAGTGTCACTAAATTATCATGATCATATAAGTACATGTGTCTGTGATAAATCTACAACGTTAACATAACTCTATATCTTTAAAAGCTTAAAAAAACATGTATAGTAGAATATATTATTAATTACATTAGAAGATATTTGGATGTGATAAATTGCATTCCCTCTAAAATGATATCAAAGTTGCAAAAAGATTAAAACTAAATAAAGAAACAAAATCATGCGCCGCAGTATTTCCCTATCCCATCCCCCAATCTAAACCTATCTAGCCTCCATTTTTATCAGTGGCAAAGTCCGACACCCCCTCCCCCTTTTTCTGTTAAAAGTCCCCCGTTGCTCATTTTCTCGGTTGCTTGTCCGACAACTAGATTGAATCCTCTGCGTATCCTAGCCCAGATTTTTAATTATCACACTAATTTTTTAGAATTTCAAATAGATTTTTTTTAAGAATGCTGCTAATGGGGATGATTGTGATAACTAAGTCGAGGTATTCGATGACTCGAAAGTCGGCAACGTTGAAAATCTCACTGGAGACAGTGGCTTCACTATTTAGATGAAATTGATTGATTTCAATTGTAAATGTTTAAAATATGAAGAAGAAATTGAAAAATAGGAAGATAGAGAGGATAGAGACAGAAAGTGTTGAACAAGATTGTAGTCGCAATTCATGGAGGATCGTGGCCGGTCGGAAAAATGAGAGGGAGGTTTTGTTGTCAATTTAACTATGAACGGAGTAGGGAAATGGTTGGATCATGAATTACGACAAACAAACAATTACTTAAGTAAACTTTTTTTTTAACATATTTCTAAATATTATTTTTGATTTTAAGCTATAATAACAGCTGAATTAAATGTTTTAAAAAATGAATAGTCAAGATTGAATGTGGTATGTACGGTATAGATTTTACAAATTATAGTGGTTGTCAAATAATGACAACCACTATAAGTGCTTCCATACGGGAAATTGATTGCTTCGGTAACAAGCATGGACTTTGGATGTTTGTAAATCCATGATGCTGAAGAGATGGCCATTTTACTAAAAATTGATTTCACATAGTTCCCAAAAAATGGAATTTCAAAATTGAAGAATTCAATTAACATATTTAAATCAGTTCCATAAATACGTTCATACACCCATACAAATGCAATCCATATGAATCTGAAACCGTAATAATGCAGTTACAGATGTATAGAATCATTGAACATTCACAATTAACTCCCAAAGGATGAAATGTAAGCAATTGGAAAAGGTAATTTCTTCCGAATGCTTCTGTTCTTTCAATCAATGCATCTCGCAAATGCAACCTTTCGGGGGTGGGTTTGAATCAATTAGTAGAGATTCATGCATAGAACAGAATAATGATTATGACTGGGATTGTGGTAACCGCTGGATACTTGCAGAATCAGCCTCTAGAAGACATTTGCAGCAGTTGGCTGGAGCATAAATAATATCAATTTGTGGCTTCTTGTTTGAAATTACCTCACAAAGTTCTGCGCCAAATTCAGAAACCTTTCAACCACTTAATATTTTAACGAGAAATATGAGATTCTGAACATTTCCTATGTTATAGAGAACCCCGATGGAGACAGGGAGGAAATCAGTGCTCAGAGAATAGTAATCCCTCATGCGACAATTCTTCTGTTAGATTAAGTCAGTAGATTCAGGACAATGAAAACATCACAAACAGCAGGTGTCAATGACAATATCCTGTTCATAGTTCAAGAGCATTATGCTGTCAATATTTCAGGCTTCAAACTGATACTTCATGGTTGAAAGAGGGAGGTAAAGGAGTCCATCAACTCAAAGCTGTTTATGAGATAATAAACAAGGATAGGTCCACCAGACAACTACTCAAACAGGTAGAACATGAGACTTTTTTACACATTAATCAAACAACAAAGCTAAAGACAATTTCAGTATGCAAATTGAAGCTGAACCAATTAGACCTTCACTTCCCAAACTCACACAGTCATCACATACAGCCAACAGTCCAGGAAGAATGCAGATGCTAGGCATCTAATTGTTATTCCATTCATACATAAGCAGAGAGGGAAATTAAGTTCAAATTTTAGTATTTAACACAAACTCAAATCCATCAAAATCCAAAACCTCACTTTCCAGAATTAGTTAAGCTAGTCTGAATCGAGAGAAAAAGGAAACCATAATTCTGTAATCATTCAGAAAACACAACAGAAACGGACCTCTCACTCCTAAAATTAGGCATATTAACAACAGATGGCATCAAGAAACCTCCCAAATCTCAGTACATCAATCACAGAGACAGAGCGAGAAGAAAGAGTACCCTCTGGTGCTCTGCTTTCAACATACTCAGCTTGTTGATTACAACAATTGATCTCCTCCAACTGCAGGAAAAAGCAAATACATGACTACATGAGACAAGGACTGGATGCAATCGCAAAGAAGGTTGGGTGCAATCACAGAGAACGCTTGGTGACATTGTTAAGATTGTCTTGAGCTTAAGAGCGATACAAAATTAGCCACAATTTGGCGTGTACAGAAAAAGGGTGCATATGACGGGCAGTTGACTCAGTAGCTTATTAGCAACCATGCACCCAGAAGCCTTAGGTTTGATCCTGAGATCCTAACCCTCTCACCATGCCTGGATCATACTCACCCTATCGTGGTTTTAAAAAAAAAAATATTGATTTGTATCAGTGAAAATACCAAAGGGCTCAGGGCAAATCAAATATGAAAGTAGTACTCACTCACATTAAGAATGAGACAAGAAAACATGATTTTACCGATCCAACGTGATTGTCCAATTCATTTTTGCCCCAAGCTGAAACGTAAATTCTGAGAGTGCATGAATATCTCTTCTGGTAGTCAAAGGTTCAAATAACTACCCAGTCGAAATCAGGCAATTTCTTATGTGCTTCCGGGAGCACATACTCTCGTTATCCATGTGTATATATTTTTCACGCATGTATTTGTCATATATTTATTTTTGTAATATATATTTAATGATGTGGCTCGTAAGAGTATATGCTCCCGGGAGCATGATATACATATTGCCTCAGGAGATCCTGCAACTTCGAAGGCACAAGTCTTTGTTGATAAATTTTAAAATTGATGAATGGCAACTGATAACACGACCATAAAATTTGCCCAAAGCTCCTTAGGATATGGTTGAATGTAGGCAGTTGCTGTCTACCACTATTGTTAATGGAGCATTTACTTCATAGTAGGCACACGAAATCGCTCTTGGAGATAATCTCCCAAAACTTATAATCATCATCCTTAATAAAGATCAAGATGAGCTTTTTCTAATAAGCAAAGTTAGAACCATGAAACAAAGGAGGTCTAGTCAAAGTGCGTCCTTGATCAATTTCAGCATTTCTCAAGGAAGCTATGGTCTTTTCTATAAGGAGGTTATGTCAATGTGTGTGGACTTGGCTCTGATACCAATTGAAGGTCTCAACAGTCAATGTTAGATCAACCTAGATGGGGCAAATAGGGTGATCACTTCAAAAATTGAGATTTCATAAAAACTACAATGCGCTTTGAATTTATTTAGTCAACTCAGATATGACAACCTTGATGATTAGTCACCAATGTCAGTGATAAACAGAATTAAAAAGTAGAAATAAAATGCGATAAAATACACAATATTTTTACGATGTTTACTCTTCCAAATAGGACTAACAACCGCCTATGACATTTCTTCCCTTAAGATTTAATCACCTTCACTTCTTGTTCCCTCAAGAAGTACACACTAATGACCTTGGCTTTACAATCTACCTAGCATTCCAATGTCACTCGTCTCAGGAACCTCAGCTAGCACACTTACTAAGTACTGACATCTCAATACCTATCTATCCAAGTAAGTTCCCCAACTTACTTATTGCAATTCCCTTTCAAATATTCAATTTCTAAGTACTCACATCTCAATACCTATCTATCCAAGTAAGTTCCCCAACTTACTTGTTGCAATTCCCTTTCAAATATTCAATTGAAGAATAATAACATAAGAATGATTTGCCCTTGAGCTCTTTTCACGATCAGGATGTAATTCTTTCTTGCATCTTGCATTATGCTTTGACACTCGCTTTTATAAATTTCAAACTCTTATTAACCAATGGAACAATACTTGCCAAATCTTCAATGTTATTATGCCCAGAATCAATGTCACTTATTCAAACTATGGTATGTCCAAACTTGACTTTTGATTGACAATAATGTTTGATCTTGATTGCTGAGAGAATAACTTGATTTGATCTTCGTAATTAATTTTTACAAATAAACTCAAGATTGATTCATTACAACTTTTCAAAACTGGATCAAATAAAATTTTTACAAGATCTCAGATGATAAGCAAGGATATATTGCATTATAAGATATAATCCATTCGGATATAAGTAAAGGATGATTTCCAGAAATATTAATAGCAATATATCTCAAAGAATGAACCAATATGTCATATAAATCATTTTTTGCCAAAAATGATTCTATCACAGCCAAAGTCAGACAATCTAACTTTGATACTCTATTCCTGTATAATCAAGATTGGTAAGTGTAACTCAATGCATTCAAATTAAACTTTTGTCTTTCACTCAAAACACCCAATATCTTTGAGCTATAGCATTAAAACAGTCAATGGCACTATACTGCATTGAGGGAATCTTCAAAAGCTAATGTTTAGGAAGGATGAAGCTTTATATATATTGTCATGAGTGAATCAATTAAGGGAGGAATCGGGAGGGCATAATTTGGTAATATTTTTATATGTAATTAAAGTATATAATATATATAGTGATTTACAGTGAAAACAAGCAGGATAGTTGGAAAGAATTTTAAGCATAATTAAGGAAAATGCATAGCACTAACCTATGTTATTAATCTTATATGATATGGTAACTAATTTTAAATTCGTTCTATTCCTTTATTAGATATTTTGTTGCTTAATTTAATTAAATTTTAATTTTGAATGTCACACAAAATGGCAGGAATGACTTTAGAAGCTTGCATTTTAAGGCAATCTATACTATCCACTTAGGTGTATGTACTCTTAGTGGTGACATGTAAATATTGTCCAAGGTAGCAACTTTGCAAGATTTTTTAAAATGAATTAGAAATAGAAAAAGACATGGGATATTAATTGACTTTCCTGAACAATGTAAATTGTTTCCTATTCCCTCTAATTAACCCTGACATTAAATTATGACAATATTTCTCCACCTTACTATCTTCCTAGTTAATTATGTGTTTTCCTTATGTATATACATTAATTATTGTTTGTTCGTTATATTAGGTCAAATTGTTCAAAAGTTTCACTATAGGGTTATTTGTTCAACCGACAGTAGTAGATTGTTCAATGTTAGTAATGATTTTACTTACATAATGTTACTAATGATTTTACTTACGTCTAGTTGGTTGATGATCTCTCGTATAATTTTAAGCAAGTTATTAGTAAATGTATAATTTATTATTTGGGATTATTCATTGTGAGTTTACTTAATAATTATGTATATTTTCTTAATTGGTTGGATATGTATATATTTTCAATATTGGTTGTTCATTGTATTAGGTCAAATTGTTCAAAAATATTACCATGAGGTTATCTGTTCAACTAACAATAGTAGATTGTTTAATGTTAGTGATGGTTTGGCTAGTAGATTGTTTAATGTTTGTGATGGTTTGGCTTACATCTAGTTGTTTGATGATTTCTTTCATAAATTTTAAGTAGGTTATTTAGTCGATGTATAATTTATTATTTGGTATTATTCATTGAGAGTTTACTTAATAATTATGTATATTTGTTATGCATATATTTTAAATGTTGTTTGTTCATTATATTATGTCAAATTGTTCAACAGTATTACTATGGGGTTATTTATTCGAAAGGTAGTAGTAGACTGTTCAATGTTAGTTATGAGTTTGCTTATGTCTAGTTGGTTGGTAATTTCTTTTATAAGTTTTTAAGTAGGTTATTAGTAGATGTATAATTTATAAATTAGGATTATTCATTGTCAGTTTACTTAATAATTATGTGTATCTTATGTTATGTAATTTTTGGATCATCACAATCAAATGAGTCTTTGCCAAAGAAGGTAACAACAAATAGTAATGGAGCTATCAAGGAACGTGTTCTGGAAGATTCTCAAAGAAAAAGGGGTTGTCCAAGCTATTCTTGACAAGGCTTCCATCAAGGTCAATCTCAAAGTTATAATAGAACGCAATCTCTTTCTCAAATCTTCTCTTAAATATATTTATAAGAGCATAGGCCCTTTAAACTTTTCTTGGTAATTTCTCCAAGCTTGTTGTACATATATATCTCTTAATCCATAACTAAGGTAAAGTGGTCCTCCAACCTGTTTTTCCAACAATTGAATTGCATCGACAACTGGAACTCCCGAGCCACTGAGTTGCTTGATATATTGAATTTCATTTTCTGAAACTTTTCTATGTGAAGGCAAAAGATGTCTTTTACTTGGACTGGGCATGGGATGATTGTGTTCGGTATTGTGCTTGGTGACTGTCCATGTCCCATTTTTGTCAGTGTGGAATTGAATGTATGCATTGCAACCCGTTCTTACGTTTAGCTTGGTGTATTGTTTACACCTTTTTCCATTCATCTTCTTCTTCCCTTCTTTCCAACAACAAAATTGTCGCATGGGTATCTTTGCTGAGCGCAATTACGGCAGTCCCAGCATACGTCATGCAAATAACAAGGCTCCCACGATCACTACGTGATGAGCTTGACACGAAGATAAGACGCTTTCTATGGGGTGGAACCTCTACTAAGCGCAAAACCCATCTGCTAGCTTGGGATATCGTCACCAAAGAGAAGGAACTGGGGGGACTGGGATTAAGGAGCATGAGGCAATTAAACTCAGCCTTCCTAATGAAACTAGGGTGGAGATTAATAACGGAACATTCTGCTTTATGGGCCAGAATACTTAGAGGAAAGTATGGCCAAAGAAATGATGCAGACCACTTCAACATCCAGAGACGTAGCTCAAATGCGTGGGGAGGAATAATGGAAGTCCGAGAGACACTGCACAAAGGTGTAGGCCGGAAATTTGGAGATGGTAGGCACACTAAGTCTGGATCCGTAGGTGGTTGGATGGGAGAGAATTAATAGCTCATGCAATCAAGGTCGTACCGGAAGAACAAAGGCAACACTCAGTGAGAGATAGTTGGCGTCACGGCAGTGGATGGGATTGGGACACTCTATCAACCCTCCTCCTGGACGGTATTCTTATGCGTATTGCCTCCTTTGAACTAGCCCAAGATGAGGTAAGGGACGACTTTGTATGGGTAGCGCATAAGTCGGGGTGTTTCACTATCACATCAGCCATCGCGGCCATCCGTAACGAACAAGATGCTTCACCAAATCCGATGTGGGGATGGGTCTGGAAACTTAAAGTGCCACAAAGGGTCAAATTCTTCACGTGGCTCCTACTCCACAACAAGCTTCTCACCAACGCTGATCGATATCAAAGACATATGACTATTAATCTAGGGTGTGCATACTGCCCTATGGCCATTGAGGACAGTGAGCATGTTCTTCGAAAATGCCCCAATGCAGCTCGAGTTTGGAGCTCCCTCAAGTGTAAGCAACTGGATTTCATACAAAACGAGCTAAACTTTACGAAGTGGTTCTTTCGCAATGCAAGAGGAACGCATGCAGACGCCTACTAGGCCACAAAGTTCTTGATCACATTATGGTATATATGGAACTGGCGGTGCTCAGCATGCTTCGACAGAAGAGAAGGAGATTCTAGGGAGAAAGGTGATTTCTTGGTGTAGAGGTTCAAGGAAGTCATCCAAGCACTTGATGGAGAAGAACAGGCCAAGACAGCGCAACATGAGCATAGCAGCACTATGGCCAATGTACGCTGGGAATCACCATCGGCTGGTTGGACGGCGCTCAATTCAGACGGGGCTGCCAAGGGGAACCCAGGGCCATCGGCAGCAGGAGGGGTACTGCGAGACCATACGGGGAAATGGTTATTGGGCTTCACGAAAAATTTAGGGGTTTGCTCATCTATGAAAGCTGAGATTAGAGCAGTGTCAAGAGGTCTCAACTTTGCGAAAGAGCTGGGGATAGCTAAGCTATGGATACAACTAGACTCTAAGGTCCTGGTGGAGATACTAAAAGGCAACATGAAATGGTGCTCACACCACCCAATTATGCTAAAATGATGCAAGGATTTAATTAACTGGGAAGGTTGGGAAGTGAAAGTATCACATTGCTTTAGAGAGGCTAATCAAGTTGCGGATCGGTTAGCAAATTTGGGCATCACAAGATCGTTAGGAGCACAGAAGTTGCAGACACCCACTTTGGAGGTGAGGGATGCGGTGTTTGCTAATTGTATGAGGGCTTCTTGGCCCAAACTTTGCAAACTCTAATAATACTCACTTTGGGGCCTAGGCCCCTCTTCCGCACCCCCCCAAAAAAAAAACAGAACTAATTTTTTTTTTAAAAAAAAAATTGTAATTGTATAATAGATGTCAAAAATCAAGGGAGATTTCTTCCCCTTCGTAGGAAACGATGTGGTAATTTACCATACTCAAGGTCCAGTATCAAGGTCATACAACATATCTTTCTTATCCCAAAAAGAGTCCATAAATCCATATCTTTGAGATATTTTTTAATCATTCTGAATATTCATATCTTAACCTGTAATTCTCAATTCAACATTCAGGGTCAATTTGATAACAAATCAGTAATATGATTTCCTCCCATTTACAAATCCTTGTAAATCTGATTTATAAATATGGATATATAGGGGCAAGCCAAGAACGTATGCTTTGAATGAGAGGAAGATAAAATTAAATCCTGTTAATTTTATTTCTAATGGCAACAAATAACACCACGTTCTCTGTTAAGGGCATTGTCTTTGGGCTTCTGTGCATCCTTCTTTTGACGCCAAGTATTGGTAATTTTTCTCGTTCCATTCCTCTTGATTTCCATGCGAATATCAATCATGATGCATCTTTAATTTCATCTTTAATTTCATGTCACATTTTTGGAGATACCTTAAATCACAATAATATATCTCTTCATGATCAAAAAAATAATAATATGACTATTAATTAAAAAAATGATCACATACAATGCATGCAGCAAAGGCAACAAGGGAAATCAAGGCAGATGCACAAGAATGGTTTTGCTACTCTGACCCTAAACCATGCGAGGATGAGCAGGCATGCAATACAAGATGCGTAACGGATCATGGCCCGACCACCACCGGTCGATGTCGATCCATAGTCATAGGAAAAAGGGCACCCAAACATTGTTGTTGCGCCTTTTAAATAAAAATTATACTATTATTATTGTAAAAGCGATTTGAGCTTGGGATTTTCTTTCTTAAGTTTTATAAAAAGATTTGTCTATTATAAAGGGTAATTTTGGAAATATATAATCTCCATATTTTATTTCAATTTGTTAATGTTATCATATTTTATTTTATTGTTTGTGCAAGGGAAAGCAACACGTCATTGACTAAGCGTAATTTGGCATACTTACAATGTGTACGTGACTAAAATAAATACAATCTTGAATATTAGAATCACATCTCAAAATAAAAAATATTAACTTGAAACCCATTGATTTGTCATCTTCCCACTCTTGCTATTTCCTAATACAGCATGGGAAAGAGATCAACATATATGCGACAATGCCTTGATCAAGGTTAATATATTGATCTAGCGTAGCACTCTTGAGCGAGATATTCTTCCAACAAAAAAGATTGTAAGTGAATAGTCGAAATTCATTGAACAACCCCCTCAACATGCATAACGGATCCCTCCCCTTCAAATTCACAAAGTCACACAAAAAAAGCAACAAACAAATATGAAATAAACTCTCACAATTGGAGATAAAAAGACAATTCTCACAAATAAGTGGATTGATTAATCTCTCAATTGGAGAGACAACTACAATTAATAATGATCGGTTAAGTTGAGTCTCAATTGATACTTATAAGTTAGCGTCTGGAGAATGATTGTTCAAGTACTAAGTTGTTGGTATTTGATTTGTCTTTAGAGAAGAACATTTTTCTCAATTGTTAATTCAATTAAGATAATTAGTAAGTGGATATATTTATCTCTTGTTTTTTATTTAATTTTCATGTAGGTTGCGGTTGACAGTGATAAAATTTTTTTAAAGTTTATTGCAAAAAAGAGAAGATTGAATTGATAGGTACAATATCATTAAATATTTGTACGAAGATTCCAACTAATCTTCATTTGAAAAAATATGTGATTTTTGGTTCATTTCTTAAACTGCAAGGACTAGATATCCTCTGAATTGTGACAATGTTTGGATAAAATTGGTTAATGTGTGAAATAAGAAAGTAGAGTTTATTTCAATTGTCATCTCGAAAGGGAGATATTCATCAATGTACTCTTATATACACCAGTAGCTAGAAGTACAAAATGAGGTAAACAATGATGCAAGAATTGGGAATCAACCCCCTAACCCTACCCGACCTATTACAGTAAAGGACGCGAGATGGAGAATGAGAATGAATTGCTCGATGCTGTTTGCAGTTTCCATTCACATACGGCTCTTTTTTCCCCCTTCAGAACAAGCTCGTGCATCACCCGGCCCAAGCCAGAACAGAATTGATTGATGATGTGGGATTTCTTGGTTTTGTGATCATACAAGATGCAAAGCTCATTATCTTGGGCTTTTTGGACAAAGTTGAATTGAAAATGTGTACATGGCTTGCACAGTTAACTTACCATTGGTGTAAACAATGTCATGAGCAATACAACTCACAAATGCATTTCATATGGTCTTCTATTGACTATGTAAGCATTGGATATGGTCTCATGACTATCTAAGCTTTTAACCTTCGCTTAGAGATTCTGATGGGTTACCCATCTTTTATTGACAACGCAAATTCAGGTTACAATTACCAAGCAGTATTGCATGCACTTCATCGCAATTATCACAAGGATGCTAAGCAAAACCATTAATACCGAAATCAGTCTTGCATTGATGTCCCTAACAACCAATTTATCTCCCTCACTTCTAACTGCAGTCCCATTATATCATCATCCTCTTGCTCTTCCACCCTAATATTCCTTCTTTCACTTGAGTCGTCATTCTTTTGAGGCATATCCCATTTAATCCTATTATTTGATTTTTTAACCTTTATGAAAATTATATTTTAAAAAAAACACTACGTCAGCTTAAGGGACAAATGTCCAATATTTATGTTTTAATTTTTTAAAAAAAAAATCTACATGTACAAGACCTAGAACTTGCTTTGGAACTTTAATGGCAATAAGCTGTGAAAAGTGTAAAGCTGGGAGAGAGAGAACGAAAGAAAGAGATGAGAGAGAGAGAGAGAGAAACGGAGAGAAAGAGAGACATAAGGGAGTGGGCATTATATAGGAAAGCATTTCCCGTCTTTACCGTTGCCTTCCCCAACAGTTATCATAGGAAAGCATTTCCCGTCTTAGCTCAAGTGGTATTGAGGTGGCCTTTCAAGGTGGAGGTCATGAGATCGAATCTCATAACTTGTAATTCTCTTGGTGCAGAGATGCACAAGCTTATCAACCAAGCTTATAAGCTTGGGTATTGTGGGTTTGACCCATCCCCCTACCCCGCCTGTATAGGCCTATTGAGTTACCTTGAGATAGGGGCTCAGTAGGTCGGCATGCTTACCTTTTATTAAAAGAAAAAAAACCAAAGGTATTTTAGGGTTATTGAATTGCCATGTCATACTTTTGATCAAAAAATGCCCTTTGGATCTTACTTGTCAAATTTTTCATACATCAGTACCACCATTTGTTACATTTAAAAAAAAACTAGATCCCCAGTGTTATCACACCATATTTTGATCGACAAATACGTAAATTTTTTCCAAAATATAATACATGTTTGTTTAATAATTACTTTGTGCATTCATGGGGATGATTAACGTATTTTTCTTTCTGAGTACAATGTACCATTAGACACTTATTTATTGAGAGTACCTATAACATTTCAACTAGTTTTTGCTGTGTAAGGTCGTTAGTTATTTTTTAAACATTTTGATTGGTTTTTAAGATTTCATAATAACAGTGACCAATACAAATTATAACTAATTATATTTAGCAAAATGAAAAACATTATAGCAACTATATTAACATAATTTATTTATATTAATTTGGATAATAGATACTAAAAGCATATTAATAGCCATCCAATTTATTAATAATAAAGTTAATACTACCATGATACTAAAAGTATATATAATATTAATATTCCTCCGTCACAAACTTTACAAAATATGTTGCAAAATCAAACAAATCAGCAGTAACATAGACTTGTATTGATAAAGTAGTGGTTGATAGTTGTTCCTTTAAGAAGATAATAAGAACATCGCTACAGAAAAGGTCTCTACATAAAGTGAGATGCACACCAATTTTTCTTTCATACGATACAACCTAACCAACTAAGGATTGTTAGCATCATAATACTCTTCTACGAGCGCCTAAAACCAGAATAATTTTTTGAAGATCATAATTAGCAAACGATCATTAAAAATAGTGAGCAATACAAGTAACCTTAGGCTTTGCATCCAATTCTTTTACAAATTTTTTTAAGGTGTTAGTTCTAGTTATTCTTCTTCATACGTACAGTATGTTATTTGAGGGTCCTTGCTGTTCATATTTGGTTGCATCCAAACAGTATATTCAAAAGTTACTTCTAACAGAGCAATATTATCTTTTAATAAATTTATAGCTATAGGATGAACTCGTTTAGGTATGGTTGATAAATAGTTTAATCGATTCTTATAATGCTTTAACTAGTTTTGTCTAATCCTTCTGGAAGTTAAATCAAAAGATCTTAAATAGTCCCATGCTCTTTCTTGCATATAGTTTTTTAGTTCTGGTAAATTAAAACTTTGTCTTGCTAAATATACACTATAAGAAAACAAGCTTTAGGCAACACGTAAAAAGTATTACTATGAGCTTAAAAACTGTTGCCCTAGATGTAAGGCAACATAATGTAAAATGTTGCCTTTAATATGCGCTGCAAGAAATCTATAGCAACACTTTTTCAGCTATGGCAACGCTTGCTTAGAAAAACATTGCCATAGAAATTTTCAATGCAACAATTGTTCGGGCAACATTTGTAGACCTATTGCAACATTGAATGGAACAAAAAATTAATTAAATCGATGTTTGATGTTTTCCACACTTGATTTGTTTATGCTCCTATAGAATTGATATACACTTCCAACTAGTTATAGACAAATCCACATAGCCAACTTGCTTAATTGGACCACAAAAAACCTTCCATTCATAGTGGAGTATAACTACAAATTGAAATGATCATCTGTGAGATATTAATAATTAGGTTATCAACGAACTTTCCCCCTCCAACAAAAAGTAAAGAGCTCTACACTTAGTGAGCTGTGCATCTTTCTCCACATCCAAAATACATATAACTATGGTTTATGATTTAGTCAAATCTCATACACAAAATACATACAATGTGTACAATTGTGTATCCAAAATAAGTACTCCTTTAATTCGATCTCTCCAAAAAATCCATCATGTCGAATGCAACATCAAAAATGAATAGGAAGGCCAATAGCAGTTAGCCTTGCACATGAAAAAGAGAACACTTATAAGAAATTGAACAACATTTTTATTTATGTGATAGAAATATTTAAATAGGGTACTACTAAGAGGTAAGGCAAGGAAGTGATTCAGCACCATTAATGATGTAGGGCATGGGGTCGAGAAAGCACGGCAGTTAAACCAACTCTCAAATGAGCCTTCACACCCTTCTTTGTCCGATCGAATGAATCTTCAAACTTGTAGACCCATTTTTATTCGTATAAATTCAATCAAATGAAAGAAGGGGGAGTGGCCATCCAAAATACATGGAAAATAATTAGACTAAGTGTTCTTTTTTTTCTTGCCAAACTTTCCAGTGGTAGACAATATAAACGAAAATAAACACAACAAAAGGCAATTTAACTTTGGCAGCCTCCAGTCTTCCTTCTTTGACAATAGGCAGGAAAAATGTCACTAACCCAGGAACTTAAGCCAAGGGCAGGGGTTGGGGTTGAGTTTGGCCACGTTTTCGGCCTGCGTCAATATGTTACTAACCCAGGAAAAATTGCCTAAAATATAAGGGGCTTGGTAAAGAAAGCAAAAAGGGCTTTATTTTCTGCTTGATACTGATATGAGCAAACCTACAATGAGGCATTGGTTGAAGCTAGTATGCTACAGGAATCTAGAAGTATATAGTGGTTCTAGACTTTGCAATGATGTTCAAAAGAATGATGCAACCCTTTTTGGACTCATAGATTAGGCCATGTTCCTTTGGGCAAGTGGAGATACATGCATTTCTCGTTTGCAGTTTTCTCGTTTGCAATTTTCTGGTTCTAACAGTTCAGTTGCATGTCTCATTTGTTTAGTTCTCATTTGTTTAGTTCTCATATCTCTGCCTATTCAACCCAGCACAACCATTAGCATTCAACAATTTCCATGGGCTATATATGACATCTTTCCCAGATTGCTCAACAAGGAGCATAGATTGCTACTTCACCACAAACATACAAGCATTAAAGCAAGCACACAATAGCCTGAAACCAAATTGGCTTGATACAGGCTACAGAATAATGAACTAACACATCTGAGGTTGTATTTCTATGTTGGAACTTGTTCCCATGTTTGACGAGGGAACTTCCAAAACAATGGAAAGCCCAAACAAGCAAGAATAACCAGTAGTGAAGTAGTAAAACCAGCCATAAACATGGTTACCATATTTTTTCTCTCGAGATATCGACAAATTAAGTAAAAAAAGCGGAAATAAAAAATTATATGAACCTCATGTAGTGGAGTGGTAGATGTGATGGTGAACTGTGAAGTAACAGCTTGAGCAATGTTTTCAGGGGTTATGCCCGATATCATTTTTTGTAATTGCACCAATAAATGATCAACCTTGCCTTTTGAGCATCTAGTTCAGTCTATTGAGCATCCAACACAGCCTTATGAGAATCTAGTTCTTTTTGCATATTAGCCACTTTGTCTTTCTCAGCTTTTAACTCAACGTCCATTTTTTCTTTATGAGCATCGAAATCCTTTTGCATTTCCTCACTTAAGCCAACTCTAATAGCATCAATAAACTCTGGAGCCAAAGCTTGTGGCTTATCAACATCATTTCTTTTTAGGTTTGTAGTACAAACACCCCTTCCGCATAGTCGTAACTACCCTGAACACTCCTTTTTCATCACCTTATTAAAAGGATCTTCATCACTTGAGCTAAGTCTTGACTCCTGTAATTCAATCTCCTTCATCCTTTTCTACATTACATGTAATAATTAGAAGACATTATGTCAGAAAAGCTAAGTTGTTGTAGAAAAGTCATTGAAGAATCCATCAAGGGACTACTCCTATATTGTGATAGGTGGGGAAAAAAATATAGAATACTTACGATTTTATCGAGCGTATCATTATTAGAGTGTTTATAAGTACGCCCTTCTTTCCTTTTCCTAGTTTCTTCAAACATTCTTGTCTTTGATGGCGATCGACCCTCTTTGTGTTTCTAAATGAACGGATACAAATTAAACCAAATAAAAATCATGTAAAATAATAATGTTGAAAAATTCATGTAGGATCTAGAGACTCACCAGCTCATAATACTTTCTTGCAAAGCTTACTGGACCCATCATGTCCATATTGTCCTGTTGCTGACCACTTTCAACATTTTTAGAACTAATTTGCTGAAAAGATATAGCCAGGGATCTCATGAGAAATGTTGATGTAGCAAGCATTGAAAAATATAGCACACGTATTATAATTTAGTACCTGTACAGTCGAATCATTCCAATATTGTAGCAAAACCTTAAAATGAGAATCAAGTACTCTGGAAGGGCGATTTTCCCATCTAGCATCATCATTGTCGTACTTGTAAGAGTGATCTCGCTTGATGCGACTTTTGAAAACCCTCCAAGAATCTCGAACAGTCTGAAAAGGAATTGTATACAATTCTTTTGCAAATTTCTTTAAGGTATTAGTTTTAGTTATTCTTCATCATCTATATAATATGTTATTTGAGAGTCGTTACTGTTCATATTTGGTTGAATCCAAACAGTATATTCAAAAGTTACTTCTAACAGAGCAATATTATCTTTTAATAAATTTATAATTATAGGATAAACTCGTTACAGGTATGGTTGATAAATAGTTTAATTGACTCTTGTAGTGCTTTAACAAGTTTTGTTTAATCCTTTTGGGAGTTAAATCAAAAGATTTTAAATAGTCTCATGCTCTTTCTTGCGTATAGTATTTTAGTTATGGTAAATTAAAACTTTGTCCTGCTAAATAATTACCTTTTCTGTCTAACTTAGAGTTCAATTGCAATTTGTTTTTCCACAAATCCATTGTTTAAGAATGAAACTATAGCCGAAAATACTTTGTTTAGGGTCTAGGCTCTGATACCATTGTAAGAACACGTCCTTTCTTTTACGATAAGTCAGCTGCCTTACCTTCTACGTTACAAAATTCGTATTTTTATTAACCATATGAGTTAAATTAGTATGAATGTGCTTATGTAAGCAATGATTTTATTAAAAAGAATTATTAACGCTATTATTGATTTTAAAGTTAATTTGTGCCATTTGTGCCGTTAAATTATATCGATAATTTAATCTAATTGTTATTCGATTTATTTAGTCATTTCCCGAATACGATTAGGTTGTTTACCTTAGAATTAGTTTCAATGTTTAATAACTCGAACCTTCATATATTTGGGAATAAATAGCTGATAGAAGCTCGTATTGTCAATTTGGGTTTAGAGTATAAAGTACTAAATCAGACTAGCGGTGCCATTTATTGAACAACATAGAACAAAAGAAAAACAGGAAGGGCATTTTTGTAAAAAGGGGCACCCGGCCCCTTTCTTCTTCATTATTACGGGAACCCCGACCCCCCTGTCTCTCCCACTACACTGCATCTTCTTCGTCCTCCATCACCATGCGTGACCACTAAGCTCCCAAAACCCCCAATTTTCTGTCAGCCCAGCTCGAAAATCCCTAGATTTTGCCTCCCCATCATCAAACCAACCTTTTGCTGTGAAATCTGGGCAAAATCGGAGATGACCCAACATGGTTTCGGTTCAATTGGGCTGCGATTCGACCCCCCCAGACGCGAGCTGAAGCCTAGCCGAGCAACCTCGCTCCTAGTTGCTTCGAATCCACTCCAGAGTGCGAGTAAATTCGTAGCCCAAGCACCCACCACGAGTTTGAATATGTGAGGGAGCTTTTAGGCGAATTTAGGGTTGAAATGCACGGTTTAGGCGTGGTATGGGGCTTAATTGCGCATTAGTGAGCAAGAGCCGGGGGATTGGAATTGTTCGAGCCCTAGAGTCGAGCCAGCAGCCTTGGATTCGAGCCTTTAGCTTAGAGTCCAGGTGGGTGTTTCTCGCCTCCTAAGTATTAGTAGTTTCGAAATCGTTTTAAGCTTTAAGTTGCGATACATATTAGTTTAGTTAGTTCATGCCTGAAAGTTTAGTTTGAAATGAGTTATATATGTTTAGAATCGATTTAAGCGAATTCAGTTTAATTCGATGCATGTTAATCTAGTCATTTTATGCTTGGAAGTGAATTCGAAATAACCTAGAAATGCTTTGATGCATCGATATATGTTGGTTAGTAATCTATGCCTATAAGTGGCTTAAAATGATACATGAACACCTTAAATCGATGCTTATTTAATTAGTTAATTTATGCTTGAATTGTAACTTCGATATAACAAATGAATGCCTAGAAACGTATTATGTCTAAATGACTTAAATAGGTTCGAATAGTAACTTCGACATGATAAAGGAATGCTTAGAATTGTATTATGCTTAAGTAGCTTAATTAGGCTGGAAATGTAACTTTGAAATAATGAATGAACGCCTTGAATCGATACCTGCCTATTTAGTTGAATTATGCTTATGAAACAGCTTTGGAAATAACATTTGAATGACGAAGTGAGCATGTTTACCCCTTAACTGCAATGTATGAATGTTTGAAACGAACCAAGGTCACCTAAGAGTACCCTTTGAATGTTTATAAGTAACCCTTGAATGACAAGCATTCTTTAAATCGACGCATATTGAGTTAGCTAATTCATGCTTAAGAGTACCCTTTGAAATGACTTGAGAACATTTTAAGCCAATGCATGACTAGTCGGATGGTTATGCTTTAAAAATAGGATATTAGTTGGATAGCTATGCGTTGAAATGATATGAACTTGCTGTGCGTACCTTCTATTCGCAAGTTATGAATGTAAGCTAAGTTTCATGCGTTGTGAGCTTATTTCAGTTAGTTAAGTTCTTATTTCAAGTTAATGCAATATATACATATATATTTATGCTTATGTATGCGGTATCGAGCTGTTGGATAGTTGCTACTCGCTCGGTAAGTTATACGGAGCTATTTCATAAGGCCTTTATGATAATATGTTATGATTATAGAATTGAAAACCGAGATGACAGTTGGATAGTTTGCGGTAGAACTATGAGTAGTTCGAGGTTCTTTGTAGTACGGTGCTTGTGAGGAAGGAGCCTGTGTTGTGAATTAACCGCAATCGTATGGATTGCGAGGTCATGTGTGGCTCATTGTGCTGAATTGATTATGAAGTGCTTGAATGTGATACATAAGGACCCCCTTCCCTTCCATGTCCTCAAGTTACATTATGTGCATAAGGGTGAGTTTTTCAAAGAAGAATTTCATGTTTTGAAATGATAGTAGCCATAAATATTAGTGCATGATGGTATATTTTGACAAAATGAATACAGCTTTGGGAGTGAACTTGCTTGAACGGAGGAATCCCTAAAAAGTTTTACAAAGGCGTGAGTTGCATGATAAAGGATTTCGCTATGAGAGGCAGCAAATTTATTAGTTGTTATGACCAGTTTAAATGGCTAAGATAAGTGCTTAGGGACAATAGATGGGAGTGCACCTACTTGAACGGGGGAATTCCTAGCTTAAAGAGTAATCCCGAAAGACCCTGAAGAGAGTTAAGGTCCAAAGTTAGTTGCCATCCCGGGAGTAAGAGCTTAGTGTGAGTTAATCTCACTGAGATTGAGTGTGGATCTCTCCCAACCAGCACTTTATGATAATCTTATGCGCAGAGTAGTTTCTTATTAAATAAGAAAAGCAGTCGGTGTTTCGCCTTTTTAAGTATTTCAGAAAGAAAGTTTTTAAGGGTCATTATGAGACTAAGATAAAAGAAATTCTTTTAAAAGAATATAAGCCTCAAGAGGCTAAGAGAAGAGTCTTTATGAGTCTCAAGAGGCTAAATGAAGTGTTTTCAGTAAAAAGAAAGAAAGCTTCCTGTGTATAATATGTGCATGTTCTAAGTATAACTTATGAATGAGATGCTAAGTAAGATACGAATATGAAAAGAAAGTCTTATCAGTATATTTCATGCATACCCTATGAATGAGATCTGATTGAGACTTGAAATGTGTATGTCTTATGCATATTATATGAATGAAATGCCAAGAAAAGTAAGATTATAAAAAGAGATAACCTTATGTGCACATCATGTGAATAGGGTTTCATGCATAGTTCGAATAGAATGCTAAGAAGTTATGTTTATGAAAAAGAAAGTCTCTGTGCTTAGCCTCGTCACTTGTTTAAGTGTTTGACTGCCTGTTAGGAAAAAAGTTTAGTTATTTAGAGACCTAGAAATATGTTTGAGTGCTTAAAGTAAAGTTTATAGTTAGCGATGTTTCCATAAGAATTTTATAAACGTCCAATATAATAGTAAAGTATGGATACGTGATATGTAGCTAGTAAAGATATTACTGCTTGTAACGGTTTTGGTTTTAAGGGGGTTGGGGGACACTCACTGAGCGTGTGGTTACTCACCCCACTACTCTTTCCCCTTTTCCAGGTTTTCTTTGTGACAGGTGAAAGTCAAGCCACTCATGCGGAGTTGAAATTTACCCCTAGTTGAAAAAGAGTTATGTGTGCCATATAGAAGTGGTTTCACGAGTCGACGATGTAATATAACATATTCCTAGTTTGTATCCTTGTAAACTAAGTTTTCTAACTCATATAATGCATATTATTTATGAGTCGCTCTGTATGGCCGTGTGAGCCAACCATCTGATTGGTTAGATGTCTCTACTCGAAATTGGCTGTGTTTTGGGATGTAAATCCCAATACTTCGGTTGTGTGAACCCTTGAGTTGTATCTTTCATTTCTTCTCTATTAATGAACTATTCTATTTAGTGTACTCCGAGCGGGTGGCTTGTTGAGTTATGAACTCCAGCGTGTGGCCGTTGAGTTTCTTTTAAATGTTTTTACGCTTTTGTTGATTTACAGAGACTTATTGTAAGGCTTTTAGCTTAGGAATGGTCAGTTTTTAGGAAAAACTTTGTCCGTTTCATCCCAAAATTTTTAGTAAAAAGTTAAAAAAATGTAGCGCTCTTGGCCCTAGGGGCTGGGGGTGTTACAACCATCTTATAGGAAGTCGAGTGGTTTTTTATAGGAAAAAGTGGTAAAACCATTTTGTGAATTATTAGAGTGATTCACACTATTTAAAAGGGTCTGTCAAGATTTAATGGAGGTACTCGGATACTAAATCAACAGAATGAAATTTCAAACCATCTGTCATGAAATCTTTCAATGCAAAAATGAAATGGAGAAATTATACCTTCAAGAGTTTAATACGTCTTACTTTTTCATACTCATCTTACTCCACTTTGATGCGAGCTTTACCTATTTCTTTTAGACTGTCGCCACTTTTGGTAGTATTCTTTCTCTAATCAAAGTTGTAAATGAAAAGATCGGTAGACAAATAGTTTGAAGAAAGATTTCTCTTATCCCATTGTTGGTTGTTCTCCTTTCCCAAAGATAGGAAATTATAACATTTTACAGAGAAAATGCTTGCAAAGATTTGAGGGAGTGTTTCCTACAAAATGTCGATGCCTTCTTCTGAAGTCAGCTATCTTATTTATAGGGGAAGGGGTTGCGCCATGGCATAAGCACTTACATCATAGGAATCTAAAAGATTAGATTTTCAGCTAAAAAGATAAGCTTTACAGGTAAGATTTCACTATTCTGGATAGAGTTGCTTGATGTTCGTTGTCTTGTAGTGTCGGTAGAGGTGAGAGTAGATAATGCTGTGGTCCCTTATGTCTCACATAATGATTAGGTGAGAAAAATCAGCTTCTATTCCTTGTCTTGTTTTGCTTTCACTACAACAAAAGTGGGCTTTGGCAACGGCTGTAGGGCAACACTTTGCAAAATTGTTGCAACAAATAGTTTATGCAACATCTAGTTAAAATGTTGCCTAAAGTTTTGGCTACTGCAACATTTATACAAAAAGTTGGTGCATCCAGCTGGACTGCCTAGAAATTTCTTGGGCTCTAATGCATAGTTAAAGTGAAAAAGTTGTTCATCGACTGAGATACTTTCAGCTCCTTCAGTAGTAACTAGAATGAGATTTTTCTCATAATAAAGAGTTCTTGCTCCTTTAGTCATTAAATGCTTGCTCTAGCGTTTAACAGCTAAAGCACCAGTGAAACGTTTATAGTTAATCCATCTTTTGTCAAAATAAGGAGTTTTGTAGTGTTTATTTTTCTCAGCTGTGATAGATTGTTTAGGATTGACTTGAGTAACTTCAATCAAATGGATAGAGGGATAGAGTGTGTCTTCGTCTTTTTCTAGAGAGATGGAAAAGAATCAAAGGCATACATATCCTTTACTGAATTGTTTGATGACTTGTTTAAAAGAGGTTGCAAAATTCTGGAGTTCAATAAGGCTTAAACTGCGGTAACAATAGTTTAAATATCCGTAGGTAAAAAGTTCAAAGATCAGGTCTGGACTTGCCTTGTTAAAAGCAAGAATCCGTGGGAATAAAGAATCTCTTGGATTATAATAGAGTTCAGGTAATCCAGAGATTTTCTAGTAGGTGAAAACTGTCGCTTCATTATAGTTTCTGTAAAAAGAGCCCGATAGATCAATAGTTCGAATGCCAGTATTTTGAACTACTGCTCTTGAAGCTAATAGTTTAGCTTTTAACTGTTGCTTCTCTTTCTCTTCTTCAGAGAAGGGGTTTGAAGCATTTCCCTGATTTGGGCGAAAAGATAGTTCAGAGAGTTCAGATTGGACTTTATTTAAATCCATCTTGGTAGAGTTCAGTTTGAGTTGTTTAATAATTCAATGGAAATAAGTTGTGAGTTCTCGAGCTTTGCCAAGATCGACTCTGAGATCTACAACAATTTCCTCAATAACTTCAATTTTTTCATCAACAACTTCACAGTATTTGTTAACATTAATAAGAACATCTTCAAAGTTCCAAATTAGCTGGGTACTATCCACTTGTTCCATTGGAGCTTTGCCTTTGTCCGCTGAACTCATGTTCCCTTGTTAGATAGTCTGCAATAAAGTTATTTTTTCTTGCAACATGCTCATATACAGCATTAAACTGAGATAAAAATAGTTGCCATTGATGTAATTTACGTATGTGATATCCATTGTCTAAGGCTTGTTTTACAAAAGTAGTTGGTACTTGGTTATCTGTTAAAACTTTAAATGGCTTGGATAGCAAAAAGAGTCTCCATTTAGTAATTCCTCTAATAATCGCTAAGAGTTCCTTTTCCATAGTATTATAATTTTCTTCACGTTCCGAAAAAGTTCCACTATAATAACCACAAATTTCATTTAAATCTGTCTTCAAAATTACTGCCCATGTTTTGTCAGATGCTTCTATTTGAAGATTTAAGTTATCTTCAAGTTCAAGGAGTCTAAGACTAGGAAGTTGTTGACATTCTTCTTTTAATTTTTTAACAATATCTGTATATTTTTCTGTCCAACCAAGAGTATTATTTTTTCTTAGTAGACTTTGCAAATCTTTTTCCTTTTTTGCTAAGTCTGGTATATAAGAACTAGCATAGTTTAATAGTCCTAAGAAACCTTGAATTTGTTTCTTTGTTCACAGTTGGTCTGGATATTCTATGATTTTTCGAGAGATATGTGGTTGTAAGCTGATTCTGTTTATGCCAACTTCAAAGCCTAAAAATTCAATTTTTTCTCTTTCAATCACAGCTTTTTTCTCATTAAGGTAGATGCCTTCGTTGATTGCTGTTTCAAAAAATGTGTTAAGATGGTTTCGATGTTCTTCTAAAGTATCTAAACTTATTAACATATCATCTATATAGACCACAAGAAAAGTTTTAAGATGTTTAAAAGCATTGTCCATTCACCGTTGAAAGATTCTTGGTGCATTTTTTAGTCCAAAAGGTATAACAATCCATTCATAAAAGCCTTGAGGAGTACTAAAACCTATATATTTAATACTTGTTTCTTTCATTTTAATCTGTCAAAAGCCAGACTTACAATCAAATTTTGAGCAGAATTTTTTGTTTTTTACCAGGTTAATTAATACTTCTTTGTTGGGTAGGAAATAGTTATCTGTTTTTGTAAACTGATTTAGTTTTTTGTAGTTTATAACCATTCTAGCCTTTCCTCTTTGTCGTTCTGCTTCGTTAACTACCATAAAGGCTGGAGAGGAGTATGCTCCATTGGATGGTTTAATTAGTCCTTTTTCAAGTAATTCTTTTATTTGGATGAAAAATTCCTTGATGTCCTCTTCAGAGTATAACATTGGTTTTTCTTTGATATAAATTTCTTATGTTAGTTCGATTTTAGCTCGAGGATGTTCGGGTTTCCAAAATTATAATGGATTTTCAGAACAGATGTTTTTGAGTTTTGCTAAGAGGTCATCTTTCTTTATTATATTAACTGTAAAAGTAGGTTTTTGGGCTTGTATTTGAAGTGCTATGTGTTCATAACCATGTCCACTACGCTTCGCGCGCACTCTGTATGATTGTTTTAGAGTTGGAATTTTTAAAGTATGACCATATTTTGTAAATAGATAGTATAAGGTGTTTGTGTAAATTTGACAAATTGTTTTAGGAAATTATTTCCTAATAAGATATCATAACCAGAGTTATACTGTAAAATCATTGCTATAGTGAGGATTTTGTTACCTAAAATAATGGAAACATTATTCTGTACTAAATCTAAATAGGCAGGACTAGGATGAATACCTTTGATTCTAATTTTACGATCATTTGGGAGTTTGTCCCATTTGGGAAGTACAAAGTCTTGAAAGAAAGTAACTTCGGATCCTGTGTCAATCAAAGCAGTAGTGGTAATGCTCAATTCTTTGACAATGACATCGATATAGGTAAGAATAGGTATTTCGAGTTGCTTCATGATCTTTCAAGAATAATTGTAGTGGTTGATTGATAAGAGTTATATGAGTAGGATCAATTTCATAGTTAGTATATTGGTCAAGAAAATTCATTGCTAAGAGTATACGATAAAATTCATTTTTTATTGAATGATCAATGTAGCAATCAAATTCTAATAAAGTAGAACTAGGAGTTTTTAACATTATTCGAGACATTTGATTTAGAGTTGCTCGTTGACCATCATAAGTAACAAAGTTATATTCTGATGCTGCTGAGATTGCTATGGGTAGAGGTATACAATGACTTTGTGATGCTCCTGTATCCATTAAGACTTTATTAGAGATCTATGTTTGTCTATTAAAATAGTCTAGTTTTACTTTGTAGGTGCTATTACGCTTAGTTGTTATTAATGGCAGTGTAAACCTAGGTATAGTTGCTGTACTATAGCTTCATGTGAAAACAGCTTGATTAGCTACTCGTATTCCTTTTTCAGTATAAAAAAGTCTAGGTGCTTGATAGCTGGTTGATGTTTCATCTTCTTCAACTAATTGAAAGTCTGTTAACATAGGTATTTTGGCTTCCTACATAGGAGGAGAAATAATGGTACTAATAGTTGAAAAGATTGGATCTACAGTTATTTTACCTGTTTGTTTTACATCTTTTATTGGAAAGTTAGTATTGGAAAAAATGTATAAGCCTCTGTAATAAAAGGATAATGCATCATTTCCTGGTTATAATTCAATGTCTGTTAGGAGTTTAAATTGCAAATTTAAAATGTCTTCTATATTTTTACTTTGCAGAGTAACAGAATAATTCGGATAACATTCAAAAATTAATTTTTTGTAAATTAGATTATTTTGTAATGTTCCTAGATGGTTGTTCTGGATATTTCGAAATCTTTGATCATATAATGATAGAATGATAGGTGAATTAATTCCTTCTTTAAAGCAAGCATTAACTGCAATTTGTATTCCTTGTAGATAGACATACTTAATTAGTTTTCTATCTTTAGTGGGAATTTCTGCTAAAAATTTATCAATTATCTCTTGAGCTATTAATCCTAATCGGATGTTTTTCTGTAAATGTTGAATTTTAACTTGTTGTTCTGTAGTATAAAGTTTAAAATATCTTATCAATTTTTGAGTTAGAAAGTCATCCAATTTTTTCATAAAAATTCGAGGGTCTTTTGAAGATAAATCAGTTGCTATAATTTTTTCATAAAGTTTGTGGTTGAAAGTTACTATTCCAGTATAATTTTCATTATCTTCTTGTTCTTGTTGTAGCATGATTTCCTTTTCTTCAATATCATCTTCTGTATCTGAATAATTTTCTGTTTCTGATGTACTGGTTTCAATTTCAGAGCTAATAGATTCATAACAGCTTGAAATTGCTTCATGTATACTTGAGGTTATTGGATAAAGTTCATCTTGAATTTCTTCAAATTCTTCTGAGAAGAGTTTTACTATATTTGTTTTTCTTTTGTTACAATCAATAGATTTCTATCCTATTTCTCCACAATTCGAACATTGACAAGCAGTAGGTTTTTTATTTCTTTTATAATATCTATTTTGTGGATTAAAGTTTTCTTGAGTTAAATTTTCGCGTCGAAAATATTTACTACTTTTTTGTGGTTTATTTACTGATTTTTCAGTTTTTGCTTTTTTAGTTTTTGTTCTCTTGGTAGTAAATTTTTTCTTTTTAGAAAATTTTTTCTTTGAAGTTTTTCTAGGAGTAGTTTTCTTGGTATATTGTCTTTGAGTTCTCTTTCGTTTAGGTCTGAAATTTATATAGTTTTCACAACCATATTGTCTTGATTCTGTAACATTTTCGCAACATAGAGTTACTTTAATATATTTTCGTCTACTTTCTTGTAAACAAAGTTGCATCATTTCTTTATTTATTAGAGTTTGAACTGTAGCTATAGATCTAAAAATAGTGGGATTCTTCACGTAAATTTCAAATTTGTCTGAGAATCATAAAGTCATAATAATATTTGTCAAATTCACAAAAGAAACTTTTATAGTTGCATAAGTTACAGATTCTTAAATTGGTTAGTTTGTATAAAGCTTCTTTTTTCCCTTCCAGTCTGTTTAATTCTGGCTGTTCAATAAATTCATATCCTTGAAATTGTCCTGTTAAATATTTTTCAAAGGTCCACACATCATGTTCAATGGATATTCCAAGATTTCTTTTTACATCTACTTCTATTAAATTTCTTATAGCTAAAGATAGTCCATTATACCAATAGAGTACAATTCCTTGTAGAGAGTAGATTATTAAAATATAGATAGCATTAACATCTCTATCTTCTGCGATATAAGTTGGTTCTTGCAGTAAAGATAGTATTATAGAATTTCTCTAAGTGTCTAAAGATGTTCTTCTATCAGTTACACAACCTATATTTAAAAATAGCCCCATGCTGGTACCGGTTCTAAAAGTAAAGGATTTTTTAGTTTAAATTCTTCATTGAAAGTACTCATTCTCATTGGATGTCTCCTTCTATTTTGAAAGTTCTTTATATGTTTATTCCTTCAGATTGGATTATTTCTAAAATGATTAGAAGGTTTTCCAGTTTGATAGTTATTCGAATTATTGCTTCCGACACTTCCTATGGGTGTCCCTAATTGTATGTTCACTTGTTTTACTAGTTTAGTTAATTGCAAATTTTCAAAGTCATTTAGCAATTCTTCAATAGCTTTATTATATTAATCCATTATTGGCTACTTTCTGCTTCTTCTTGTTTTTCTTTGGCTTTAAGTAAACGTCTTTCTTCAATAGTTTTTGGAATAGCTTCTTCTTGTTCTTTTAAAATGTTATTTTGACATCGTTCAATATATCTAGCATCGTCACTGTTGGCGGTTATTTTATCGGGAAGTTTAATTTCTATTGAAGTATATTCTCTTTTTTATTTAGGTTTTAACATTCCTTCAAATGTTAAATTTATAAGTTGCATCTGCATTATTAGTTGTTTAATATAGTTATTTATTTCTCTAATTTCTTCTTTCACAGCTTTTAATTCGTTTTCTAGTTGCGGAAAGTTCATTATTTATTAATCCTCATCATTAGACCAAAATTTTGTATCAAATTGATCTAAGTTGTTATCATCATTATTGTCCATATTTTTACAAATTTCTAAATAGGTTCTTCTTTCTTCTTCATAAATTAAGAGGTCTAGTCTATCTTCATTTAACCAAATTATTTCTTTAGAGCTATTATTTTTTCTTAATTGTTCAATTTTTTTGTATATAAAATTTTTCTTTTTGTACTATTTCTTTTTTCGAAAAAGTTTTATATAAGCTGAGCATAGATTCACAGTTTCTTTGAGTCATTATTTTTAGTTTGGATATTTCAAGTTTTTCCATTCTGCTAAAAATTTTTCTCAAGTAGATAGATTTTTATCAGTCGGTTAATTATTGTTAATATTTTTAATTCAAAAATTAAACAATCATTTTTGTTTTGATATAAATATTTCAGTAGTTGTAACATATCTGTGTCTCCATACATTAATTATAGTTAATACTCTTAGTTGGATAGAAAAACATACAGAAATTGTCAAAAAATTAAAAGAAGAATGTCAACAACTTCCTAGTCTTAGACTCCCTGAACCTGAAGATAACTTAATTCTTCAAACAAACCCATCTGACCAAACATCAGTAGTTTTGAAGGCAGATTTAAATGAAATTTGTGGTTATCATAGTGGAACTTTTTCTGAACGGGAAGAAAATTATAATACTATGAAAAAAGAACTCTTAGTGATTATTAGAGGAATTACTAAATGGAGACTCTTTTTACTACCCAAGCCATTTAAAGTTTTAACGGATAACCAAGTAGCAACTACTTTTGTAAAACAAGCCTTAGACAATTGATCTCACATGCGTAAATTACATCGATAGCAACTATTTTTATCTTAGTTTAATGCTGTATATGAGCATGTTGTAGGAAAAAATAACTTTATTGCAGACTATCTAACAAGGGAACATGAGTTCAGCGGACAAAGACAAAGCTCCAATGGAACAAGAGGACAGTACCCAACTAATTTGAAACTTTGAAGACATTTTGATTAATGTTAATGAATACTGTGAAGCTGTTAACGAAAAAATTGAAGTTATTAAGGAGATTGTTGTAGATCTCAAAGCTGATCTTGATAAAGCTCGAGAACTCACAACTTATTTCCATTGAACTATTGAACAACTCAAACTGAACTCTATCAAGATGGATTTAAATAAAGTCCAATTGGAACTTTCTGAACTATCTTTTCATCCAAATTAGGGAAATGCTTCAAACCCCTTCTCTGAAGAAGAGAAAGAGAAGCAACAGTTAAAGGGTAAGCTATTAGCTTCAAGACCCATAATTCAAAATACTGGCATTCGAACTATTGATCTATCGGACTCTTTTTACAGAAACTATTATGAAGCAATAGTTCTCGCCTACCAAAAAATCTCTGGATTACCTAAACTCTATCCCACAGATTCTTGCTTTTAACAAGGCAAGTCTAGACCTGATCTTTGAACTTTTTACCTACGGATATTTAAACTATCGTTACCCCAGTTTAAGCCTTATTGAACTCCAGAATTTTTCAACCTCTTTTAAACAAGCCATCAAATAATTCAGTAAAGGATATGTATGTCTTCGATTCTTTTTCATTTCTCCAGAAAAAAATGAAGACGCACTCTATCCCTCTATCCGTTTGATTGAAGTTACTCAAGTCAATCCCAAACAATCTATCGCAACTGAGAAAAATGAACACTATAAAACTCAGCATTTTGACAAAAGATGGATTAATTATAAACGTTCCACCGGTGCTCTAGCTGCCAGAGCGAGCGTTTAATGACTAAAGGAGCAAGGACTCTTTACTATGACAAAAATCTCATTCGAGTTACCACTGAAGGAGCTGAAAGTGTCTCAGTCGATGAACAACTTTTTGACTTTAGCTATGCACTGGAGCCCAAGAAATTTCTAGGCAGTCCAGCTGTATGCACCAAATTTGCTGAACTTTATAAAGCCAAACAAGACAAAGAACAGAAGTAGATTTTTCTCACCTAGTCATTATGTGAGACATAAGGGACCACAGCATTATCTACTCTCATCTCTACCGACACTACAAGACAACAAACATCAAGCAACTCTATCCAGAATAGTGAAATCTTATCTGTAAAGCTTGTCTTTTTAGCTGGAAATCTTATCTTTTAGATTCCTATGATGTAAGCGCTTATGTCATAGCGCACTCCCTTCTCCTATAAATAAGATAGCCGATTTTAGAAGAAGGCATCGGCATTTTGTAGGAAACACTCCTGCAAATCTTTATAAGCATTCTCTCTATAAAATGTTCTAATTCCCTACCTTTGGGAAAGGAGAACAATCAACAATGGAATAAAAGAAATCTTTCTTCAAACTATTTATCTACCGATCTTTTCATTTACAACTTTGATTAGAGAAAGAATATTACTAAGAGTGGCGACAGTCTGAAAGAAGTAGGTAAAGCTCACATCAAGGTGGAGTAAGACGAGTACGAAAAAGTAAGACGCATCAAGCTCTTCAAGGTATAATTTCTCTAACTCATTTTTGTATTGAAAGATTTCATGACAGATTGTTTGAAATTTCATTCGGTTGATTTAGCATCCGAATACCTCCATTAAATCTTGACAGACCCTTTTAAATAGTGTGAATCACTCTAATAATTCATGAAATGGTTTTACCGCTTTTTCCTATAAAAAACCTTTTAAATAGTGTGAATCACTCTAATAATTCACGAAATAGCTTTAACGCTTTTTCCTATAAAAAACCACTCGACTCCCTATAAGATGGTATCAGAGCCTAGACCCTGAACAAAGTATTATCAACTATAGTTTCATTCTTAAACAATGGATTTGTGGAAAACAAATTACAATCGAACTCTAAGTTAGACAGAGAAGGTAACTATTTAGCAGGACAAAGTTTTAATTTACCAGAACTAAAATACTATACGCAAGAAAGAGTATGAGACTATTTAAAATCTTTTGATTTAACTTCCAGAAGGATTAGACAAAACTTGTTAAAGCACTATAAGAATCGATTAAACTATTTATCAACCATACCTGCAACGAGTTCATCCTATAACTATAAATTTATTAAAAGATAATATTGCTCCGTTAGAAGTAACTTTTGAATATAATGTTTGGATTCAACCAAATATGAACAGCAACAACCCTCAAATAACATATTCTACAGATGACAAAGAATAACTAGACTAACACCTTAAAGAAATTTGCAAAAGAATTGTGATTTCGCAGGGTTGCAAGGTAATCTCAGCATATAAAACAAAAAAGCTTTTATCGTCCGGTCTCAAGACCGAAAAAAGAACACCCCTACTTCTACTAGAAGTTGTCGCTCATTCATTCTGCTCCCCCCCCCCCCCCCCCCAAAATCCTCTTTGAACCCAGGGAATGTGGCCATCAGAGGTGAGCTGCATCCAACAGGGTGATTTCTTCAACTGTGTGTACTGATTTTATGGCAAACTTTTTTTGTTAGATTCCTTCTTTTCCGTCTACTTCAACCGTTCATGAGATAAAGAAAATTTCAATTACTATAAAAAAGGAGATTAAATTAACATTGAACAAAAATATCGTGATAATATGTATAATACTTAAACTTGAGTGATCACGTACATCTTAGCTTGATACTTGGTGATCAATTATTAGATGTAAATATAAATATAGCTTTCATTTCTCTTTTTAAAACTATTTTAAGATATTAGTTGAGATGTATTAGTAAAAATAATTAGATTATATTAATGTAAGCATTCAACGTATAGGTTTCAATTTGTATTAGAAATGTTATTGAAAGGGGATTCAGTTTTGCGTTTTATTTGTTCTTCTTTTTTTTTTTTTTTTTTAAGAGTTAATGTCTTCTTAAAACCTATGCAAATTTTATACTTGTAATTTTAATATTATAAGTATAATGGTAAAATCTAGGTGAAGAATATTACAAATATCATTTTGAAAAATTAGGATTCAAAATAGTGCCTTTATGATAGTTTCATTAATATATATGTTTTTAGTTCCCTCGCCTCTAAAAAAAGGGGGTTTTATTTTTAGTTTAAACATTAATTGAGAATGAGTAAAAATGGCTATCAACGCTCTAAGTCTCTTGAACTCTTTGATGCTTTTTGTATTTTCGCAGAGACACATGCTAACTAATTATATTTGAATTTAATGTGCTAACTGATTATATTTGAATTTTTTAAATCCAACTTTTGTAACTGATGAATATATGTAACTGAGACTTCTTCAGTTCTTCTTTTTCCACATCTGCTTTGGTCATAATATTAATTCTAATTATTATATGTGAATAGACTAACATATTATCAAATCTGTTGCCCCTACCAATACGGATGAAGTGACCGAGCTTATCCCCACCAAAGTTACAAGTGCCATGAATGAGTCCTTGTGTCTACCTTACTCAGCGAATGAAGTGAAAGTCACCCTCTTTCAGTTGCACCCTAGTAAATCTCCAGGATCGGATGGGTTTAACCCCTTCTTCTTCCAACGTTTTTGGTACATTGTGGGTCCATGTGTGAGCGCTCTAGCAATTGATATCCTCAACGGAAGACCATTGCCAGACTCTCTTAACCACACTCATGTGGCCCTGATCCCCAAAGTCAAGAATCCAAAATCAATTACTGACTTTAGACCAATAAGCTTATGCAATGTTTTATATAAATTGGTCACCAAAGTTATTGCCAACTGCCTCAAACCCCTCCTTCCTGAGATTATTTCCGATGTCCAAAGTGCCTTTGTTAAAAGACGGCTCATCTTGGACAACATCCTGATAGCCTATGAGGTATTCCATCACATGCATTGCCACTCCAGAGCCAATGGCAACATGGCTATCAAACTCGATATGCGTAAGGCCTTCGATCGGGTTGAATGGAGTTATTTAAGACAGGCCATGCTATGCCTCGGCTTTTGCCCCACTTGGGTCGACACTGTTATGCGCTTGGTGGAAACGACAACATTTTCCTTTATCATCAATGGGGAGCCCAAAGGTTTTTTGAAACCTACATGAGGGATCCGTCAGGGAGGCCCTCTCTCCTCCTACTTATTCCTCATAGTCACTGAAGGACTGTCGACCCTCTTCAAAGACGCCATGGGAAGAGGTTTCATAGCTGGTGTCTGTATCTGTCCCAGTGGCCCCACCATTTCTCACCTCCTCTTTGCGGATGACTCAATCATTTTTGGTAAAGCTACGGAGGTCCAAGCCAACACCATTAAGCATCTCCTGGGACTTTATGAGGCTGCCTCGGGCCAGCAAGTCAATTACTCCAAGACGGATGTAGCGTTTAGTAAAGGCATTCCCGAAGAGCCCCGTTGAAGGATCACCTAAGTACTAAACATCAAAGAAGTCCTCTCACATGAGAAATATCTCCGCCTATAAACGCATGTGGGTAGGTTGAAGCGGCAAGCTTTCCTCTGCATCAAAGATATGGTTTCAACAAATTTCATGGCTAGGGTGAGAAATTCCTTTCCTCCGTAGGTCGTGAAGCTTTAATCAAAGTTGTTGCCCAATCAATTCCGACATATGCCATGAGTATTTTTAAGCTACCAACGGGGCTTTGTCATGAAATCCAATCGATCATACTCAAGTATTGGTGGGCATCAAAAGCGGATGCTAGGAAAATCCATTGGGTGCATAAAGATCAGTTATGCAGGCAAAAGGATCTCGGTGGAATGGGTTTTCGAGACCTTGAGGCTTTTAATGATGCGCTCCTTGCCCAACAAGTCTGGCGCCTCCTCAACAAGCCATCATCCCTTGTCGCCCGCCTACCCCAAGCCAAGTACTACCTAGGTAGTGACATCCTGACTGCACGTTTGGGTCACCGCCGGAGCTTCACTTGGCGAGGTCTCTAGGCAGTAAGAACCATCATTGAGAAAGGCTCTAGGTGGGTCATAGGCGATGGGCTCTATGTGGACATTTGGCATGACCGCTGGCTTCCTCGTGAACATTCTTTTAAGATCATCACACTGAAGCCCCAGGACATCCCCTTTGACAAAGTAAGCGACCTCATCGACAAGGACCTAGGTACATGCCATGAGCAACGTATTCGGGAACATTTCCTCGCCTGCGATGTCGACTTTATCATGAAGCTCCCCCTTTGTCGGTCATGGCCAAACGACAAACAAGCATGGCACTTCACGAAGGATGGCGAATACTCGATTAAGTCGGGCTATCACTATTGCCATTCCCTTAAATATTCGGACGCTGCAGGCTCAAGCAACCCGGATAGCTCTCGGTTGTGGAAGTCACTTTGGAAGCCCAGACTCCCTCCCCGTATAAAGGTCTTTGGATGGTGCCTATGCAAAAATGCTTTGCCCACTTGCAGTAATCTAGGTAAAAGAATTGAGATGATAAATATTGGCTGCTCCATCTGTAGCGCGGATGTTGAATCCTCCGCCCATTGTATCTTTAAGTGCCCACTAGCCGTGGCCATTTGGGAAGCAAGTGGCATAGACAACTCCTTGTGGGACTTGGATACGAAACGTACCGACTGCATACTTCACAACGCCCTACAAAACCTTAGCAACGATGACTCCAGTATGTTTCTTGCCTTGTCCTGGGAGTGTTGGAACGTCCGGAACGACATCATCTTTAGCAAGCCTCATAAGCCCCCGAGTCTCTCCATCTCATCAACCCGGTCTCTCGTCCAAGACTTCACCAACCTCACATCCTCAACATCACCGCGCCCCCCATAAATCCCTTTGGGAACCGCCGTCTATAGGCATGTGGAAAGGGAACTTCGACGCTGCATGCCTAGGCGGTTGGGGCTACGGTTGGGGACTAGCTGTAAGAGATCACGAAGAAGTCAAGCAAGGGCCAGGCTTCTCCTCTCCTAAACTTGAAGAAGCGAAGGCATGCTTTTTGGCCATCACAACCGCTTGGGAAGCTGGATTCCGAAATTTTATTGTTGAAGGCGATTGTCTGTCCTTAATTCAAAGCCTTAAGAAACGTCAAAAGCCAAGAAGCTCTCTAGGGATGATCATAGAAGACATTCTCTCTTTTGCCCAAAAGTTCGATTTTATTTCGTGGACTCATATATTGAAAGCAGGGAACCGGGTTGCGCATTCCCTAGCTCACCTTCAACCCTATGATCCAACTGAACGAATTTGGCTGGAGGATGGGCCCGAGTCTATTGTGAACTTGGCCCAAGACGATATGTATTGCTATCTTGCTAATCATCAATAAGAAGCCCTCGAGGCCTTTTCATCCCCAAAAAAAAAAATAAAAATCTGGAGATATGTTACTCTATATATTTACATCTTATCAAAATGTCAGTGGCATGCATTGTTACCTTTTTGGCGTGATTGCTTGCCATGAAATTAGTATATAAGCTTCCCATTTATTGCATCTAATTTTACTTAAAAAAAAATCAATTGTAATTATTGCTACGATTCAAAAATTATTTTTCTGACCTTGAATAATAAATGTTTTGGTTGGACACCTGGTCATCCTACATAGCATAGGAGTTGACACAATAAGATCTCGTTAGCTTACGTTGTTATGGATTTATTTTTATCATTAATTATTTATAAGCAATAATGACATTATCCATTTGGTAAATATATAGTGATTCGAGAATCAATAGAATGGATGCAAGCAGTATTTGAAGAGTTAATTAACATTTATGGGAAATGCACTTTTACAACTAGACTAAACTTGCATTTGTAAAATATTTTAAATAATCAGTTACAAATAAGCATAATTAGAATTACTTTTTTCATGAACTGTAATTTTAACTTTAATTTATGTACATAATAAGGGTTTGCGCAATAATATATTTATCATAAATATATTCGTCTATTAGATAGAAATTTGTTCAAATAGAAAACTATAACAATCTATATGAAGCATGGGTTAACGCTAGTATAATGTCAAGATTGGGTTAAGACCCATATAAATGTAATTTTATATACCACACAATTTGTAATTAATAATTCATATTGAAAAGAAAAACGACCATGGAAGAAAGACAATTGTATTGCTGAAAAATAATGAAATTATGTTACGGGCATAAGTGAAATTTTTACAAATAGCTTCGTTAGAAATAACTAAATTTACCAAGTATTTTTTCGTAAAACTACTCATGTAATCAACTAATGACTTATTGCCCAACAGAGACTTGATCAAAAGAAAATTAAATCAACAACACAGAGAACAAAGAAAACAATTAGCGAACGTCTTTACCGTGTAGCATGACATGGGTTGTATAGGTCCCGTTTTTTCGTATTCTTTATTTATTCTATTACTATTGGATCACATTATCAGTATTAGTTAGTTCAAGTGGTTTAGTACCTGTTCCCTTTAAGCAAAGTTTCGTGTTTGAAACTCGTGAATGCAGAAAATTTGTGATAAGAGAGCTCTACCTTTTACTTCAGCTAATAATAGCTCAACTCCAGTAGGATTGAAGATCCAAGATTTTAAAAAAAAAATCATTGGAATTATATTGAATAAGTGTAAAAAAGTAGTCACAAAATCTGAACTAAACACAACATAATTATGTATTTTATCACTTGCTAAATGTGCAATAATAATGAAGCTAAGCTTTCATTTTCGGACGCAACAACAACGTGCAGGTCCTTGTTCTGCTTTTTTACATTGACCGGTGGTAGGAAACGGATACCTGGACTGGCATCTCTTGTCGCACGCCGCGTCATCTATGCATTCTTCAGAATCAGGGAAGCATCGGTACCACATTTCTGAATTCGACTTAATTTCTCGTGTGGCCCTTGCTGCATTAATTATGCAACATAAAATCTTGACAATGCCACATATATATGTAGTTATATAATCTCATCAACTAGGATACTACTCTCAAAATTTATCAATTTAATCTCATTGAATTGTTTTAATTTTTCATCTTTTTAACGCTCTATTTTTTTGGTAAGACTGGCTATTTTGTTATCCTGTTATGATTGGGTCATAATAAATGTGATTTTTTATCAGAGTCTTTAATCTTATTGAACCTTTTTTGTGGGATTGTGAATTGAAGTAAAACTTATCACTAAAAGATAAAAACTATAGTAATTGTTTGTCTTTTACGTATATGACTATGAAACTATTTTTTGATTAGTTCTTTTGAAGTAATTTAAACATTATTATATCTTATATGAGACTGTCTCATGTAAATAATACTGTGAGAAAAATTGATAAAAAAATATTATAAGAAGGATGCTTTTGGTGTGACCACTAGTATTTATATGGACAACTAATAGTTCAGATAGGAATGACTTCTCCGTTCAAAAATTATGAGTCATTCCTAAATTAAAAACTCATCATAAAATGAATTAGTTGCGCTCAAAGAGTAAAAAGTTTTTTACAATAGAGCCCAATCCCACTATGTGTATCTTTTATATAATGTGGTCTCATTCAAGAATTTGTTGTATATTGATTAAAAACATGTAGTTTAAAGATATATTAAGAACAAAAAAAGATCTATATGAATTAAACATCTGAACCTGAAGCATCTCAAGGGATGCAACATGAAAAACATAAAATATGAAAGTAACTCTTGCAAAAGTTCACCAGTAAATCATACAGCAATCTCTAAGTTGTACTTCTAAAAATAAATATTTTTCAAAAGTCACACAAATATATAGATAAAATTTTCTATGTATAACAAATACACAGAGACTAAAAAAATATATATATGCAACTACTTTTTTCTTAAACATGAGACTAAATATGCACGATTAAAGTTGCATAGAGATTAAGATTGGAGGAAGAGATATTACCAATACTTGGCATCAAAATGACAATGAATAGAATACCAAAAACGTTGCCCTTGAGCGGGGTTGAGACATTCTTGGTTGCCATGATTAAGAACAAACACGTAGTTTTTGGAGTGTTTCTATTGCCTTCTCGCAGGATGCAGACCCCTGACTTGCTCTAGACATCCATGTTTATGGACTTAAATTACAAGAATATACAGAAAACAGGAAAAGATCGATATCAATTATTTACAGCCAAATTCGTTACCCAAATGTATACTCTTGCTTTGAGAGTCACATGTTTGGAAATAAATATTCAAGTCATGCGGTCTGTCTTAATATTTGACAGTCACATATCTGGAAATAAATATTCAAGTTATTTGGTTTATTGGAATTCTATAAATCAGTGAGTTCGGAACGGCGAGTTAAATATGGATCGTGTATATTCGGATTCGAGTAAAATATAAGTTGAATGTATTTCGAGTTCGGATAAAACACAGGCAGGTATATTTTTGTTTTACGGGTTTCGGGTCGACCCAATAAATTTGGAGCGCTTTTTTAATGAGTTATTTCTCTTTTTGTCAAAATCAAAATCTTGGTATATTTATTACATAAAATTGTCTGTATTTAATAAACAAGCATTTTAATTATAATTTCTTCAAACAACATAAACAATATTCAAACTTTTCAATATGATATACGAACACAATGTATCAATGGACAATGAGTCACATTTGAATGGGTTGATCCGTACATTAAAATATTAATAATAGGTCAATCATTCATGGGTCAGCCCATCTAAAGCATGATAACGAGTTGGAGCAGTTCGACCTGTTAATAACTCATTTAATGATTCGATATTTTGTTAATTAACTTATCATTACCTAATCATTAGTTGGCCAATTCTAACACAAACACAAGTTTGTCCATTGCCCAACAAGGTCAACACTTACATCAAGTTTGAGACCAATTAGAAGGAAACCAAATGAAAGAATATTATAGAGACACAAGATATTACAATTATTTATTAATTATAACATCAAAATTTTAAATTATTACAGAGTAACATTATTTAAAATGCGATGAGACATGTTCATTTCACTAAAAATATAATAGTATGACTTGAACATTTTTAATACGTGTGATATATATTCTAAATCGATTTTCTTAAGACTAGATATTCCCTGCCCTTCTAAAATTGCTACATTTATGAATTGTATATGACGTTATTTTATGGGAATGAATTTGGGAAAGAACGTGTATCATTATCTAATTTGTGAAGGGATATGATAGTTATACGTTCGTCTCTCTAAATGATTAATTATAATGAAAAATTATTAATGCTAAGGGGGAAAAAATTTTTAAATTAAAAAATAGGGATATAATATTCAGGTTGAGTTCGCCAGTTCGGGCTCGGGTTCGGGTTGAGTTTGACCCAAAAATTTGTGGGTTCTTCGGGTTCGCTTTATTTCGGATTTGGGTTGGAGAAAAAACTTTCGGGCGGGTTCAGATCGGGTTTTCGAGTCGGGTCAGTTTTTTTCCAGATTTAGAATTCTAACATCCAACTACGAATCTAAAACAAATTAGATGGTGATTGCCTCTAGAATGCAGTATTTGTTGTTTTTCTGGTAAGTCCTATGTAAAATTGTCTCACATAAGACATATTATGAGATATACACTTTTGTAATAACTTTAATAGTCATTGGGATGTATAATAAGTGATCTACGAGTAACTACGATAAAAGTCACTCCTAGATAAACTATAAGTCACCCTTGAACTAAAAAGTTACTGTAAAATATATTACTAATTATTTAAAAACCTTCAAAAAGTCATCTCTAAAGAAATCTGTTTCGGGATAAGTCTTATGTGAGATGGTGTTGTATAAGAATTTATTTTTGTTTTATTAGAACTCTAATATCCAACTTTGAATCTAGGAGAAAAAATTTTAAAAATAATTCAAGTTTCTTCCAAAGTTGTTAAATCCAAATTTTAAAAGGATTTAAAAACTCTCTAAACTTCAATATTTGGTGACGAAATTTTGTATGGATACGATGCCTGGCTTTTTTTTTAATCGAAAAGGGGATTATGATATATTAGAATTGATAAGACCATACATGCTCGTGGAAGCCTGATCCAAAATGGAATCAGGGGCATCCACATCCCAGACTTTTTTACAAAAACTGTAGAGTTGTAGATGAGCGAGGTCATGAGCTACCCTATTACCGTTCCTCTTAACAAACGACCAGGAATAAAACTGAAAGATGCATCTAAAGATAGAATGTCGCTAACAAGAAAACCAGTAAAAGTGTCTTGAACATTCGAGGACTTAAGTAAATTAATAAACGTTAGGCGATCACCTTTCACCTCAAGGTTGCAATTCCAACTTCTTTGGTACATTGTAGACCCAATAAATAGGCTCGGGCTTCTTCGACATGAGGTCCTCCAAAGCTTCGGCCTTGCTCGGCATCGGCTAAGATTAACCATTTTCACCCAAGCGGCCATCATCAAAATTGAGTTTGAAAAGGCCAGCAACAAGGGGGAACCAAGAATGGGCAGAGGGGATCCAGGGAGTTTGTCCCGTTCTTGAGCAGCACGGTAGTTGTGCACAAAGGAGGGGGCTGGCTTGCTGAATATACTCAAAAACTTGTCTGGACATCAAAAGAGGAAGCGATTTCTTGTATTCCAGACTTTCCACAGAATAGCAGTAAACATACCCAATTTATTATCATCCAAAATCTTCATGGCGTGCACAAAGGAATCCTCCATGGACCGAAACCAAGGCATCCACAAGCTATTTTCAAGATCACTACTTTCGAGGATGAGTACTGCCATTGGACATCCGAGTAATTCATGTTAAAGGAGGTACGTTTAGGCGCCAGATAGCTCGCCAGATAGCGTTCGAGAGGGCACAAGGGACCTCTAGAGGCCGAAAGCTTATCTTTGATGATCATATGGTACGCAGAACGGAGCGAGAATAATCCATCCAAGGTGGAGTGCCAAATAAGCTTGTTGTCACACCATGATGAGCATAAGGGTATGCTAGGAATGGAAGATGCATCCACCGGCAAAAAGATGCGTTAGACAAGATCAACTCGCCAGGTGGCCGCTTGCATGTCAATGAGGTCGCACACCTTAATGTCAGCATACAGTGGGTTTTTGGGTGTAATGACCCGGAAAGTGGAAGGCCTTGGGATCCTGTGACTATCCCAAATATTAAGAGAATTGTCATTACTAATAAGCCAAGAGATCCTTTCAAGATGATATCCTTAGCTCCCAAGATGCTATGCCAAGTGAAACTCGGCTTAGGGCCTAGAGTAGCTTGGAAGATATCTCCATGTGGGAAGTACTTGATGTAATCACAAATTACAAAGATTGAATTTTTATATATTCATTTGAATATATGGGTACAATCTCTATGAATACAATCCTCTGATTCTCTCTCTTTCAAGGATGGAATTTTCAACCTTTAAATCATGGGGGTAGGGGGCTATTTATAGAAAAGTCTCCCCTTTGAAAGTCAAGTTGGGCTTGACTTGGATTTTGGACTTTGACCTAGGTTTTAGGCCTTTCAATCAGGCTTTACCCTAGACTGCTTTAACTTTCGTTTGTTTTGACTTTGACCTTGACTTGGGAGTCTTCTGACCTTGTACTGAGCATCAACTTGGAAGTCGCCTCGAACTTTGATCGGACGTTGACTTGAGAGTCGTTTTTGACGTTTGACTTGAGAGCCGATGCAGGTCTTTGACTTTGACCTTTAACTTTGACTTTGACCTTGACCTTGACCTTGACCTTGACCTTGACCGTGCCATGACTTCGTTCGGATTTTTGGTCGTGACTTGACTTGGTAGTCATCTTGAGCCTTGGTTTGAGCTTTGGCTTGAATTTCGACTGAGCCTGAAATTGGAAGTCATTTAGGCTTCATCTTAGGCTTGACTTATGAGTCTTTTGGGCTTGACTTGTGAGTCTTTGAGTTTGATTAAATTAATTAAAAGAGTTAGCCCTAATTTAATTCTGGTGCAGCACGAATAAAGTTTTAGTGCCTATAAATTACCCCCTTGAGACAAAGTCACGTACAACACTTTGTTGTTTGAGTGTGACTGATGTCTCGACTTTTTTTTATCATATGTTCATGACAAATGCCTAGAGTAGGACCTCAACATGTCTCTTTTTTTCTTCGGAATTTTTTTTTTTTTGAAAGTTGGAACAAATAATAATAATAATAACAATTTTTCTTTTGTCTCCAAAAATTAGGAGAAGAGGCTTGGATCATGCGGCTGGGCCATGAAGCCAGCCCAGCGAGCCCATCGTCTTCTTTCCTCTTCATTCATCGCATGGGCCTGATTTGGCCTTCTTTCCTTTTCTTCCCGGGCTGGGCTATTTCATTGATTGCTTTGCTTTGTTTTATTTTTCATTCAAGTGAGCATGCGCGACTCACGTGCCCCTTTGGCCTCCCTTTTCCCTCTCTTTCTTTGCTTGGGCTGGCCCATTTTGGGGCTTTTTTTTTCCCTTTATTTCTCAGGCACGGGCTGGGGCTGCCCTTATTTCCTTCTCTTTTTTTGGTTCTTGTTTCCCGGTGTGGGCTAGCCTACCACGACCCAATGCCAGACCAGTATTCATTTAAGTTCCACGTGAGGGGCACGTGAGGCCCCCCTTGTCTTCCTTCTTCTTTTACGCGTCTGGGCTTGGACCGGTCTCAATTTCCTCTTTTTCCTTTTGGGCGCAGCACATCCTGATTTAGCTTCATTTCTGCTCACGCCTCCCTCACGTGATCCGCTGCCCGTTTCCCCTTTCTTCTTCCTTCCTTGCTTCGACAGCCACCAGCATACCCAACCCCCTTGCACAACCTTCTTCGTCTTTTTTTTTTTTTATGTGAACCCCCCCCCCCCCCAAAGCTTGACACTTGCACCGCCCAAAAACCCCAGACTCCTTGCTTTTGCTGCTGCTGCTACTAGTCTTCTTCATTCTTGCTCATTGGCACCCAGCAGCCACCCAACGAAGCCTGGACTCAAATCCCCTTCATTTGTGCCAAAGAAAGGTGACGAATTTAGCCTCTTATTTTTATTTTATGTTTTTTGGGTCTTGGCTTGAGTTGAATGCTACATGCTCTCTGGGTTGCGCGTATATACTAAGGAAAGAGAAAAATGAACTTTGGGTTGGCTTGTTGGCATGTTGTCCTTTGAGCTCTGTTTATCGGTGCTACCACTGCTGCTGGTCTTCTCGGTGGCGGCTTCCCTCAAAGGTTTGATCTTCACATGTCATTCTTGAACGTCGTGGCCAAGTGAGTAAAGAAATCTCTCTCCTTTCCTCCTCTTTTCTTTCGTTGTGTTTTGTACACTGTTTGTACGCCATTGTTGCCGGTTTGAACAAACTGGGCATGGGTGTGAGGAAGAGAGAGAGTGCAAAGGACTAAAGCTTGGCCCTCTTTTTTTTGTTTGATTTCTCTGTGAACTGGAGCAATGGAGCAATAATATGAGGATGCCCATTTCTGACATGATTGAATGCCTCATTTCTTTTTCTTCCTTTTTTTTGGGGTTGATTCAATACAATGAGAATGAAAACAATCTAGGTGAACTCCTCTGTGTGAGCAATAGATTGGGCATGCGTGTGAGGAGGAGAGAAAATGAAGAAGAAGACCTCTATTTTGCTCTTTGATAGAGTCCTCTAGTGAGATGGGGATTTCTTGCCAAATTTCACCAAAGTGTTGCTTTACTTTTCTTTTTTTCTATTTCTTCTGCGAATCGGGTTGCACACTTCTGTTTAGTGCTCCATTGCTGCTGTTTAGTGCTCCTTGCCTTTGTCTTCTTTTCTTCCTTGGAGTATGAAAATGGAGTCCTTTTTTTTTGGATTGAATAACTTGCATAAAGCCAAGTACCAATCTTTACGATTAAGAATTTGTGGCCAAATTATGTGTAAAAATGGGGAAGATTTTTTTTTTTCATGCTCATTGATAGAGTCCTCTAGTGAGATGGGGATTTCTTGCCAAATTTCACCAAAGTGTTGCTTTACTTTTCTTTTTTGCTATTTCGTGTGCGAATCGGTTTGCACACTACTGTTTATTGCCCCATTGCTGCTATTTAGTGCTCCTTGCCTTTGTCTTCTTTTCTTCCTTTGAGTATGAAAATGGAGTCCTTTTTTTTTGGATTGAATAACTTGCATAAAGCCAAGTACCAATCTTTACGATTAAGAATTTGTGGCCAAATTATGTGTAAAAATGGGGAAGATTTTTTTTTTCATGCTCATTGAACAACAGGTAGTTTGCAACTTGGCCTATTTATGACGTTTGCAATGTTGTGCCTCGAAGAGCATGCCATTTTTTGATCATGAGCAATAAAAATTACGACTGTGGCTGAAATGAATCCATAAGAAGCCCTTTCATTATATTGACGAGTCTTCTCACGTCTGTCTAAGTCGTTGTAACATCACGCTCATTTAATATTGCATTTTTCGCATATTGCAACATTGTGCTCACTTGCTGAAAGATGACCTTTTTTTTTTGGTCGCTTATGCTCACTTGCTGGTAGATCGCATTTTTTTTGAATACTGAGACCCCTTTTCTTTTCCTTTTTTTTGGCTCTTGTACTGTTACTTATGCAGATTGAGAAGTTATTTAAAGAACCACTTGCGACACGGTTCGCTGCTTAGCCAAGGGCCTTGAACGGAACTGATACGCACAAAAGTGATATGAAGACTTGAAGAACCACACTTACGACACGGTTCGCTGCTTGGCCATGGGCTTTGAACGGAACGGATATGCACGAAAGTGTATGAAGACTTGAAGAACCACACTTGCGACACGGTTCGCTGCTTGGCCATAGGCCTTGAGCGGAACTGATACGCATGAAAGTGGTATGAAGATTTGAAGAACCACACTTGTGGCACGGCTCGCTGCTTGACCATGGGCCTTGAACGGAACTGATACGCACGAAAGTGGTATGAGCAGTGAGGAGCAGCTAGCGCGGTAGTCAACGAACATTTTGATTGATTTTGCTCCACGCTTCACCCCTTTTTTAGCATTTATTTTGTTTAGACGCTGCTTTGCTTACTGATTTCTTTCCTGACAAAGAATTAACTTTATGTTTGATTTTGTTCTCAGGTGATTTATAATGGTATATCTTAAGGAGTTTCAGCGTGACGGCAAGCTACTTCTTTCCGTCGTGGATAAGGAAAACGACAATCTTCGGTCAGGCAGCTGCTTCCAAATCTACTGTTCTTTGAGGAGGCCGAAAGCCAATCAAACGCCTATTATAGAGCCATCATCCTTTCCTTCCAAATTTTCCATCCGGGTGGAAAAGGGTGCGGAAGATGGTTCCGTCGGGTGCTTTCTGCAGAGCACATATCATGACAAATCCAGCCTTCTTACTAAATTTCCTGTGATCGGGCGTCGCATCATATCCGGGCAGTCCAGATGGTGCCTGAACATGATCCTCTATGGCGACTTCGGTTACATTCCTTTGTTCTGGGAATGGACAGAGCATGTGCTTTCCTGTTTTGAAGCACGCTTGCCAAGGTGTGCTTTATACGAGGCGGTGTATGCCTCGCTCTACTCTTACAGTCGCGATATACATATCGTGCACCCCTTTTGTGAGAGTTGGTGTCCTACCACCAATACTCTTCACACGATATCTGGCGAAATGTCTATCTCATTATGGAATTTGCACAAGTTTGGTGGACTCCCAATTAATGGCAAAGTCCACGATGAGACCATTCCCTGCCTCCATGCCTTTGAGCAGCAGGATAAGCAAAACTTGAGGACTATGCCATCTTCCTGCAAGTTTCTATTCGCTGCTTTTAGGCGTTTGGAAAAGATGCCTATCTGTGAGAAAGGCATCAGTGCGAAGGCGTGGATTGATTTCTGGTGCAAGAAGAAGCTCATCCACAACCCACCAATGCGGTGTCGTCCGCGTAGCTCGACTCCCACAAGGACGCAAAATCTAAGTGGTCGGATTCAACCTCAAGATCCTTGCTGGAGTCGTGAGGAGTTAGAAGTCTTCAACAGCTTGGGGGTCCCCAAAGAGAGAAGGGAAAGCACCTATCTGGCAGCGTACCTATCATGTTGACTGTGCGTTTTCGCGCTTCTAGAGACCGGGGAGAAACTCATTCGCCCGGGCACTTCTGAGGCTGCCAGCCTGATGGCGTCTAGTACTATCTTCAGCCTAGTTGTCCCTGTACTAGCTAGTATTTACCATGGCCTTAATGGGCTTACTACGACTGCGAAGCCTTCCCATTCACGATCATTCTTCCCCTGGCACTATCTCCATGGATGGCTCGCCTGTTATTTCTAGACTCATCATGTCTTGCAACCTCCCCCTCCAGGCCCTCTGATGGTGCGCTACTCCGGGTCACATATGACTCGCAGCGACCTTGGAGATGTTCGCGAGCTTAAGCATGAGGGTAGAATATCTGACATGGGCTGTCTAATGCGGGGGAGAAACCGATCAGAAACCCTTATCGACAATGGAAATTTGGATTCGGATAAGTCAGATTACTTGATCTCTCTTCGAGATGGCTTCCTTCCTATTCATCGGGATGCGACCTTCTATGTCAAACCTTATCGCCTGCACCGGTTTAGTAGGCAATTTGGGTTCTACTAGGGGATCCCTGAGTACTTCTCGAAGATCCTTGCACCCGAGAGGTGTCATATGAGAATGGCCTTTTATATTGGAAATGGCTCCTCTTTTTGGGGACCGCGTCTCAGGGCTTTCTCCCCTTTCGTTCCTTGGCCTTGAATCAACACATCTCTTCGGCTTACAAGATTTGGTGGCCCAAGGTGACCATTAGTGACCTTCATTCCAGCGCTTCCGTTCTGCAGAAGAGTACGGAAGGAAGTTCATCCAGGCATGACAAAGATGCAGAGGCTGGCTCATCGAAGAAGGTCAAGGGGAAGAAAGGAAAGGATCCGGTGGCCTATTTAGATGCTGAGGGCCCAGAATCTGATGATGACGCTTATAGGTCCCCGAGAGTTTACCTTGCTGAGAGAAAGCAAGATCTGGCACCGGACAGTGACAGCGAGCCCGAGTCTGAGGCGAACTTCAGATACAGGGGGCGCAAGAGGCGTGAGACCGTGATCCCCAGGGATGCCATAGTCAACCTTAGGGATGATGTTTTTAATGACGTCCAGAGCTGTTCAAGCGAGCCAGTTAATGTTGAGGACGTATGCACCATTCCTTCATCTTTTACTGTCATTTTCTTTTGCTCTGTTGCGTTGGTTTTTTGACTAGCATAGAATGTCTCCAAACTTACCCTCTTCTTTCTTTTTATTCAGATTAGGGAGTTCGACCTAGCACAGGAGGCGACAACGATCGTCAATGAGCAGTTACTCGAGGACGTCAGTCGTGCTGCTAAATCTGCTGCCCCCAAGGTGACCCCGGGTGTTGGCAAGGACATTGAGATTGTGAGGAAGCAGGCATCCCCTCATGAGGTTGGCAGTTCAGCTTCCAGAGAAACAGAGACCTTGCGCACATCAGCTACTCAGAGTCATCACTCAGTTGATGGACCTAACTCGCTTGAGGTGGCCACTAGGGGGTTACTCTCTACTGACACTGATGTTGGCACTCCTGGGGGTTCGAAAGGGAAACTTTAATGTGCAGCTGCTCCCTCCACTACTTCCTTCTATCCCGGACCCGGTTCTCAAAGTATTTTCACCGCCGCCATTCGAGTGATGGGGTCTGAGTATTTGATCAGTTTGAAGAATGTAAAATTTGAAGAAGTAGAGGGGAAACTTCAAAGTGCCTCAATGATCTACAAAGGAATTGAGCGATTTTGTGGAGACCCGACCCCTTTGAAGAAGAAGATGGAGGATTATGGGAGCACCGTGTCAGCCTTCTTATCATTAAAGAAAGCAGCTTCTTCATGGCGCCACCCAGATGATGTGGCAAAGGAGAAGGCGCTGTGCACCAAGCAGGTCGATCTTGCACGCTCACGCCTTGCCACTACGAGCGCAAATCTTGGTGCTGTGACAGAGAAACTTAAGGGGGTGGCACAGAGGATTGTTGATTTGGAGGACGCGCTTCGCCTTGCCCAGGAAGAGGAGCGCCAGCTTCAGGGAGACGTTCAGGTCCAATCTTCCCTATTGGAAGTAACTGAGCAAGACGTTAATGTGAGATCCAAAGCTCTTGGCGACCTTGAGATGGTACCTATTCTTTCTTCTGATGATGCCAAGGAGTTGGAAAGGCATGAGCAGATCACGCTAGCACTCCAGTCCTCGCTTAATCCCGACACTTGGATGGACACCGATTGATATTTTGCTCAACTTGTCTTGTTCCTTTTTTTTTTTGGGCAACAAATATTTGTAATAGACTTTGTGTCCTCCTTTATATGAAATTTGATCACCACCCTGCTTTCTCTTCTTTTATTATGTTTGACTGAACTTGATATTTTATTTACCAAACTGCCTACGTACTTATGGAAACATTGCAATTCCCAATAAAATCAAGTCATCACGTAGTACAACAAGATAAATTTTGTATATATTTATTTTGCCGTACACAGTTTATACTCTTGCAGGCCAGGAGTAATACAACGAAATTTTTTTCTGTTTGAGTTTCTTTTTGCCGTTCACAGATTATACTCTTGCGGGTCAAGAATGTTGCAACGGAATTTTAACTTTAAAGAACGAGCAGTTTGGGCTTTTACTTAGGAGCTTTGCAATATCCTATATCAAGGATAATAACGCTTCAAGAACTTGCCATTTATGGGTCCTACCCGAACCCCTTGTCCATCTACCATCTTATAGGTGCCATTTGAGTACACCTCGTGGACAACATAAGGTCCTTCCCATTTTGGATCGAATTTGCTTCCTGTCTTGTGGGTCATGATGATTGGCCTTTTCAGTGCAAGCGCTTGATCCCCAACTTGAAACGAGCGCGGCCGAACCTTTCTGTTGAACGCTCTTGCTAAGCAAGCTTGGTAGCGTTCTAGCTTTTGTTTTGCTTGAAGTCTCTTCTCGTCAAGGGCCTCCAGCTCTGCTAAGCGAAGCTTGTGATTTTCGTCTTCTGTCAAACCTTCTTGTATGGCGATGCGCAGCGACGGGATTTGGAGTTCTAATGGCAGTACGAGTTCAACTCCATACACCAGAGCAAAGGGAGTCGACTGTGTCGGCGACTTGTATATGGCTCGGTATGCCCAAAGAGCCTCCCCTAGTCAGTCGTGCCAATCTCTTTTAGACTTTGAGATAACTTTTTTGAGTAAGTTGCAAAGTGTTTTATTAAAGGCTTCTGCCAGCCATTTCCAAGGGCATGGTATATAGAAAACTTATGCTGGGCAAACTTAAACTTCTCACATAGGCTGGTCAATAAGCTGTTGATGAAGGGCTTACCATTATCAGTGATATTGTACCTCGGCACACCATATCGATAAATAATGTGCGTCCTTATGAAGTCGACCACATTTTCTTTTTTAACCCCCCTTAGCGGAATTGCTTCCGCCCATTCAGAGAAGTAATCAGTGGCAGCCAAGATGTAGGAGTGACCAACTGACGATTTAGGTATGATTGGTCCGACGACATCAAGGCCCCATGCTTCAAATGGCCAGGATGCAACAGTTGGGTGAAGAGGTTCTGGGGGTTGATGTATGAAGTTAGCATGGAACTGGCAAGCATCACATCTCTTTGCATAATCCATGCAATCTTGCACCATAGTAGGCCAGTAGTAACCCATCCTTTTAATACGATCATGTAGCCTAGGCCTTGATTGGTGCGCTCTGCATATGCCTGAATGAGCTTCTGCCATCGTTTGCTTTGCCTCTTCCAGGTCCAAACACCGTAACTAAAGGCCAAGAAAAGAGCGTCGATAGAGCATTCCGTTATAGCAAAGGAAGCTCAGGGCTCTTCGCTGTATTTCCGTCTTATGCCTTGGGTCACTAGGAAGTTTTCTGTGCTCTAAGTACCTAATTATAGGTTGGCGCCAGTCTTCTGTATCTATTTCAAGAACACAGATCATGTTGACGTCTTCCTCTGAGTCTTCATCATCGGGCAGCACAACGCAACACCCACATACTGGAATTGTCATTCCTTCTTCTGCCCCCAGTGCCAAAGTGGCTGCGAGATTTGCTAGTGCGTTAGCCATCTTGTTGGCACTCCTTGGCACATGCTCTAACTTGACCATTTCTAACTTATTTAGCAGGCGTAATGCCTACCTGTGATACGGGACAATGTCCTCTTTCTTAACCTCGTATTCGTCAAGTAGTTGATTGATGACCAACTGTGAGTCACCGTATATGTTGAGGTCGGTGATCCCCATCTTAAGGCTATTTCAAGACCCAAGCTAAGCGCTTGGTATTCCGCCATATTGTCAGAGCATAACTGAGTAAGCACAAATGAATACGGAAGAATGTGCTTTCCAGGGGAAACGAAGACTACTCCTGCATCAGCACCATCACGCCTAGCCACACCATCGAAATACATTTCCTAAGGAGGGAGGATATCGATGTAGAACACGTTTTCTCCTAGCAAATCATCATTTAGCTCCCAATCATCAAGAATGGGGTGATCTGCTAAGAAATCTGCCAACGCTTGTCCCTTAACCGCTTTTTGGGGTATATAGACAAGGTCGTACTGTTTTAAGATGATCGCCCATTTTGTCAGTCGCCCATTTAAACTTGGCCTAGACAAGATGTACTTTATGGGATCAGCTTTGAAGATCACCTGTACTGTATAAGCCTGCATATAATGCTTGAGTTTCTGGACGGCAAAGATGAGCGACAAGCACATCTTTTCAATGGGGGAGTACTTCAATTCAACACCAACCAACGTACAACTTAAGTAGTACACGGTGACTTCTTTTCCTTCCTCATTTTCCTGTACACATAATGCTCCTAAGGATTGTTCCTGAGCTGCAATATACAGTCGAAGAGGTTTGCCAGGGATGGGTACCCCCAAAACCGGAGGATGGGACAAATATTCCTTTATTCTCTTGAAAGCCGTTCGACATAAGTCGTCCCATTCAAACGGTGGTCCTTTTTTCATAAGGTGGCTAAAGGGGTGACAACGTTCTGCAAGATTTGAGATGAATTTTCGGATATATGCCAAGCGACCCTGAAGTCCGCGAAGCTCTCTGAGGTTCTTTGGCTCAGGCATTTCTTGAATTGCCTTCATCTTCTATTGATCGATCTGAATTCCCTAATGGTGAACGACGAAGCCTAGGAATTTCCCGGAGGTGACACCAAATGCGCACTTGAGTAGGTTCATCTTCAATTGGCATCTCCTTAATCACTCAAAGATTAGACGAAGATCTTGCAAGTGGTCTGCCCTTTTCTTGGACTTGACCACCAAATCATCGACATAACACTCAACTTTTTTGTGAAGCATATCATCGAAAATTGTTTGCATTGTCCTTTGGTAAGTTGCTCCTGCATTCTTAAGTCCAAAGGGTATCACCTTATAGGAAAAAATTCCTTTAGGTGTGCGAAAAGCTGTGGCCTCTTGATCCTCTGGCGCCATCAGAATCTGATTGTATCCTGTGGTACAATCCATGAATGACAATGCTTCAGCTCTGTAGTTGAGTCGATCATGAGTTATGTGACAGGCAACGGGAAATCATCTTTTGGACAAGCATCGTTGAGATCCCTAAAGTCAACATAAATACGAAGTTGCCCATTTTTCTTCCTGACAGGCACGATGTTTGCTATCCACGTTGGGTATTTGACTTCGCGAATGAACCTGCCTCTATGAGTTTGTTGACCTCTTTTTCAATTTTCGGTACCAACTTTGGGCGAAAACGTCACTGGGGTGGCTTCTTAGGCGAAATACCCTTTTTGATGGATAGGTGATGAACTGTGACCTTTGGATCCAACCCGGGCATTTCTTCATAGCTCCAGACAAATACGTCCTTGTACTCGGACAGGAGTTCTGAGTACTGTTTTTCCTCCTCGGGTGTAAGTGATGAGCTTACGTAGATAGGACGAGGCTCTTCATTGGTCCCAAGATTCAACTCTTTTAACTCATCAATTGTAGCTTGCCCCCCATCTTCGAAGGTCTCAAGAGTATTGGCCAGCTCTATCTCTGAGTCTGAGGCATCATATTCATGGGTCGTGATATGATTGGAAGGAACAACTTCTTCTTCCTCTGCCTCATTGATAGAGTTAGAGTTGTTTTGTTGACCTGTGAGATCATAGTACGCCTCTTTACTCTTAATGAACCATCTGTCTTCATATCTAAGCTGGAGAAACGCTTTGTACGAGAAGGGATAGAGTTTTGAACTTCATTTATCACTCCCAAGCGGCTAAACACAGAACTTTTCTCCTGCTGAAGCCGTGAGCTTGAAGACTCTTCACCAGTTTTTATCATGGAAAATAATGAACGCCTTGGCTAGGAATGTCTTTGATTCTATTAAAAACAGAGATTCTGCGACCTTTCCCTTTCCCTGTTCGGGTGAACACTAACGGGCATTTCCTCGAAGCAGGCGATTGCAGCCTATCAAACACAGAAGTTTTTGGGTTAGGTGAAGCACTTTCCTCTTCACTCTCATCTACCTCTTCAGCTGAGATATGTTGAGTTGCCACCTTCTTGTCCTTTCGTCGCCCCGAGATTCTGACTAGCTACGGTGGCGTGAAACCCAATCCAACTTTTGAGATGCCTACTGAGCCTCTCTACTGTTGGATCTTTTTTTAAGTTTCATTAAGTCTATGAGGCTTGATCTCGACTACCTTTCCTAAGGTAGCTGGGTTTTAAAAGTCATAGCCAGCCTTTTCTATGAGTTTATAGCCATTGGGATCAAATCCTTCTTTAGTCCGCATGCTTAGCAAATCATCGCTGTCCTTAGAGGAGAGACAAACCCCGGAATGGGGGGCCGACTCACTTTAGCCTGCCACATCTTAAGGGTTGGAATTGTTACACTCCCTTTTAGAGAAGTTATGCTAGCTGCATCACCTTTAGTAGCTTTAGTCTCATTACTACGACCCGTGCACTCGCCAAAGGGCGATTCGCCCTCTTTACGGTGAGACCTAGGTATGTACCTTAAGATTGGTCGTATTGATCCCGTTGAAGCGGCAGCTTGTTTAGCAACTTGCTTAACACAAGAAGTGGTGCAACCTTGCTTGCTTGCTTCTTTCTCGAGTTGCTGCTTAGGAGCATCATCTATTATTGCTCGATGGGCCTTTTTTGCGACACCTTTGCCTGTAGAAGAAATGGTTGACGGCATGATTTCTTTAGGTGCAGCACCTTCTTCAAAGAACCTTGCCTCTGCAAAATAAGATTCAGCCTTAGTGAATGGCTTGACATCCCCATTTATTTTCTTCTCTTCATCACTATAATACTTGAGACATTGGTGTAAAGTGGAGGCCACTATCCCATGCTCTGAAGCCATGGTCGCCCAAGTAATAACTTGTAGGAAGTCTTGGCATCGATTACATGGAAGATGGAAGATGTCGTCAAATCTCCAATTATTAGTTCAACGTGAATCATGCCGATTGCACGCTAGCCTTTAAGGTTAAAGCCTTGAATCATCGTTCGGCTCTTAGACAGTTCTTCCACCGTGATGCCTAAGTCGTTCATTGTATATTTGGGCATGATGTTGACGGCTGACCCTCCATCCACGAGAATGCGCCTGACTTTTTGTTCCCTAATATAGCCAGTCATAAACAAAGGATGATTATGGGGCTTGGATCCCAACAGCAAATCATCGTCAGTGAAGGTGACTGCAGTATTGCAAGAGGCACATTGAACAAAGCCTTCTATTGATGCTCCAACATCCTTGATTTTATCAGCGTAAAGTTTTGGGTGTTGTAAGGCAGCAACAACATGCTGGCGCATCTCGTCAGGCAAATAAAATATTTGCCCCCATCCCACATGTTCAACCTGAAATTATTACATTTTTATACCCTTTATTATGTAATATTTGCTCAAAATAAAATATTAAATGGAAATTTTAATATGTTTTTACTTATTTTATAGGAGTCTCAAAGGATTTAGAAGAAGCACTATGGATCAAAAACAAATGAAGAGAAGAGAAGGAAGACAGGCCCAACCCTGAGCCCAACCGGCCCCTTTCTCTTCCCTTCTTCCCCTCCCCCTCTTCTTTTACTAGCTGGGCCTATTTACCTCCAGACCGTGGCCCATCTTCTCATTCCTTCCCCTTTCCTTGCACGGCCCAGAGCTCCAGCTTCCCCTTCAATCTTCTCTTTCCCTTTGCTTCTTCTTCTTCCTCCACCTCCATTGCCCAGAAAACCCGAAAAGAAACAGAGCCGTCCATGGCTCTTCTTCTTCACTACCGAAACGGTCATGGCAGAGCAACCATTCGCCTTCTTCTCCCTTCCCCCATAACTCGACCGTTTCATTTTCTCTCTCTTCCTTCATTACCCATCATCATCACTATCATAATCCCGGCAGTTTCAAAGGAATCAGTGGGTCTAGAATTAGTGGGGGGGCTAAAAGGGCTCGAATGAGGCTACAAAAGGACGAAACAGAGCAAGGGGCAGAGGGTGCTGGGCTTCGATTCTCCACTTTCTTCTCGATTTTCAGTTTTTAAGTTGTAGACTCATTTTAGTTGATTTTCGATTTAGCGTAATTCGCGTCTGGATTTCTGGAATTCGATTTGAACCTCTGAAATATGGTTTGGAATGGTATTTAGTTTGAATTCAAGCTTGATGTAATTCATTGAATTCGAGTCATCGGTCTACTCTGCTTTGATTCTGGCTCTGGGTTTTGTTGTTTGTTTCATCTATTTTTACCGGTAGTTTACCTTAATTTCCTTGGATTTTGTTGCTTGAATTCGAATCACAATCCAGATTTCCTTCAACTCTCTTTCGAATGCAAGCTGTGACCTTTATTTCTCCTCTACTTCGACTTTCTTGGTACCTGCTTTGTTGAAGTAATGCTACATACATTGGTTAGAATCTGAGGTTTCGATTTGTGCCCAGGAAGTTGACTCAGCTTTGGTTCAACTCTGGGTATTCAGTTACAATATTAAGAGGACTCGATTTAGCAAGTTTCAAATTTATAGTAGGGAAAAAAAATTCTTTTGTTGGGAATCTTATTCAGTGTAATAACATATTTGGAATGTTAACATAACTGTTAGTCAGCGACCAAAGTTCACAACCATCCCTGAGGACGATACCCGTGAGTACTACAACGTTAACCGTGCGCTTGCGAAAATTCATAACACCACACGAGATGGCAAAGTTTCCAAGACAGTTAAGGTCTTATCGACTACTTGAGGAGACTCCTCTTGTCCGTCACTTCCTTCGTCTTCCTCTTCTTCGAGTTCAGAATATGAGGTCATGTTGACTGTAACTTTCTCAAAAAAGCTTGTTGGGAAAAACTCTTCGAGTGTGACAGGGACAAGCCGCTCCTGCTCAAGGAGGTCAATAGGCAGAATTTCGGCGCTTTGACGTTTTTGGACTTCTCCTTTCCTTTTAAGTGGCGAGGGTTCTTCTTTCTTCCTTGTCTCTTCTTGCGGCGGAGAGGTGGCGATTGCACTTGGCTTTGCTTCCTTGGTCTTTGGCAAGTGACAAGAGTCCATCCCTCTTTATCAACATCAGCCTTATCAGAGACATCCACAAAAGGATCAGTCTCTGTCAAGGGTCCTTTGGATTCAATTGGAACCACCACAGGCTCCAAACTTTCAAATTGAATTATAACTAATTTCTCTTGAAGAGAGGAAGTCAATTTAGTGTTTACTATACCACGAGATTGAGTATGGTTTGGCTTCCCGGGCGATAAGGAACACTCCAGCTGCATGGAAATATGATTTGTCTCAACAGTGTCGTCCAAATCCAATATTATCTTCCCATCCCTAGCAAGTTGCATAATACGTTCCTTGAGCGTTATGCACTTCTCAAGAGGGTGACTAACCACCCTATGATACCGACAATATTTTGGTTCGGTAACTCTTCCGGCTTCTTCCAGGCGTTTTGGATTTAGGAGCTCGATAACTCTATTTTGAAGGAGATCATCAAGCATTCTTGACAAGTCTGAGTCAGAAAAGGGGTATTTCTTCTCCTGTAATTTGTTCAATGTAGGACGCTTCTTTCCAGCATCCTTGGGGAATTCACTTTTCTTGTTTTCATACTTGCGCTTTCCAGATATTCGAATCGGTTCTCAGGTTAAAGCAGCCATGGATTCTTTGTTTGAGGATTTTAAGGACTTGGGATTTTTCTTGAATTCACCCTTGTCCTTCCTAGAGTCAGGTAAAGAAGAAGACTTGCCACGGCAACTTGCAATTGTCATCTCCATATCATGTGCCTTCGTCGCCAGTTCCTGGAAAGTCCTTGGCTTACTCATTTGCAAGACATATAGTAAATCCCACTCCATGCCCTACGCACACATTTCAACAGCTGGAGCCCCTGACAGACGGTCTTTGCACTCGAGACTAAGGGATCTCCAGCGATTGATATAATCAAGCACTGGCTCGTCCTTCCATTGTTTGGTGTTCGTTAGCTTTGTCATGCTAACAACGCGTTGAGTGCTATAGAACCGATTTAGAAACTCCTGCTCCATTTGTTGCCAGCTATCAATGGACTCTGGCACCAAGTCTGTGTACTAGTTGAACGCAATCCCTTTTAGAGGACGGACAAACTGCTTCACCAATCAATCTCCCTTTGTGCCAGCATTGCTACACGTCCCAATGAAGTGTGCGACATGCTGTTTGGGGTTGCCCTTGCCATCGAACTGGTTAAACTTGGGAGGCTGATAGCCATGGGGCATGCGCAGCGCATCAATCCTCTTTGTATAGGGCTTTGTGTACAAGTTGGTCTTGTGAGACCCTCCTCCTAGCTGAGCCTTAACTACGTTTGCTATCAAGCTTTGAATCTGCTCAACCGACATTGAGCCTAAGGAGCAGTCCTTCTTAGCTTTGTGGTCATTGTCAGATTCCTCGCTATGATGTGACTCTTTGTCAGAGTCTTCAGTGCCCGAACCCTTGTTAGAAGCTTCGAAGAACTTCTTTTCCAACCTCTTTGTCAGTTCAGCAATTTGCTCATTCTGACGCTTGATTTGGGCGTCCTTCTTTGCACTCTCTTTAGAGAGTCTATCCAAGGTAGCCTTCATACTTGTCAGCTGCTCTTGAAGGTTCGCAGCTTCTGTCAGCATAACTGGCATGATGACAATGTCGGAAGATTCAGCTTTAATCTCTGATATGTGCGCCCCCTTTGGCAAGGGTGCAGAGGAGTCACTACTATAGTAGTCTTCAACCTCGCAGATTGGAGATTGAAGGCTAAGTTTTTGAATTTCATCCATCCAGGACGACGTCTTGTGCTGCGTTTTTGAGTCTTGGAATTTGGATGTGGGCAACACAGTCTAGCTGGCAGCGGTCGACGGAGCAGCTTTTGCCATGCTCCTGGTCTTCATTGTATGAGCGCGCTTGCTAAAAGTGACGCTCTCTTCATAGGATTTAAGAGAGAAAGATCCCGTGTTCTTCTTCTTCGAAGCTTGCGTGGCGACATTCTTCGTAGCCATGTCTCCGTTGAAGATGATATACTTGTGACTTGATAGTCTTGATCTTTAAGAGAAAGAGATGAGAGGTAGAGATGTCCCACCAAGCGTGCCAAATTTGTAATCACAAATTACAAAGATTTAATTTTTATATATTCATTTGAATGTATAAGTACAATCTCTAGGAATACAATCCTCCGATTCTCTCTCTTTCAAGGATGGAATTTCCAACCCTTGAATCATGGGGGTAGGGGGCTATTTATAGGAAAGCTTCCCCTTTGAAAGTCAAGTTGGGCCTTGACTTGGGTTTTGGACTTTGATCTAGGTTTTGGGCCTTTCAATCAGGCTTTACCCTAAACTACTTTGACTTTCGTTTGTTTTGACTTTGACCTTGACTTGGGAGTCTTCTGGCCTTTGTACTGAGCATGGACTTGGAAGTCGCCTCGAACTTTGATCGGACGTTGACTTGAGAGTCATTTTTGACGTTTGACTTGAGAGCCGATGTAGGTCTTTGACGTTGACCTTTGACGTTGACCTTTGACTTTGACCGCGCTATGACTTCGTTCGGACTTTAGGTCGTGACTTGACTTGGTAGTCGTCTTGAGCCTCGATTTGGGCTTCGGTTTGAATTTCGACTGAGCCTGGAATTGGAAGTCATTTAGCCTTCATCTTGGGCTTGACTTGTGAGTCCTTTTGGGCTTGACTTGTAAGTCTTTGGGCTTGACTTGTGAGTTTTTTGGGCTTGACTTGTGAGTCTTTGGGCTTGATTAAATTAATTAAGAGATTTAGCCCAATTAATTAATTTAATTTAATTTTGGTGCGGCATAAATAAATTTTTAGTGCCTACACTTGGCTCTAAGGAGAACAACCAGCAAGGAAGAATTGTTTCGAATTAATCTCCAAAACTGTTTTGCCAGTAATGCATTATTGAAGGCTTCCACGTCTCGGAAACCTACTCCTCCATCATCCTTAAGCTTAGCTAAGGAGCTCCTAACCAATGGGTTTTCCTTTCTTCTTGCTTATGATCCCGCCAAAAGCGGTTAATAGTCACCTGGATGGTATGACATAAATTTGTAGGAAACTTAAACAAACTCATAGAGTAGGCCGAGATAGCTTGAGCTACTATTTTCGATCAGCACTTCCCTACCCGTCCATGAAGCCAGGCACCCATCCAACTAGAGAACCGTTTTTTGAGACGGTCAGCTACAAAAAGAAAGGGTTTTTTCTTTGACATTCCAACGACAGTTGGCAGACTTAAATACTTGTCATGTGAAATGACTTCTCTGATGTCAAGAGCAAGGGAAATAGCATTACCGCGTGCAAGAGGCACTCCCTTACTAAAGGATACAACAGTTTTTATTGAAGTTAACCTATTGGCCCGATGCTGCTGCATATTCGTCAAGGATAGCTTTAATAAGCGTGGCCTGACCCAAATCAGCACGGCAGAAGATGATCGTGTTGTCCACAAATAATAAGTGAGAGATAATGGGGGCGTTATTGCAATTTTGGAGAGAAGCTCTCTCAACAGCTGTTCGAAGCAAACCAGAGAGTTCTTCTAGACAGAAGAGGAACAAGAATGGTGAGATGGGATTTCCTTGATGTAATCCTCCACTAGGAATAATGTTGCCCCGTCGAACTCCATTCACGAAAAAGGCCATCAAACCAAGGCATTAATGCCTTTTCCTCCAAGTAACAAAAATAAACTTTCCTATTGTATTTTTGTTTTCAAAAAATATGACTTGCCAATTAAATTTCAAAAGCTTTTTTTTTTTTTTTTTTCCTTTGCTAGTTGCAAATGATTGGACTGAACTTAATTGGGTAATTAGCCAATCGAACAGGTTGTTTTTCCTATTATTTGCATATTCAATGCTTGTTATTTAAATCTATAAATATGAAGGTGCAGGGCAAGTGGGGAGTCAACATCTTGAAAGAAATCAATAGAAAAATCCTACGAACTTTGGATTTTACTGTTAGAATAATGGCATCTAAGAAATAGAATGTCACAGCCCCAATGAAGGCTATCGGCTTTGGTATTCTATGCATTGTCATTTTGATGCCAAGCTAGTAACATTTCTTTCTTCAGTCTTAATCTCTCTGCAACTTTAATCGTGCATAGTTTTTTTTTTTTTTTTTGGGGATCAAAGAAAGGGATAGGGGTTTAGTCATTACGCAAAATGAGAAAGTTACACCAGTCTTCAGCCACCAAGTCTAACACATGACTCGGGCCGTCCTCAATCCAAAGCCGCTTACCTACCTCAAGAGGTTGAAGGTGAGCCAATGAATGAGCTACCCCTATTCCCATCCCTTTTTACATGAGACCAACAAATAAAAGAAAACGAGTTCGACAAAGACATAATTTCATCAATAATTAAACCCAGCTCGTTATTAAGACTACTCTTGCTCTTCAACTTAGAAATCAGCTTCAGGTTGTCGCCTTCAACAATGGCCTTCGACAATCGTGCATAGTTAGTTTCCTGTTTAAAGAAATTACATGTATAAATTTTTGTATATGTGTATTTATTAGACGCCAAACTTTTTATCCAGATATTTATGTCATTTCTAAGAATGCATATCCTTAGTAGATGTCAACTATCCTAATTGGTAAAGTCTTTGAAAATTATGGCTAGAGAGTAGAGACCCTGGTTTGAATCATCTCTACATCAGCCTTTGCGTCTCACATGCATGAAAAAAAAAAAAAAAAGAATGCATAAGTCTTGTGTAACACCGTTTCACGATAACTTAAATATAAGTAACTCATACACCAAAAAAGTTTGTCGAAACAATTACTACCTCTCAAAGATATTTTGACATTGAGATGTGAAGTTGTTTACTATAGTCATATTGCAAATCTTTTTTTGGGGAAGGGGGTATTTATGTGATCTATAATTCTAACATACAGGTGTGAATAATAGGTTCTCCTACGACTTCAAGTTTGCAACCGCGATCAACCCTCATTGTTCTTCATCCATAGCCATCTTTGATTTTTCTTAACTTCTCATAAAAAATTGAGTTATGTTGATAAAACTTGGTTTATTAACTTCATTCTCATCTTTTGGTCCAGGGCTAACCCAACTTGATGAAGATAGGGATTATTCATTACTTATTATTTTTAAAAAATTGTCTAGAGGACGTGAATTCTTTAAGAATAGGATTAGCGGCTTAGGAGAAGAAAATATATCGGAGGTGTTTGGTAAATAGTTTTTTGTAGAGTTTTTTAGTTAAAAAGAGTTTTTGGATCAAAATTAGCTATTTGACCTAGTCAAAAAGTTAATTTGAAAAAGCTAATTTGATTACCCTTTTGGAAATTAGTTTTTGTCTTACAACTTCATTAGAAATGGTTAATTTCACCAAATAATTTTCTACAAACAGCTAATTCAAACAGTTAATAGCTATTTTTGTCAAATAGGGTCATTATGAAAGGAGAGGACACTTTTTTTCTATTTAGTAAAATAAATAATCATACCTCAATCTTAAAAGTCAAATGACAAAAGCTAAATGGTACACTTGATTTGTGAGCTGTAGTAAATTTGATGCATTATATTCGGACTATTTGATTTGTTTATGTAGTTTTTTTGGTTTTTATATATATATATTTTTTTGTTTATATATATATATATATATATATATATATATATATATATATATATATATATATATATGTATATGTATGTACCTATGTATGTATGTATGTATGTATAATTCACATTAGTTAAAGATTTTGGTTGATGAGCAAACTTTTTTTCTTTTATTGCAAATAAATGAACTATATTTAAAATCGACTTACATGTCTATTTTAAAATGTTCTAAAATTATTTTCACACCATAATGAATCTTACCCGAAAAATACCCTAAATTTCAACACCCCACCCCCAAATTCTATTTTGATCTGTTTAAAATCAATCAAGATTAGAACCCCCCAAAAAAAAGCATATGCATATGCACAAAAATTTGCAAAAGACAGCTAAAATTTGCATTTTACCCTTCATGTTTTTGAATTTTCTTCAATAATGATTCGATTGTCCCCCCCCCCCCCCCCCCAAATTAAAGAGCTTCTAATGAAGCAGAAAACAAAGGAATAATTAGCAAACTTTTCCCAACAACTAAGAAACCAGGGCTATTGCGATGGGCTCAAACAAATTTCTCAAAAAAGTAAATAATGAGTTCTCATGATGCCACTTATTTTTCTTCCCAAAACACTATATGCTACTAACATTTTCATAGTTAAAGAGGTGATCATGAAAACCTTAACTAAATATCTTTGAAGAACATACAAACATGGAAAGACTAGCGTATAACTTAATTAAAGTAGTGTTTTATACAAAGGATAAGTATTGCATACTATATAGTAATGTATCTTATTCCATACAAATATAGATCGATGTTGTTGAATTTGTTATTAACACATGTGCACTCCGAATTGTCCTGACCACATAGCAAATTGGTCGTTTCCATGACTGGGTTGAGAGGGGCATCCCTCCATGTGATCGAAAGTAAATAATTTAAGTTGCAAATATCAGTATTATTCCATCTGTTGCCCTACCAATGGTCAAACATTTTGTATCACACTATTTTGCTACGGTATGAAATATGAATATTGTGTCCGCCGGGGTGTGACACAATTATTACTACAACTGGACGTAGGATGTCTAACAATAAACTATATATATATATATATATATATATATATTTTTACAAAGGTAAGTGGTAAAGAAAAAATATTAGACGTCTCTTCTCACAAGAGCACGTCCCATCAAATCATCTTTAAGAATAGCTATTAGTTCTGGAGAAGGTGAAGATTCCCATACAGTGAGAGATGGAAGCTTGTGACCTAACTTCGCCAACCAATCCGCTGCCAAATTAGCTTCTCCAAAATTATGTGAAAGGGTAACTTGTGCCATCAGTTTCATGTAATGTAGGATATCTTTGACAATGAGATTAATCTTCCAGGGTGAGTAGATTGATCCTTTAATTGCTTGTATAACCGTAAAATTATCTCCTTCGATCACTAGGCGCTGGTATCCAGTTTTAACGGTGTCATGAAGACCATCACGAGGAGCTCGAGCTTCCGCAACAAGTATCAATGTGTCTCCATAGGGTGCTACTCCTTCCTTGATTAGTTTGCCCGCCCAATCACGTATGATAAAACCGCCCACTGCAGAAGTATGGAAGTGAGATCCGTTAAAGTTGAGTTTGACAAATCCCGGAGGGGGAGCACTCCACCTCACAATAAAGTTTGAGGTGGAACACGGATGAACGGCCCCCTTAATAAAAGGACCCTCCGACATGCAGGATTGGATTTCCCATTTAGCAAATGCTTTCTTAACACCAATTAAAATTCCTAGAGGATTGAATTATCGATTTTAAAAAACCAATTCGTTCCTACCTTTCCAAATACTCCACAGAAGAAAAGTAATCCTATGAATAACTTTAGGATTTGGTTGTAGTCGATACTGTGAGAGCAAATGTGAGAAGGAGGAAGAGCCATGTGAATATTGTCGTGGAACCCATCCTTGATGAAAGGCTAAGTTCCATACTTGTGAGCTTAGGGAGCAGTTCCAGAAGAGATGGTCAATTGTTTCAATATCATCTCCACAAACTGGGCATGACGGATTGATTATTATGCCTCTTCATAGAAGAATACCCCGAACTGGCAAAGTATTGAGTAAAGACTGCCATAAAAAGATTTTAATCTTTGGCATAACATCCAGTTTCCATATCCAGTTAAAGTCCCATTTTGTATCATTGAATTCGAAATATGTGTGAGCAGCCCATGATGCAGATTTCATGGAGAACAGACCGGAAGCAGTGGGATGACCAATTATTTTTCGAATAATATCATCCTATGAAATCTAGCAACGTATCTTCTCTATATCCCAACATTTATCCTGGGTGATGAAGTCACTGACTCTCAATTCCGGATTTTGAATCGTAGGCGTGTCTAAGCCCGGTAAATCCACCAAGCTAGCATTATCACACCAATTATCCCACCAGAACATAATTTGATCCCCTTTTCGTACCTTCCATCTAATGCCTTTTCTAAGTATGCTTCTTAGTACACTTTTCCAAGCTGTCGAGTCAGTGCTCTTACTCTTGGTATCCAAAAAACATTGTGACCTAAGATACTTTTGTTTGACAACTGAGGACCATAATCCGTCCAACCCTGTAAGAACTTTCCAAGTAAGCTTGGCTTGAAAGGCCAGCTTAACCGCTTCAATTTTCCTTAACCCTAATCCCCCCAGATTTTTGGGTTGGCAGATTTTATCCCATGCAACCATAGGTAAACCTTTTTCGATCCCAGATTTTTTCCAAAAGAAAGTTCTATTCACTTGATCAAGGAGTGTTGTTGTCTTTTTAGTTAATTGAAAACACTGCATAGCGTGCATAGGTAAGGATTCGAGGTTAGATTGAATAAGCACCACTCTGCTAGCCTTGGAGAAACTATTAGCTTTCCAAGCCTCCATTCGAGCAATAGCTTTGTCTAGAATATCAATCAACGTAGACGATTTGGCTTTACCTTGGAAAACAGGGCACCCTAAATATTTCCCCAGTGAGTCCCTATGGGGAATATTGAACACTACCAAGACGGTCTGTTTATGGGCATTAGTTGCATTTTTGGAAAGTACCATTGATGATTTTTGAAAATTAATAAACTGACCAAAGAGCCTGCAGAATTCATCTATGATTTTTTCAATTTCCTGTAGCAGGGTAAATTGGTTTTGCAAAAAAGGAGGATGTCATCTGCAAAAAAAAAACATACAAGGAATGGTTAGAGACCCTGGAGAGAGCCGCACACCTACTCCAGATTTCAGATTGTTAGCTAAATCGCATAGTGCACAAATAAAAATATTCATACATAAGATAAACAAATAAGGAGAGAGAGGGTCGCCTAACCTATTACCCTGAGATGGGATGAAGAATCCATGGGACGAATTATTGATGAGCACAGAATAAGAGACTGTTGTAACACATTCCTCAATCCACCCGATCCACTTGGAGTGAAACCCCATTTGCATGAGACAAGCAAAGAGGAAGTCCCATTCTAACTTATCATATGCCTTTTCCGTATCCAATTTGATAGCAGCCCAGGCCGTTTTACCTTTGGCCAATTTAAATTTGTGCATAATCTCATGAGTGATAAGAATATTGTCATGGATAAAGCGCCCAGGGATAAAAGCGCCCTGGAAAGGTGAAACTAACTTACCCAGTAGCGGTCGAAGGTGGGCTGCTAGAATTTTGGAAATAATCTTGTAAACCGTAGAACATAGACTAATTGGTCAAAAATGAGATGTCGTTTGTAGATGAGATAGCTTAGGTATCAAGGTAATAAAGGTATGATTAACTTCTTTTAGTAGTCTACCATGCAGAAAGAAATCTTTTATACATTCAGATAGCTCCGCTCCAACCAAATCCTAGTAGTGTTGGAAAAACCCAGCATTGAAGCCATCCGGTGCGGGTGTTTTATTAGGTTTAATATCAAACACAGCCTCTTTGATTTCCGCCACAGATGGTAATTGAGTTAGCTGATCATTGTCTTGTCGAGTAACAAATTTAGGGATTCCCAACTCATGCAGCGTTCTCGAGGTCCTGTGTATAGATTTGAAACGGTTGGTATAGTCTAAGATAAATTTATTTCTAATATCATTAGGGTCCTCGATCCAGATACCAGCCTCATCTTTTAACTTAGTAATAGCTTGTTTTTTCTTGCGTATATTAGCCCTTCTCTAGAAGAATGTGGAGTTATGATCTCCTTTAACCAGCCACTCCTTTCTTACTAAACGTCCCCAATGCTTTTAATTAAACAGTAATATTTTTCCTCGTTGCTTAATTAGTCGGAGTAGCCAGTTATTCAGGCGGGGATTTGGGGGGTTGTCCAATAATTTCTCTTCTACATAATTGATCTTATCCAAATTATTTTTGAGTTTTTCATGGAAAATTACCTACTGTCGATTTGACCCAGGGCTTGATGCTGTTTTTAATAGCTTTTAATTTATGACTAAACCTTAACATTTTAGCACCTTTAACTGAGTTGTGCCAGTTCTTATAGACTAATTGGTCAACAACATGGTACTTAGTCCAGAAAGATTGAAACCGAAAAGGGGAGGGACAATATAGTCTGTTCTGCGAAGTAGTATTAATAATAATAGGACAATGATCTGAAAAGGCAAAAGCTCCGTGTGTTGTGATTAATTTCAGATATAAATTGCTGAAATCTTCACGTGCAATGCCTCTATCTGATTTTTCAAAAACCCAAGAACCATTAATACGTTTCTTCCAGGTAAAACTCCTTCCTGTGACTGGAATGGATTCTGCTCGTATAGTGGACAAAAAAGAGTTAAGTCGTGCTGTTCTCCGCAACGAGGGAGGTGTACCACCCCGCTTGTCTGTTAGAGATTCTAATTCGTTGAAGTCCCCTACTAAGAGCCATGGTAAGTCAATGACACTATTCATACAAAGGAGATGGGCCCAAAAAGCATCTTTATCTCGTGATTGCGTCGGCGTATAAATATCGGAAACAATGATATTTCTAGTATTTGCCGTATCATGTACAAGTAAATGAATTGCCCGATTTTCTTTTGCCAGTATTAATGCATAACAATTATTATTATTCCAAAGAACCCAGATTCCTCTTGAATGGTTAACTGGAAGGATAAAATCATGATGATCAAAACCTATTTGTCGAATAATAGAAAGAGAATTTTTTTCATTGGTCATAGTTGCGAGTAAGAAAACAATGTCTGGTTGAATGGAATGTTTAAGGATTTTAACCTCCTCAAATACTTGGGTTTTTTTTTGCACCTTGAACATTCCAACTGATAATTATCATGATGAAATATGAAGTAACCTTATTATCATTGACCATCTTGTGAGTAAGATGGTTGTGCTAAATAAAACTAAATTATCCACCCCAATTAGGAGGAGACAAATCGATTAAAAGAATCCAAATTGCAGCTAAAAAAAGGTGGGGGAAAATTCCTATCCTCCCATAACTTTGCCTTGACATGGAGAAGGCATTCATGATCATATGAATTGGTAAACTTAAAAAATAAACAACCATACAAAATGTGCGAAGCCATTTTAAGGGCAGGGCGCTTGCCATAAAACAATTCAGTCTACGTAGTAACATCCAGTAAAGAAAAAATGTCATCATTCTATCCAACTTAAAGCATAAAATTTCCTTTGACTGTGCTTTAGTAACATAAAGCAATCCAAGCCATAATTCGGCGTTCTATACAAAAGCCTTGGAAAGGAGGCCTAGTCTCCATTTCACTCGCCATAACATAGATTTTATAAAAAAACAAAGCTGATCCAAAGCCGAAACCCACAAAAACAGAGAAAGCAAGAGACTGCAATCCTAGATTCCACGTCGACCACAATCCGGCTGCACCAGAAATCTGACAAGTTCCAAGCCTAGCCGCCCAGTAACTGTCACTGCCACAAACAAGAAAACTGAAATAGAAGACATATGTAACCCTATAATTTCACCTAACAAATTATCAAATAACCAGTGACCAAGAATGCAAAATTGGCTTACAGAGCACAGGCTACTAGGATGACTCAAATGGACAAACAACAACATAGAGGCCCAGTAGTATAAAAAACAAAGGTCATCCCATACCAACACATGAAGAGTCTGGCCCCATCTTAGATTATGCTGAGAATGGAGACAATAGGTCTTAGCCAAACAGCTCAATAAGAATGTCCATTTAACATCATTGACCATAGCAGCAGGCAACAGGACTGGCTTAACCGGGAAAGGCAAGAAATCAAGCCTGAAACTGAGTATGACTCGATCACAATCCCAGAAAAACCCCATCTCCTGTCCATTAAAACCAAAACAATCACTATTCTGCCTCCAGCTCTGAGTCATAATTCGACCAATTTTTCCAGCAATACTCAGGGGGTGGCCAAAAAAATAAACACAAGAAAGAAGATCCCAACCAGAAACTGCAGAGAAGAGAGATATATTACATAACCACCACTTACAAACTAACATCATAAGCAACTTAAATAACATGTGAACCCAAAAGAAGACAGGAGGATACATGTCCTGAAAGGTAAAAGAACCATAGTACAAAGCATTCAATCGATAAGACTGAGGCAAAACACACTCCAAGGACTTATTCAAACCTAATGAAAATCCCCCTGCGCAGCGAAACATCATGAAGAGAGATCAATTATGCAGTAGCCCTAGAGAGCCCTTCATCTCCCCCCTCTACCTTGCGTTTCTTGGAAGATTCAAAAGACATTTCCAAAGCTTGTATAGGGTCCAAATTGAGAAAGGTATCCACCATATCCTCTTCATCCATCAACAGGTCCTGGGAATCCTCAAAGAGTGCATCATTTGGGTCCTGAGGCATGTCATCCTCCATGGCATTCAAGGGGTCCTTATTCTCTGGAACCTCATGGTTAATACCATCAGTAAGATGCGCTAAGACAATATTTTCATCAATGATTGCAGGGGGCACAAGAGGAGAGGAAATATCCTAATCAGAAGTAGCATGAGAGGAAGGAGAAGGAGAGCCAGGATGCTTAGGAGTCATGACCGACTCCACGATAGTAATTTTTGGAAGCAAAGGAGCCTTAAGAGGAGAAGGCTTACCTGCGGCAGAAGAGCCATAGATCGAAATCTTTTCTTTGGTGAAACCCGAATCCACTTATCTGTAGTAATCACAGGCTCGGAGGCAGAAGAAGAGGGATGATTTACACTAACAGCAGCTTCGTTACAACCCCCACCGAATTTCTCCACTACAATCTCCACTTTAGATTGAATAGGCAGATTAGGACAAGCTTTAATTTGATGGTCCTCTGACCCACACAATGCACAGACCTCATGAAGGCCCTCATAAATGAGAGGAACCTTCATAGATTTACCCTTGAAAGTAATAACCAAAAACCCCAGCAAAGGTTCTGTAACATCAATATTAACACAGACACGAGCAAATTTTCCCTTGAGGCGCAAAAGGGTGGTCTGGTCCACTTTAATCACATTCCTCACCGGTTTAAGAAGGCTAACCAATGTGTCATGGTCCCAAAACTCCCAAGGAAGTCTTGGAACTCTCACCCATTGGTCAATCCTGCCAATACAAGTAGAATAAGGATCAAAGAAAGGTAGACAGGGTGATAAAACAAAGTTCAGACCATTAACATGCCAAGGTCTCTCCTTCTAAACCATGTCTTTATCCTCAGAGTTAGCAAATTTGATAGAAATCCAGTTATTGCCCAGATCAATATAGCTAACTTGCCCTCGAATAAATTTCCAATCATGCTTAGTTTTGTTAATAATGGCAGGTAGAGGAACATAATCCACTAAATTTTCCCCAAAAGACACAGAGCTATCAGTTCCTCTACATGATCCACTGGAGGAGATGGAGGGGTTCCAAGAAAAGGTGGTTTATCAGCCAGAAGGTCAGGAGAATTGCTATTACCTATCACATTAGTTGGGATAGAGATAGGTGGCGACAATAAAGAATGAGCTCTCAACTCAGGGATGGAATTTGGAGGATAATCAACACGTCCCACACTGAATTTCGTCGCCTTGGCAAACGAAATCTGGCCCGTGTCAACCGGATGGCATGGATGGTCAGTTTCACCTCTACCCAGCGAATTTGAATGCGTTGATTTGGCAGAATTAACAGCAGGGGGGATCGGGTGGGAGTTATCATTATCACCATTTTCAGAGTTGGAAGGAGAAAGGGGCTCAGTGGAGGAATTGGCAGATATAAGCATACAGTAATGGCCGATAACAGTCAAAGCAAGAGAGAGGTGCGAAGAGGTAGAACCCAGAAGCACCACTATATATAGAAAATCAAGGACGCAATATCGAACAGCAGAAGACCCGACACATTGTTCTTTGAACCAACCCAAAAAGCAAACCACACAAAAGCACACAACCATTGACACAATTAGATCGAAAATTAACATAGACCTGACAATAGCCATATACAGTAAACAGATGATAAGACCAAAGTAAGAACCGAGTAAGTAAAGGAACAGAATAACCTGGTTAGTAATCATTTGAGCCATTTTTGAATCCACAATCAGCTGTCAGAAAACTTGCGGTGGCCGATAAATCAGGAAGCATCGCGAAGGCACTCAAAAGGTGAGGTCGAATCGGAGTTTCTGACGAACAACTCCAACGCCATACGTTGAAGATCGTTTTCACACCCAAACAGTACGAATTAGCCTGAAACTCTTGGGCACCATCACCTCTTGTGCGAATAGGCAATCAAAACCTTCTAAGATTAGGGTAAGAGGGATAACCTAGCTAACTAGAGGAAACGGGTTCAATTCTTAAGGGCAACTGAATCCTATACGTAGGGCGTGGGATGAGAGAGAAAGGATGGAATTTTCTGGCAGATGGGAAGGTTACAGGTAAATGGACGGGCGCAATCAACAAGATTAAGAAATGGACGAACGATGGGAGAAAATCGAGTTTGCAACAAAGAGTAATCGAGACCAAATCTAGAAGAGGGTGATCGAAACGTGCCGTAAAGAGCACTGAGAAAATCAGGACGCTTCATCAAGTGGAAATCAGGAGGAGAGAGATAGTCAGGGTCAGCAGGAGAGCATTTCTCTCTAGAAAAGCCTTTCTCTCTACAGAGTTTTCTTGGTAACACAATTCAAATCCAACTTGCCCAATGCCAACAGAGCTTAACAATAAACTATATTTCGTAAGGTATGATACAAGGGCTTTCACTCACTATTTATCTAATTGGAACTTAATTTGATATTATAGGTATAGATTGTCGTTAAGCATAAAAGATTCCACATCACAAAAAAGTTAATAGTTTTTTATGAGTATGCATAATTTATCTTGGGTCAACCAACAAATCATTTGAAGAGTGTTTCAATTCGTTTATCATCATCTACCTATACATTCACATTCTATTGCATTTTTTACTCACTATTTAGATTTACATATTTGCGTCTTCTTTGTGATCAAGATGATGGATAGGAGGCCATGACATTACTAAGCAACATGATCAGGAAGACTTTTATCTTTGTAATACAAGCTCCTATAAATTAGTGTGATGGGGAAAAATAATGCTACTTTCTAGCCAATCGAATCAAACATAATATTGAAAATTTTTCTGTAAAAAACAAGTTTAGATTTTTTTTTTTTTTGAATGTATGATAAACCTATAAAAGGTTTAGTTAATTAAATATTTAGGATAGTATTTGAAAAAGATTGTCTACCTCAATTTCCAAATGTTGTTTTGATTGAATATTTTAGTGGCATATTTATTTACTTTGCTAGTATATTAACTTTAATAGACACCTGTAGTTTACGAGTACAAACTAGTATCTTCAATTTAAATATCCTCCTAACGAACAAGAGCTTGGAATGCATGCAAGACGAGTTGGATTTCACGAAGTGGTTTTTTCACAACACAAGAGGAACTCATGCAGATACCTACTGGGCAACTAAGTTCCTGCTAACCATTTGGTATTTGTGGAAGTCGAGATGCTCCTCTGCCTTGACACAAGGGACGGCACTCCGATGGATAAAGAGGCATTCTTGCTAGCTAAATTCAAAGAGGTCTGTAGGCACCAAAAATTTATTCTTGCCGTACCAAAATTAAATTAAATTAGTTAATTAGGTCAATTCTTTTAATTAATTTAATCAAGCCCAAAGACTCACAAGTCAAGTCCAAAAGACTCACAAGTGAAGCCAAAGATGAAACCCAAATGGCTTCTAACTCCAGGCTCAACCAAAACTCAAGCAAAAGCCCAAATCGAGGGTCAAGACGACTACCAAGTCAAGTCACGACTTAAAGCCCGAACATTGTCCAAGTTAAGGTGCGGTCAAAGTCAAAGTCAAAGTCAAAGTCAAAGGTTAAAGTCAAAGGTCAAGACCTAAATCTTCTCCCAAGTCAAATGTCAAACGACTCTCAAGTCAATGTCCGATCAAAGCTCAAGACGACTTCCAAATCAATGCTCGACCTAAGCTCGGGAGACTCCCAAATCCAAGTCAAAGTCAAAGTCAAAACAAACAAAAGTCAAAGCAGTCTAAGGTGAGGCCTAAGTGAAAGGCCCAAAACCTAGGTCAATGCCCAAAACCCAAGTTAGGGCCCAAAATGCAAGTCAAGGCCTACCTTGACTTTCAAAAGGGAGGGGGGAAGTTTTGCTATAAATAGGCCCCTACCTCCTTTAATTCAAAGGTTGGAAAAATTCATCCAAAATAAGGGAGAGAATCAGAGGATTATTGTATTCATAGAGATTATACCCAATTCATTCAATTGAATCTATAAAAATTCAATCTTTGTAATTTTGCGATTACAAAATTTGGCACGCCCGGTGGGACATTTCTACCTCTCATCTCTTTCTCCTAAAAGATTAAGACTTTCAAGTCATAAGAACATCTTCTTCAATGAAGACATGGCTACAAAGAACACTGCCACACAAGTTTCGATCAAGAAGAGCATAGGATCTCTTTCGCGCATATTCTATGGACTGAGCGTCACTTCTAGCAAGTGCGCGCCCACAATGAAGACTAGGAGTATGGTGGAAGCTGCTGCGCCGACTGCTCCTGGGCAAACTGCGCCGCTGCTGCCATCCAGACTCCAAAACTTGAAGACGCAGCAAAATGCGCCCTCTAGGATGGATGGAATTCAAAGCCTCCAACTTCAATCTCCAGTTTGCGAGGTTGAAGACTACTACAGTAGTGACTCTTCTTCTCCCTCACCAAAGGGGGCGCGCATGTCAAAGACTGAAGTTGAGTCCTCCAAAACTGTTGTCATGCCAGCCATGATGACAGGGACAACCACTGTGGAAGAGGAGACGGCTAACATGAAGGTCATCCTAGACAAACTCACCAGGGAGAATGAAGAAAAGGAAGCACGTATCAAGCTTTAATAAAAAAAGATTGCTAAGCTGACTAGAAATTTAGAAAAACGGCCAGCTCAATCTTCCACGAAGGACTCAGAAAGTGAGGACTCAGAAAAAATATCCATCCACAGCGAGCCTTCTGACAGCGAGAAGTAGTCAAAGAAAGGTGCTACCTCTAAGCATGTCAAGTCCTCTGAATCAATGACCATTGAGCGAATCCAAGACTTGATAGCAAATTGTCTTAAGGCGCAGTTAGGTGTAGGTTCACGCAGAACTCACCTATACACTACGTCTTACACTAAGAGGGTTTATACTCTTCGCATGCCCCACGGTTACCAACCCCCTAAATTCCAACAATTTGATGGGAAAGACAATTCAAAACAGCGTGTCGCGCACTTCCTTGAGACATGCAATAATGCTGGGACTGACGACGACCTTATGGTGAAACAGTTCGTTAGGACATTGAAAGGTATTGCCTTTGACTGGTATACCGACTTAGAACCTGAGTCCATTGATAGCTGAGAACAAATGGAGCAAGAGTTCCTCAACAAGTTTTATAGTACTCAGTGCATTGTCAACATGACTAAGTTGACAAACACAAAACAGTGGAAAGATGAGTCAGTTCTTGACTACATCAACCATTGGCGCGCACTTAGCCTCGAGTGCAAAGATATCGTCGAAATGTGCACCCAAGGCATGCACTGGGACTTATTGTATGTCCTACAAATAAGCAAACCTAGGTCTTTTCAAGAATTAGTGACCAAGGTGCATGACATAGAGGTGACGATAGCTAGTTGTTGTGACAACTCCTTCTATTCTACTGAATCAAGGAAGGACAAAGTTAAATTCGATAAGAATGTTAACTTTTCTAAGGGCACGACCAAAGAAGCGATGTCCACCTCTATAAGTCAGCCAATTCGCATTATGGGAAAGCTAAAACTAGGGGGCAAGAAGGGCTCATCGTTTAAGGTTGCGACAAAGAAGCGTCCCATACTAAAAGAGCTTCAGGAAAAGAAATATCTATTTCCTAACTCAGATTTATCAAGCATGCTAGATGACGTAGTCAAGAAGGGTGTCATCGAATTACCCGAGCTAAAGCGCCCAGAAGAAGTTGGGAGGACAACCAACTCAAAATATTATCAGTATCATAAAATCGTTAGCCACCCTCTTGAAAAGTGCGTTACACTCAAGGAGCGCATCATGGGATTGGTTAGGGAAGGAAGAATCATTCTAGATTTGGATGAAATGGCAGAAACTAGCCACGTTATAGTGCAAGGGACTGATGAGTTAGATTTTGAAATAGATCATACTGAAGCACTAGAGGGCTCAGGAGAATTCTTCATAAAAAGCTTCTTTGATAATGTGGTTGTCTATACAACCTCATGTTTCGAATTTGATAATGATGAAACAAATGAGGAGCTGAATGTCCCTCCTAAAGAAAGTGTTGATTGTAGCATCCAGCCACAACAACTATGGAAAGAAGAGAATGAGAGGACAATTTCAGTCTCATTGGCCAAGCAAGCAAATGTCACGACAAATCCACCAATGTCAATCCTTAGGTGCATTCCTAAGTCCCGTCGTAAGAATGGAGAATCTCCATTTGCTGAATGTACAAATCCTAAAGGCTCAACCAAGGTTGAACGCAAGTTCAATGAAGGTAGTTGGCACATTCTCAAAGAAAATGGTGTGCTGAGTTCATAGGGCGCACCCAAGCAAATTGACCAAGGTTTCTCTCCCTGGTTACGTTGCCACTTCTGAAGGCTCCCTCCAAGAAGAAAGTGAGCTGTCAAAGATGTACATCAGCGATGTGTTTGATCCTCATGCGCACAAGCTAATGAAGAGGTCCAGTTATGACTTCAGCCAACATCTTTGGGCCATGTGATCGAAACTTAGTCCTATGGACTTAACAACACGCAAAGGGTCATACAAAGTCAAGGGGGCAACGTCGTAACGCCTAAAGTTAGTCTTGGTTACGTACCGCCCCAACCCGTAAGGATTTTGGGATGATGTAAGGACAAGCAAGCCCTCACGCAACATATCACAGCCGACGAGGTTGATGATGATGATGGTGAAAATGCTAACACCAATTCACAAAAATGCCGATCTTCAATAGGTTGCTGCCGTCAGCGTTGCGCCAACGCCCTTCTGTGTTTAACGGGATTGGAAAGGGGAAAATCCTAAAACCCTCCGTCTGCTATGGGTTGAGGAAGGACGAGCAACCTAAACTCTCAGTCTTCGCCATAATCAAGATAGGCGAGACGCTATCAAACTCACCGCCTTCTCAAAAGAAGGATTCAATGTTCAGCTGCCTTGGCGAACTAAATGAAATCCAAGGTTCAATTCCTTCACGCATGAGCGTGTTTTCAATTTGAATGTGAAGATGGATAACTCATTGAAAATAAAGAGACGCGTCCTAGTTTTCACTGGCCATGGGATTAGGGTCATTTCAAAAGACAGAACTAAGGAACAAGCTTCTTCTAGCTGCGATGCAAGCCAGGATGTTGGCAACTTCCCTTGAGGAAATGCTAGACTAGCTCCTAAGCAAGAGCCTAAACTGTTCACCAAAAAAAAAAAAAAAAAAAAAGACACACCTAAAGTTCATGTCAAAACCAAGAAGACTCCCGAGCAAGAGACTAAACTGTTTGCACATTCAAAAAAGAAGACTCCCGAACAGGAGATTAAACTATTCGCACATTCAAAAACGAAGACTACCGAACAAGAGACTAAAAAAGAAGACTCCTAAATAAGAAACTAAACTGTTCGCACATTCAAAATAGAATACTTCCGAGCAAGAGACTAAGCTGTTTGCATATTCAAAAAAGAAGACTCCCGAATAAGAGACTAAACTGTTTGCACATTCAAAAAGAAGACTGCCAAATAAGAGATTCAAAAAAAAAAAAAAAACTCTTGAACAAGAATCCAAACTGTACACACATTCAAAAGGAAGGCTCCTGAACAAGAGTATAAAACATTCACTCAAACCAAAATCATTGTACTAATCTTGCCCTGCAAGAGTATAAACTGTGAACAGCAAAACAAATGAAAAATGCTTGTTGAACTGCATGATGACTTGATCTTATTAGGAATTAGAAGTGCCCATAAGTACGTAGGTAGCTTAGTCAGCAAATCACCAAGTGCAGCTAAACACATCACACACAAAAAAAAAGGGAGCATGAAAGAAAAGAGATCAAAAACATCACCTTTCTGCTAGCCAGTTGCTCCTTGCTATTCATACCACTTTCATGCATATCGGTATCCGTTCTAGGCCTAAGGCTTAGCGGCGAATCGTGTCACAAGTGGTTCTTCAAGCTTTCATACCACTTTCTCGCGTATTGATATTCGTTCTAGGTCCAAGGCCCAGCTGCGAACCATGTCGCAAGTGGTTTTTCAAGCTTTATACCATGTTACGCATATCGGTATCCATTCTAGGCCCAAAGCCTAGCAGCGAACCGTGTCACAAGTATTTCTTTAAGCCTTCATACCACTTTCATGTGTATCAGTATTTGTTCTAGGCCCAAGGGCTAGCGGCGAACCATATCGCAAGTGGTTCTTCAAGCCTTCATACCACTTTCACGCGTATCGGTATCCGTTCAAGGCCCAAGGCCTAGCGACGAATTGTGTCGTAAGTGGTTCTTCAAGGCTTCATACCCCTTTCATGTGTATTGGTATCCGTTCTAGGTCCAAAACTTAGCGGCGAACCGTATCGTAAGTGGTTCTTCAAGTCTTTGTACAACTTTCATGCGTATCGGTATCTATTCTAAGCCCAAGGCATAGCAGCGGATCATTTCGCAAATGGTTCTTCAAATGGCTCCTCAACTTGCACAAGCAACAACACAAGTGCAACGAAACTTCTCAACATGAACAAGCAACAATACAAGCACAATGAAAAAAAAGGGGTTTCGACATTCCCCAAAAAAATAGCATAAGCGAAAAAAATGCGATCTTTCAGCAAGTGAGCATGACATCGCAATACGCAAAACGTGCGATAATAAATGAATGCGACATTACAACAGCACAAATAGGCATGAGAAAACTTTTCAGGCTAATGAAGTGGCTTCCTTTGGACTCATTTCAATCAAAGTTATCGTCTTCATTGCTCATGGTCGTCCAAAAAAAAAGGGCAAGCCCTTCAAGATGCAATATTGCAAATTTCAATAAAAAGCCAAGTTATAGGCAACTCATAACTCACTGAGCATCGAAAGACAAGGGGGCAATAGTCTATGCTTGCTTCAAACTAAGTAAAATGGTTGCTTCAAACAAAAAAAAAAAAAAACGGAAAGTACACGGGGTGTTTTTTTTTTGGGCCAATAATCTATGCTTGCTTCAAACCAAGTAAAATGGTTGCTTCAAAAAAAAAAAAAAAAAAAGCGAAGTGAGAAAGGAAAAAAAGGGCGGGCCAACAATGATCTCAATCCCTTTTTCTCTCTCCTCAATCCCTCAACCTCAAAAAAAAAAAAAAAAGAAAAGAAGAAGACCATGAAGCGTAGTAGAAGCATGAAGGCCAAAATGTGAAAAACACTAAACTGTAGCAGCTACACCTATATGCGAAACAGTAGGGAGGCGAATATTTTGGAGTAATTTGCTAAGATTCTACCAAAACAAAGTGACGCCATTGTCATCCAAGCTTGAATCTTTTACCTTCTCTCTCCTCCTCACACGCATATGCCCAGAATATGATCATCACTCTCCCTCACTCTCCCTCTCCATTGTCACGCAGAGAACTCAAACCAAAAAAAAAAAAAAAAGGAGCTAAGTTTTCATCTTTCCACTCTCTCGCTCTCTTCCTCACACGCATGAATTGCCCACACAAAGGCTCAAGGTTTATACCCAAGTTCTTCCATTAACCCAACAAAACCCAAAAAAAGAAAGAAGAGGAAAAGAAACACGAAACACTCATTTGTGAAATAGAGACAGAATGAAAAGAAAAGGGGAGGGCCAATTCATCACCTTTTGGGGGTAGCTATGCAAAGGATGCTGGAAGGTCTTTGTGCAAATAGGGTTATGGCAAATGAGTGCTCTAGTTCTATTGCAAAAAAAAAGCATTGCACTTTAGTCAAATGAAGGATGAAAGCAAATGGAAAATGATCGGGAAAGGTTATACCTTTACAAGGGTTGAAAATGGGGGCACAAGATCAAGCTTCTGAGAGCTTCCATTGCCAACAACCAGTAGCAATAGAGGAAGGATTTTCAGTGTTTGGCTGGCAACAGCACCATCATCTGGGTTCTAGGCGTCCCCGGTTAAATGAAGCAGCAAAGGGTTGAGCATGGGGGTGCCTTCATCGTGAAGACCAGCAGTACCAGTGAGCGAGATTAGCGGCTATAGCAGCAACAAAGAGGGCTGGGTAGTAGGGTCTGTGGATGACCGAGGAAATGAAGAAGAAGAAGGGTGAACAGTGCCCGGGTCATGTGACCAGGGCGTGGCCCTTAAATGAAGTAACAAGCAACAGCAGCTGGGTTTTGGGGAAAAAATGGACCCAAAAAAAAAGGAAGGCAAAAAGTGTTTGGCCCAGCCCAAGCAAAAAGAGAAAGCAAGGCACGTGCCCCACGCATGACTCTTAATGCATGTGTAGATGGGCTCTGGGCTGGGGAAGAAAGGCAGGCTCAGTCCACATTTAAAAAAAAAAAGAAAGAAAGAAATAAAAGGAAAGACAAGATGGTCGAGCCCAACAGAAATGAAAAGAAAAGCTGGGCTTAGCCCACAAAATTAAAAGAAGAAGAAAAGAGAAGCAAAACCAAGCCCAAGCCCACGCAAAGAAACCAGTCCAGGCCTTACCCAAAAGAAGGAAAGGAGAACAAAAAAAAAAAAAAAAAAAGTCAAGAGAGATAAAGCAGGCTGGCCCACGTAAAACACAAGCAAACAGGGGAGATGGACTAGGCCGGCTATACCGCGATTGGGCCGTGCTTTCATCTGACCCAGTTCATATAAAAAAGAAGTGAAGCTTGGATCGGGTTCGGTTTACCATCCCCGTGGTCATTTTTCTAACTTTTTGATAAAAGTCGTCATATGTTCAAATCAATAGGTGGCTAAACAGCGCGTTTTATAAGCAAATTGAGACCTTGGTCACGTTCAAACGATAAGTCTAGTACGTGACCTTGCCTCGAGAGGGTAATTTACCAAATTTTGTAATCGTAAAATTACAAAGATTGAATTTTTATGGATTCAATTGAATGAATTGGGTACAATCTCTATAAATACGATAATTCTCTGATTCTCTCTCCTATTTTGGCTGGATTTTTCCAACCTTTGAATCAAGGGGGTAAGGGCCTATTTATAGGAAAGTTTCCCCCTCCATTTTGAAAGTCAATGTGGGTCTTAACTTGGATTTTGGGCTTTAGCCTGGGTTTTGGGCCTTGACCAAGGTTTTGAGGAAAAAATGCACAAAAAAAAAGAGGAAGGCAAAAAGCATTTGGCCCAGCCTAAGCAAAAATAGAAAGCAAGGCATGCGCCCCATGCATGACTCTTAATGCATGTGTAGATGGGCTCTAGGCTGGGGAAGAAAGGCATGCTCGGTCCACATAAAAAAAAAAAAAAAAGGAAGAAAGAAATAAAAGGAAAGACAAGATGGCCCAACCCAGCAGAAATGAAAAGAAAAGCTAGGCTTAGCCCATGAAATTAAAAGAAGAAGAAAGGAGAAGCAAAACCAAGCCCAAGCTCATGCAAAGAAATCAGTCCATACCTTGCCCAGAAGAAGGAAAGGAGATCAAAAAAAAAAATAAAAGGTCCTGCGAGATAAAGCAGGCTGGCCCACGTAAAACACAAGCAAACAAGGGAAATGGACCAGGCCGGCCATACCGCGATTGGGTCGTGCTTTCATCTGACCCAATCCATGTAAAAAAGAATTGAAGCTTGGATCCGATTTTGTTTACCATCCCCATGGTCATTTTTCTAACTTTTTGACAAAAGCTGTCATATGTTCAAACCAAAAAGTGGCTAAACAGCGCATTTCAGAAGCAAATCGAGACTTCGGTCATGTTCAAACGACAAGTCTAGCACGTGACATTGTCTCGAGGGGGCAATTTGTAGGCACTAAAAATTTATTCGTACTGTACCAAAATTAAATTAAATTAGTTAATTAGGCCAACCCTTTCAATTAATTTAATCAAGCCAAAAGACTCACAAGTCAAATCCAAAATACTCACAAGCTAAGCCAAAGACAAAACCTAAATGACTTCTATGTACAGGCTCAGTCAAAACTCAAGCAAAAGCCCAAATTGAGGCTCAATACGACTACCAAGTCAAGTTACGACTTAAAGCCTGAACGACGTCAAAGTCAAGGCACGGTCAAAGTCAAAGACAAAGGTCAAAGTTAAAGGTCAAAACCTAAATCAACTCCCAAGTCAAACGTCAAACGACTCTCAAGTCAACCTCCGGTCAAAACTCAAGGCGACTTCCAAGTCAATACTTGACCCAAGCCTGGGAGACTCATAAGTCAAAGTCAAAGTCAAAGTTAAAACAAACGAAAGTCAAAGTAGTCCAGGATGAGATCTGATTGAAACGTCCAAAACCCAAGTCAAGGCCCAAGACCTAGGTTAGGGCCAAAAATCCAAGTCAAGACCCCCCTTGACTTTCAAAAGGGAAGGGGGAAGTTTTTCTATAAATAGGCACATACCCCCTTGATTCAAAGGTTGGAAAAATCCATCCAAATAGGAGAGAAAATCAGATGATTATTGTATTCATAGAAATTATACCCAATTCATTCAATTGAATATATAAAAATTTAATCTTTGTAATTTTGCGATTACAAGGTCATTCATGTGTTAAATAAAGATGAAGCTCGATGAGGTGCACATCAACATGGCGTCAGACCAGAAGAACACGTCCGCTGGGAATCCCCCCTAGGGGGCTAGGTGGCCCTTAATTCAGATGGTGCCGCTAAAGGGAACTCGATCGAGGTCGGTGGCTGTAGCCTACGAGATTACAAATGCGAATGGCTGGTGGGATTCACTGAGAATCTGGGCAATTGCTCTTCAATGAAGGCAGAGATTCAAGCGGTACTAAGAGGTCTCAGGATTGCCAAGGAATTGGAGGTTCCGAAATTATGGGTTCAACTGGATTCAAAGGTCCTTGTCGCGGATGATATAGGGAAGCGTGGAATGGTGCCCACAATACAGGCTCTTACTCAACCAATGCAAAGTCGTAACTACATGGGAAGGCTGGTAAGTAAAAGTGACACACTGCTTTAAGGAGGCTAACCAAGTTGCAGATATGTTAACTAATTTAGGAGTCAACATTAACATAGGAGTTACGAGGGTTCGTGTTCCACCCATGGAGGCTAGAGACACAGTTTGGGCTGATTGTATGGGAGCTGCGTGGCCCAAATTTAGCAGAAAGTAATAATACTTAAGTTGGGCCCTAACCCCTCTTCCGCACCAAAAATTTAAATGGGCAGAAATTTAAAGAGATACCAAAAAGATTAATAATGATTTTTATTACAAAAAAAAGGAACATTCGGACTTTATACATGGAAGCATTGGTAATTAATTAAAAATTTAAATGTGGAGAGAAATCAGAGAATAGGCTCTTTTATGGACAACTTCTTAAATCCTTTGGCATGACTAACTCATTTAAGGTGCATTTTTAAATTAGAGATGATTAATAATTCTTTTAGGAGTGCGTTCAATAAGATTGACTTGTAATTGAATTATTAGTTCTCCATACAATTTTTGATAGTTATTCTAATTAAAAGTATAGGTCTCGCAGTGTAGCTTAAACTAAATGTTTAAATTACCTCAAAGAACTAATTGAGAACTAATGTCAAATTTGTATGTGCAGAAGAAAAACAGTCACCTTATTTTCATTTTTAGTGATAATTATTACTTCAATTCACAAGCCCAGAAGCCCCCTCAAAAGGGGAAAAAAAAAATCAATAAGCTGCAAATGCCAAAAAGTCACACTTCTTATGTCGCTATCATGATAGAACAATAAGATAGTTTTATAGAGAAGGCAATTAAAAAGACAAAAATTAAGACAAATCTATGAAAGTAAATCAACATCTTTCCTTTAAAAAAAAAAAATGTCAGAAAAATTTTTTTAGGCACCAACTTTATGAGATTATAACTATTTTGTGATCAATGATGAGATTATTACAAATTCTTACATAAGACAGTCACATGGTGATTTATCGTAAGATTGTCTATATGACAATATATTTTATTTTTAAATTTAAAAGGTGATTGATACATATATAAGATATCTCACAGTATAAGTTACCGTGAGACGGTTTCACACGAGATTTATTGTAACATCACAGCTATATATATATATATATATATATATATATATATATATGGAATTGCAATGATTTTTGATTGCATAATTGATTAATGCAGCACGGGCAACAGAGGAAATCAAGCCGAATGGAGCGATTGAATGTGCTCCACCATGCAAGTATGACCTGTTGTGTGACGTCAAGTGCTGGTTGACTAATCCGAAGTTGCACGTCAGCGGTCAATGTCAAACCACCGGAACAGGAGAAAAAACTTGCTGTTGCATCTTTGAATGAAAACTATATTCATCCAATGTAATTTCAATTTTATTGGATAAATCAAGTAATAAGCTGAAGTTAAATTCTTATCATTTTGCTTCATTTATAACTGTAATCGTAGTTGCTCAATAGTTATTAGCCGATCTCTCTATAATTCAAACCGAGGATGTTATATATAATTCTAGTAGCTTGATTGATGTGGGACTCTCAAAATATGAATTTAAATTTTTTTTAACATTATTTTTTTTTCACTAATACTGAGTATAAACAAAGAAGAAACAAAAAAGTAAGATTCCAATACTTAAATTTGAAATTGCAACTAATAGTTCTCTAAAGCTCGATTTCTTTCTTCTTGTCTAAATTCAGTAACTGAGCTCAACAAATTTTCTATCAATATTTATTATTTATAAATTTAGCGGCTATTGGAATAGCTACTTGCATATTTACATATTTTAGTTTGATGAAGACAAATCAGATTTTCTTTGTAATTATGATCAAAAGCCTTTTCATCTTAAAATTAAAGCAAAGCAACATATTACCTTCATATGTGGATCCTAGGCTTCTACGGTAAGCCACTCAAAGCAATCACAACGTATCTACGTTCTCCAAAACGTAAAGCCATTTCCAAGTTCACCCAAAAAGAAGGGGGGACATTTAGTAAATTGTCCTGTAAATGGTACATAATCATGACCTGCATTATCTCAGTTAATAATTGGCAGGCTGTATATTAATCCTACCCTGCACACTACTTTTAACCTTGACAATGATAACAGGTAAGACTACTCGTGCATCCTGGTTGAAAGTACCAGGAGTACTTCAATCTTGGACTCTGGATCTCAGGATGAACACCGGTCCAATGCTCTTCTGAAATGTATGCATTCCGGCCCTTCTACATGGTCTAACAACTATGCAGCACTGAGGTAGCAATTACATTGAAGTGTTCGTGAAAAAGGATTAGGAGGAAGAGTATTTATGTCAAGTAGAAGTATAATGATGTTACAGCAGCTACAGCATATGGGAAGATGGTCCAGATGCCCTACATGATTCAAGAAAACTTGGAATAAGAGACAAATTAGTAGACTTGGCAAATGGGCTATTTCAGTTATAGCTTAAGTTCGTTAGTCTAGAATAAGTTGATGGAATATTATTGTCCAATGGTGGTCCGATCATTTAAGACTGCAGTGCTACTTTGCAGTTCCCTCTCTGTGTCCCTTGAGTTTGTCAAAACGTCCTCAGCAAAAAAAGTTTGTCAAAAACAATGAGGTGGGTCAGACGGGCCAATTTTGTTCAGGTTGGTGAATACATGTTTAGTTGCTTAAAAACAGTGCGAGTGGCAAAATTCCTTACCACTACAGTAGCAACAGATGCCACAGCAAACATAGGGCGTTTTCTTAGTAAGGATCCAATTGCCAACTGCACCAGCAAAACAAAATGCAATCGGATACTAAATAACTTCACATCATTCACTAGCGATTACACTAACACTGATTTAGAACACTCTGCACATAAGATGTTTAGGGAGACCTATTCACATACAGAAGCTCTAGCCACCTCACCATAGGAAAAATCCTACTCAGTAACATACTAACACATTGATTTAGAGCACAAGTTAAATTTGGATTGCATATAAGTTGATTCATAGAGCTTGGGCTATATATTCATCAAGAAAATGCAATTAGGATAGCTCAATCAAATTGCCGCTAGTCAGGTGATCAGCTCTGCTTTCCTATCTCTCTGGCCTACTTGGGTACATCTTTGTTTTAATAACGACAAGAATGAGAGCAACACTGGAACAATATCCGCTAACCAGTAACAATAGTACTCAGATTTTTTCCTTCTACATGTATTCTGGATATCACTTCCAAGTGCAGCATTACATTTTCATGTCATAATTTCAATGACATCTTATAATTTGGGATAAGGGAATTAGTTTTCTTCTATTTTTGTTTCATCCTTTTGCTGCTCCATGAAAGCAGCTTTGTGTAAGGTATACAATTTGTCAACGGCACTAACCTGAATAGGCAGAGTGATCAAACCACCAATGCAAACACCGGCAAAAAAGCAATCCGGGGGGGCACCCTGCGTTCACAAATTGTATAAATCAAAATGCTAGCAAAATATTCGGTCAAATAACTTTGGAGAATATAGGCCTAATCTGGTGCCCAATAGGATCATATTGAAGCTTAAATTTTCCAAATTTAACATAAAACCACCCCTGAACTGAACTTTAGGAGTGACAGCAGCATTAAAACACTTTTCTCAGTGGGAAATAAACAAGGGAACAGAGGTGACAAATAAAAACTATTTTAATGCTCGCCTCCTGCCACCCTAAACTTAAAATAGCTTTCTCATCTCGACAGAGCTGGTGCAGAGTAGTACTTTTACACCCGAACTCATCCAAGAAGACCCAGATTTGCCTCCTCCTAACAACCATCACAAAAGACATCACAAGTCCAACAGTCCGCAGAAGATCACTACACCCAGTGAGGAATATCAATAAATCTCTGTGTCCTTCAAACCCCCACCCCAGTCATGTTATAGCCCTCACAAAGTCTAAGAGTCCAAAAACAAATCATACCCCAGAGTCCCCCACATAGGAAGGATGTGGGGGAAGTGAGGAAGTCAAATGCAGCAACCCTAAATTACAGAAAGGTTGTACTGTTGGATCCTATGTTACAATTTACAAACCATTGACCGCCCCCTCCAGATTGTTTTTTTTTGGGGGGGGGGGGGATGGACAAACTTAGAAGGCATTTCATTTTAGTCCTCTATAGTTGAAGCAAAAATAGTTGCCCAAATGTGGACTTTCAACTCCCCAAAAGGGAAAGGATAGCTAAAACTAGAATGGGGAAGAAGTAACATTAATCGAAATGACATTTCTCTGGTAGGAGACTGGGACAACCACAATAGTCTTACAGGGGCAGAAACTCTTGCAAAACAGGTTCTCATTTTTAATTTTCCAGCTGTGTACTCTTGCAGAATGTCTTGATGAAATGCTACCGCGAGATTTTAATGATGCCATATAGGCCTTTACTTCTTGGAGCAAATGAGATGCAAAATGAGAAACGAACAAAGCTTGAATTGATTTTCTTCCACTACACCCATCTCTGCATGCAATGACAGATTCAGAGACATGTCCAACAATAAAGAGGGCGGTTTCATATCCAAGCAAAGAGGCAGCATCAACTTACCTGACAGCTATCCTCTCCTATTTTTTATTTTTTGGTTCTCACTGCGTAGTTTAATTGGGGGATGGTTTGGGGGTCTTGGTGCATCCTCCCCCCCCCCCCAAAAAAAACCCCCCCCCCCCCCCCCCAAAAAAAACCCCCAAAAAAGGCCTTACTGAAAACTAGTGTAAACAACTAAAAAAATAACATCAATCTCAAGCAAACTAATGGCAAAGTGGCCTCAGTTAGAACCTCCAAAGAGAAAGATGGCAAATGCACTAAGATTGCCGCATAATGTATAATGAAAGTGAGTTTATCCATAAAAGAATCATAGACACTAACCACGGCTCCTGCAAGGAAAGCTGTTGGATTTCTCATTCCAATAGAGAATTGCTCAACTGCATAAGAAAGAGAAAAATGCCATGCATAAAAAGTGAGCAAAGAAATTCCCAAGACCCAAACAAATTGCAGACCGACTAATAAGAGAACAATCAATAAGATGGATTAATATCACTAATGTACGGTTGGAAGGTCAAGATTTATCATCTATGTAGCCTTGCTGCTTTTAAACAGACACTATTTCCAGATATCTAAACATAGAACAATAACAGTTGCGAACAGCACCCATTTTTTACTTTTTTCTAATTTTAATATCAATAGGAACTGAGAAGAGTAGCAAATGACCATAATCACATCAAATTTTTACTATAGCCTAGCATATGCCCAGAGGAAGCAAGGGCAAAAGATCACAATTTAGTGGCAGAATTAGTTGAAAAATCCTGAGAGTCACATGCTAAACATTGTATTTTCCCTTTTTGGCAAGGTGACACTTCTCAATTCTGTTCCAATTCAGAGAACATTGGGCAATAGAGACTCTCCAGTATCTAGCTTTCATGTAGTTAAACCAGTGAATCAAAACTCAAAGGAACGCACAGACAATTAGAAAAAATTTGGACCAAAGCCACATTCAGAAGTAACGAGTAGGTCAACAACCCAAGCAGCAAAGCAACTTGCAAGAGACATTCAACCATATATTGATTCTGGAAGCTGAGAACAACGTGGCAAGCTTCCAAGAGAAAAGGCAGATTTTGAAAAGAAATTTTTTAGATGGGCCCAGCCCATGAGAGCCAGGAAGGGTAACGAGAGAAGGGAGAAAAATAAGGCAGTCTGAAACTTGTACCAAATCCACTAAGGTTGCCATATCTTTGGACAGCACGTGTAATGTTCATCAACTTCTCCTTGCCAATCCCTGACTGCATTTATAAGAAAGACAGCAATAAGAAGGAAGATGTAAGTAGAGACAAACGAAACGGGGAGCAAGAGGAAAGGAAGCAGGATTCAATCCAGTTGCATAATTCAGAAACAAAATGACATGTATTTGAAGTACTGCTATTGGAGCAAAGCAGACCTTTGAACAAAGATCTTCTGATGCTCCAGTCTGCCAGAAAAGCTTGCCCAGGTTAAATGGCATCATGTCACTGATACATACTCCCCTGAAAATCACCACAACTTGCAAGACTTACGAAGAAGCAGAAAGAGATTGAAATATAACGTGTTATCTTATTAACAACTCACAACAGGAAACAAACATTTCCTTGAATCCTTCGTGATTTGCAAACTCCATAGGAAAAGCATCAGAGAGCAGTTAAACAAGGTAGTAACTAACCAGTATACCCACAGAACCGTAGAAATAATGTATGGAAGCATTTTTGGAGAATGATTCAGCAAGAGATTGCCATGTCCCATCCAAGCATAGCCTCCGAGCTAATGTTATTCCAACCTACATCCACGAGGGAAAGCAGGAACATCACTCAAGCTCTGCCAAACAGAGATACTACATGAAAATCACTATGATACAGCAGAATCAATGTTGGAGGTTGTGCACCAGAAGTACCAGCAAAAGGAACAGACCCATATATTTAAAGCCTCTTCACTGATGAAAAATCCACATCCAGCAGCCATAAGCAACCAAAAGTAGACCCAGCTGTACGCAATGTTTACTTTTGAATTCGGAAAAATAGGATTGACTTAATCAGGACAGCATAAAAAAAGGAAGAAAAGGAGCTCATCAACAAAGAGGATATGAAGCCTAGGAAACCGCAGAAAAGAAGTTTGGATGACATTGCTCATCTGACATTGGTATATATGTGACTTGAAACAAGCACAGACAAATGGACCTAAAGCTTTCGGTAGAAAGAAGCAATGATCTTCTAATTATCAGTTCTACAAATTCTGGCTCTTCTATGGTGAATTGTTGACGAGATGATTGAACATGTTCGCTAATGAACAAGCACCAGCCCCCCCCCCCCCAAAAAAGATCCCCCCAAGGCAGAGTGACAAGTCAGCCGCTTCACAACACAGATAAGTACAAGACTAAATATACCCCCTATTCCTTCCTAAGGGCTCCCACTCTAGAGCATCCAACTGAGAAGATGGGCCCCTAGATGCATCATCTCTACTCGCCGGGGGGGGGGGATGGAGGGAGGCTCAACAAATATTCTCCACATACCCTGGAGTGTACTCTGGAAGTACCACTTCGTAACCAAATGCATTGAAAGTAAAACCAGCAGGTGAAGCTGCAATGCTTGAAGAGGATGAACCATCAGCCAGACATTGAATTCCGATTCCAAGGGAGGAGTCAGGAGTTTGTTGCTTGAGACCAATAGATACCAATGTGATTGTAGCAGCCACTCCAACAGCAATTGCCAGTTCTGCCAAAAATGAACCACCTTTTCCACTAAATCTATCTGTCTGGTCTGTGAACAGCCCCTCATTTACCTCCACGCCTCCTAGTAATCTATCATTCGAACTTGCAGAATCAGAGCCAGCAGCATTTTCTGACTGAAAGCTTCGAATGCTGTTCTTGTCAATTAGGATTAACCATCAGTACTCTTGAGTAGTTTTCCATAAATTAGATATTATGGCACTCACAAATAACATTAAATATTAGAAAAACTAGGAAAAAATGAAAATCAAATGTCAGATGCAAGCAAAACAATGAAGCGGAACATTTCCAGGAGGGTCACGTATGAAGCCTCCTAGCCTCCCAAATTCAACACCCAGACACAAGAGCGCGTAACTCAGGATCAGCATCATTTCATAAGCCACCAAAAGTGAGTAATTTCTCTTCATTTCATAAATCACCAACACGTCCAACACATAAACAACAAAAGATTTACTGTGCAGCGACAAGATTTTTCATAACAAAGAAAAAAAAAAAAAAAACCATTTAGCGCAGCATATATCATCCTTGCGCACGGATTGGTCCATATTTTGCACAACCTTAAATGATTGGCATTTGGTAGTAAATAAACAGATGATAACGACAAAAACGTGAAAGACATCTATCAGCTCTAGCATACACATAGCATCTTCACAATAACAGGTCAAAAAATGTTGCAGCAAATACAATTTGAGGGCATTTGTCAAGATAAACTCTCTTCAAGTAAATTCACTAATTAACTACGCCATATCAATCATGCCACAGTCCTAAACTTAGGATTCACCTATCCAGCTATTCAACCAACTTTACTCCCCAATAATCAGTGGAAAAACAATGACATAATCTGCAAGAACCGCCCCTCCGGCCCGCAGCCAGACCCATGAAATAGACTATGAGGGAAGCAACAACACAAAATATCAGTTAATAGCCCACCAAAAGCCCACCATGAAATAAGCTAGGAGAAAAAGGGGCTGAGAGAGAGAGAGAGAGAGAGAGACCGAAAATATGAGGATTTAGCGAGATGCGTAGCAGAAAGAAGGGCCCTTCTTCCCAGATAAGCTCCATTGAAGATATTCTTCCGTCCAACGCCATTGAAATGGCTTGAGAGTAAGCACTGGCAGGATGTGGAGACATGGGTAATCGACAAATGTGGCCTAAAAGACGGGCCATTGGTGAAAGCAGCCGCCATTGATGCCATTTGTCCCTGCAACTCCAGACTACTCAGCTTTCAGTCAGAAGCACCCCTCAATTTTCGGACTTTCTAATTCTACGTGGTCGAGAGCGGACACCAAGAAAGGTGTGTGATATCTAACCTTCCCACGCCACGAGTGTTCTCGGCGTTTTTGGGCACTAGAACTTCATGCTTCACTAGTTTACTGACGCTTGTTACATGATCACCAAATCGATGGTCATATTCATAAGCCAATACCAAATTATTGTAGTTGTTTGTATGTATAACATAATATCTTTTATTTTGGCCAGTGTAATTGTGATAAATTTGATTTCCGTTTATTTCACTTGTATGACTTATTCATTTCACTTATATGACACATAAGATTCAAGTTAACTAATAATAAAAAGAAGAATTCGACAAATTTGCTTTTCTATTATTGAGAGGTAACAATAAAAACTAATTGGAAAACGATTTTACCAAGATTTGTCCTAACATATTCTTGTGAATAATTCAAGCCTATTATTTGATGATCAAGAGCATTAATTAGCTCAATCCAACCTTCTCAAGCAAATGACATAATAAACCGGTTAAATCCAACCTCCTTCCTTATACAGTTAAACTAAAACTTCCAAAAACTACACTTTAAGATAAGCATTCCCGTTTAAATACCAGTTTGCACTCACAAAATATATCATCAATTAAATATGAAGAATCCATGCAAGATCACTCAAGTGAGTTAGATAACTAGGTCCATTTAAATACACTGCCTTCTTCGAATGAGCAACAAATACGCTAAGAGCTGTCCGGACTAAATTGATACGAAACAAAGTGGCTCCTTCATGTGCTATCTCACACATTCTTGCAGTGCAACCATGGGTAAGCATCAAAATATAGAAACCATCAATTTTCAAATCTCAGCAGGTGCATTGGATAAAACATCCAGAACTTCAGCAAATGATGGTACCAAGTTGTTCACTGACGAACTTCCGATCAAAAATGATGGCCACGGGTTTATCTCCCATCTCAAATCTTGTCCATTCCATTATTCTAAAAGGATTCTGGTGGGTGAATGTAGACTCAAATCTGGCTACTTGCACCCATGAACTGAAAGGAATGATTGAATCGCATCATATGGAACCTAGATTGCCTTCATGTGTTCCTGATACTTTTAGGAGCTTCAGCAGGTAGGAAACATGAAACTGGGAGCAAAATAGAGTAAGCCAAATGTCACATGATCGTTGAATAAGAGTCATGATAGGTAATCTATACAGGGAATCCCCATTCTGTGCAAGATAACATTGGTTACAAATACGAATAGAAAATCAACATAATAGGCCAAAACCATGCAAAACTTTTTCCCATTTAGGGTCTTCTCCCTTCAGTTTAAAGTTTCATCTTCCAATTCCTTTAGCTCATTGCACCAGTTCTTCCAGTTTCTAATAACATGTTATGCTTCTAGCTGTTTCCAGTTCCTTCCACGATTCCACCTCTTTCCAACTCTTTCCAACTCCTTTACACCTGCAAATGTAAAATATAGAATTGATGCTTAGAGAGGAATTCCAAATAAACTAAAACTAGTAAATCAGTTGATAGTACTCAACTACCCAATCCCGACAAATAAAGATCGTATCTGACTCATACCTAAAATTAGGCCACTTGATGTTGACCTAAAACCTGATGGACCCAAATCAAATTGGACAAGATTTTGCCAAGCCAATTCAGTATGGATTATATTTTATTAGTCAATAGAAAGCCTAAATGCAATATGAACACTAAAAAAAAAATAAAAAAAAAAATAAAAAAAAAAAAACCAAGATGAACTTGATTTAAGCCAAATATTCATCAATGCATTCTGATTTCTTATTTAATTCAAAACTGTACCTCCTGTTCACTAGAAGTCTTGGGAGAATTTGAACCATCGAAGAATCAGCTTACAAGAATCAAGCACCTTATATGAGTTATGTAAGTAGATTGACCAACTCAAAGATTCAGCAGTTTGCAGTCAGAGCCTCTTAGGCCGTCACCTGCTTCCATCTCTATATCAGAGGATGAAGCATCATTTGATGAAATGAGACCTATATCATCATCGAATGCCATACACCTATTCATCAAATGCATAAATACATGATTTGGAATGGGATTACTGCTTTGTTCAGCCTGAACGTGATTCTCACAATCAGAGAAACGATGATACAATTAGAAGTATATAATGAAGACAAGATTTTAGAGCTATCCTCCCCCTTGCTAATCTCGGCACTAGAGGATCATAGAATAGCACAATCAACAGTGCCCACCTAGTAAAACAGAGCTGATAAATGTAATGGATCATCAAATTAAGTATTTCAACCCCCACCCTTACTGGTTCTAAATTATCAAACATTTACAGTATTTCACTAGAGAAAATAAGATGTACTACACATATGGTATATCTTCCACAGGAGTTATTGCTCAAGAATTCACTAGACTTTCCAAAATATTCAAAAATGCTAATTAAGTTTTTCTCAGTCATACAAATAACTAACTTTTTCAAAATATTCAAAAATTTCATTATGACAGTGTCATGAAGTGGCATTTTTTTTTTTTTTGTAATCTTAAATAAGTTCAATAGTATTTTTGACTAAACAAAGCTAAATGGCATTTTTAAATATTTTGAAAAGTTAAGTGGCATTTCTAATCAAGATCTCTCTTCAACATAATATTTTGCAACAAGCCCATACAGAACAACAAAATCAACAATCTTAGTGCAGATCTGCCTAACACAGAGCCTCCAGATTCCCCATGAAAGCAACTTTAACCTTGACAACCAGACATGGTGCAAACTCATACAAAGCCATGAAATGCAGACAAAGAACCGAAGCAAATAATCAATCTATTATAAATCGCATGCTGAATAAGATTTGGATTTGATGGATTTGGACTCAGATGTCGAATATGAATTTATTGCCCACTAGTTACCAACCATCTATACAATTAATGATAAATGGAACTCTATCATCGGTCTCCACAATCAACGATTCCATATATAGGCCTCAAGTCTATCAAATGCTTGATATTATACAGACATTCAGACTACATCACCAAATGGGGAAGAACTTCCCAGATGCTATTCTATTCCAAAGAGAACGACCCACATAAGTTGTTAAACCATCCGCTGAACAATACGACAAACATTCCAAATGCAATCTGTAGATTATGAATTATGTCTAGCATGCATCCCACCAGCAACCTCGAAGAGTAAATGAAACCAAGGAACTAAAGGTAAAACAAATTAATTAATTCATTAAGGGGAAAGTGACGGCAGTATTTAGGGTGCACAATGATCTTGAAGGGGGGGCGTAACAAAATCTATGTAACTTAATATCCAATGTTAGATATCAACTTAGCCTCTCAAAGCTCACTATTTGTCATGTGTAGAGCAGTTGTAGTCTTCACTCACTCACAGGGGGGGATAATACATTACAGCCTTTACTCACTCACACAATTGTTAAGTTTTCAGTTAGATTACAAAACACATAATTCAAAGCAAAGAAAACCACATCTCTGACCATCCCTTAAATTGAGAATTCTGCCGGAATAGTTCACAAGACATATACACAACTACCCTTTTCTGAAACTACTCTTACATGTTTGTTATACAAAAATGGCGGGCAAAATAAGGGAACTTTTGCTATTTCTCAAATTTGCTAGCTAATTTAGACAAGAAGGCCGGGGAAAAGGTAGGGAAATCGACTAAATGTACACATATCAAAGTTGTAAAGAAAAACTGAAAAGAGAATTCAACACGCTTGCTATGAATGTGCAACCTTGAATTTGACAATGTCATTTGACACTTCAAACTCTAGATAAAATAGAAATTTTATGAGAGAAATGAAATAACCCATCGGTTCCAACACAATGCAGGTTAAGGAACTTAAACAATATTTCCAAAATCCAAAAGTGACTCATGTCTCATGCAAGGTTATGGACAACTTACATTCATTATGCAGGTTGAAGAACCCTATCCATCACCATCACCAGCACGTAGAAACATTAGTATGTCCCCAAGCAATCCCCAAGAGTTGACAACATCATACTTACTGCTAAAAAAAAGATGTTCCCACGTTTACCCAGCTAATGCTAATAAAACATTGTCCTGGGGGAATATACAGTTTAAACACCAGGTTCAAAACTTCACATGCTAGGACTAAAAGATGAGAACATGCACAAGCCAGGCGCAGTGGAGCTGATGGTAATAATTGAACAAAGAGTCTTAGTGGCTCTGACTATGCAAGACCAATGACTGGCCAAAGTATGATCGCACATGTTTAGTGCAGCACAAGCTCGAAGAAGAATGGCAGTGACCCAAGACACATCTCATTACCACAACTGCCTCTTTTTTACCAACTTTTGCCTCTTTATTGACTCACTAATGCTTCGTCAACCCAAGCTATCTTACCTTGGTTCTAAGAAAAAATGAAATGGGTATTAATTGTATCTGCTGCTCGGCTGTAGATTCAAAGGAGACGAGTGATTATGTTGAATATTGTAATCCTGCAAGCATCTATTCGGATTTTGATTTCCTGTGAGCTCTTCCTGTAGCCCGTTTCTACATTTATTCTTCCCTACTAATAAAGCTATCTACTTTATCCCTTATGTTTGTCAAAAGATCCCATCACAAAAACAAAAACAAAAACAAAAACAAAAGAAAAAGTTTATCAAAAAGCTGAAGCAAATCAGGTAAAGCAGTTTTGTTCGGGTTGGGTGAATACATGTTTAGTTAAGATTGTTCTAATTCTATGTTAAATAGTGTGAGTTGTAAGATTTGTCACCACTGAAGTAGAAACAGAAGTTGCAGCAAACAACGGGCGTTCTCTTCATAAAGAATCCAATGACCACCTGCACGAGCAAGAGAAAAAGCAATCCGATATTAAATAAGTTCAGATCATTCCCTAGAAATTAAAAGAGATGTACACTAACACTGATTTAGAAATTAGAACACTACGCTAATACACTACGCCGATTCAACGCACAAGGTAAATTTGGATTGCATCTAAGTTGGTATATAAGCCTTGTGTTATATATTTTTGAAGAAAACACAATCAGTATAGGTCAAGCAAATTGCCCGTCACTTTATATCACATCAAAATCGGGTTACCCTATGTTTAGTACTAGGTGATCAGGTATGTTTTCCTCTGTCTTCGACACACTAGTTGGGTACAATATCTATCTGTAACTTAATGTCCAATGTTAAGTATCAAACTAGTCTCTCAAAGACTTGCTGCTTGTTGTGTGGTACAGAGGTCTTTACTCACTCAGAGGAGGGAAAGAAAACGACCGGAAGATAAGCAGCCCATGCCTACCCAAGAAGCAAAGAGAAATGTTTGCAGTATATTCCACCCATTTGCTGAGTTGGCAGTTAGATTATAAAACACACAATTAAAATTAAAGAGAACCATATTTCTGACCATTTCTTGAATTGAGGATTCTGCGGGAATAGTTCATACTTCATAGGACAGACACACAGCTACCCCTTTCTGAAACAACTCCCAGATATTCATTATACAAAAATGAAAGGTAAAATCAGCAAACTTTTGATATTTCTCAGATCTGCTGGCTAATATAGACAACAAGGGCAAGGCAAAATGCAGGGAAATCAACTAAATTGTGGACAGACCCGAGCCGTTTTTAAAATAAAAATAAAGATTAAAAAAGAACCCAACTAGAGTTACTATGAATGTGCAAGTATGAATTTGATAATGACATCTGACAATTCAAAATCTAGATGAAAGAGGAACTTTATGAAAGGAATAAAAATCGATATCAACTTCCAACACAATGCAGGTTAAGGAACTTGAACAATATCCAACATTCAAAAGCAACTCATGTCTCATGCAAGGTTATGGACGACTTAAACTCATTATGCAGGTTGAAGAACTTCAGCCATCTCCAGCACGCCGAAACATTAGTATGTCCCAAGCAATCTCCAAGAACTTGACAGCCTCATATTTAATGCTAAAACAAGATGGCCCCACAGTTATCCAACTAATGCTGAGCAAGCACGGTGCTAGGGGAATAGACAGTCTAAACACTAGGTTCAGACTTCAGAACTTTATATCCTAGAACTGAAAGATCAGATGAAGCACAGACCAGAAGCACAGCCGCAGTGGAGCTAGTGACAATAATTGAACATAGTGTTAGTTGCTCTTATTATGCAAGACCAGCAATAATTGGATGTCAAAACACCCAAGGACTAATGATCAGTCAAAGTAAGATCGCACATGTTTAGTGCAGCACAAGCTTGAAGATGAATGGCAGTGACCCAAGACACATCTGATTATCACAACTCCCCCCTTCCCCCGGCAGTTATAATTTCAACCAGCATTAGAAATTCTCTAACAGAACCAACATAGCTAAGCCAGCAGCACAAGGGTTCTGTAAATAATTGAAACAAGGTGTCCAATCTCTCAGCATATTTCAGGACCATAGGAACTCTTTTAGTAGGGGAAAATGGACGTGGGAACGCTGCAGGGAGAGCCCACAAGGAATCAAAATTCAAATAGACCCTTGCAGGATTACAATTCTCAACATAATCATTCATCTCTTTTCAATCTATAGTTGACCAATGGATGCAGCTAAGGCCCAGTTCAGTTTCCCTAGAACCAAGCTAAGACAACTTGGGTTGATGAAGCACAAGTGAGTCTACAGAAGGGTGAAAAGTGGGTAAAAATATTCATGAAAAAACTATATAATAAAAGGAAAAACAAACAAATTAACCCAAGAAAGGAGAAAGAGAAATTGCTTTGCACAGCTGACATCATTGATGAAGACCCCAAAGTGTCAGTGATTGCACTGATCGAAAATCATACCCATGATTCTTCCTTCGTTCCTGAATGGAAACCCCACTCTTTTCACTCTTAGTCAATTTTCAGTCCACATAATTGTTTTGCATCCACAGCATATACCTGAAAGAATTGCTGACTGAGGACCTATGATGGAAATTGACCAATCATTCACGGACAGAAGGCAACAGTGGAGGATCAGATTTCTCCCCTCAAGAATCACATTCACTTCGATGGACAGTAAAACCCATTTTCAACTCATCAAGTGACAGAGAGAGACCCATTATGTTGATACCTTTTTCACGTCTGACATTAATTTTTCAATCTGCTGCTTTGCTTTTGGCATATTTTTGTCTTCAAGCTTCTTCACCAACATCTTATAAGTACTATCTCTAGGGACCTTTCCCTTCAGGATCACATGTTCAAAGAAGGAACACGCATGCTCTAGTTTTCCATTCTTACACAGAGCAGTCACCAGAAGATTATATGTAGCCAAGTCAATACTAACATTTTTCCGAAACATGTCTTGTAGCAAGTAGTTGAGCACCTTCATTCTCTTCTTTCTACAACACATTTTCAACAATGCTCCATATGTTTTGAGATCAGGACTACAGGACTTCTCCTCCATTTCTAGGAACAACTCAAGGGCATATTCTTAGTTTTAAAAGCACGAGGTGCACTCAGGCGCATAGGATCCCAAAGCGTAAATGGCAAGGCGCGAAGCGAAGGCGCACGCATCATGAATGCAAGGCGCACTTCTCTGCAACTAAAGTATTTCATATTTCACAAAGCATATTTTGCAGAAACAAGCTAGATAAATGCATTAAAAATGTAAGTAGGCATCAATATGACTACTAAAACCGCAAATAACCTTAAGACATGTTATCTTATCATCGTGGTTCTCCCAATGCATGTATTTACGTAGCTCACCTTTTAGCTCCCAAGGAAGCAAAAGAAGAAAAAAGGTACAGGCAAGGCTAAGAAAAAGAAGAAAAAAGGGGAGATATAGCCTTGCATCCTTGAGGCGCACCTCATCCTCTCCTACGCATTGACCCGGCAACCTCACGCCGAGATGCACCTAGGCGTGCCTCAGGTGGGCTTTTTTAAACTAAGGGCATATTCTTCTCTATAATGCTCGCAAGCAGAAGAGATCATGGTATTGTATGTCAAGACACTGGGGGCAACATTCTCCTTGGACATATCCTTGAAAAGATCACAAGCATCCTTAAACCTTCTCGATTTGCTCAGGATGTAAATCAAGGCATTGTATAAGTTAGCATCAAGAATGCACCCATTTCTCTTCATCCTATCCCAGAATTCCAAGGATCCATTTATGTCTTTGGCTTTCCCCAAAGCAAGCATAACAACAATATAACTGACCACATTAGGAGGGCAACCTTTTGGCTGCATCTCATCCAGAATCTCATCAACCTTCCGAAAATCTTTCTCAAGGCAATAATATTCAACAAAGGAGGTGTACGATACCCATTAGGAGCATATCCATGCTTCTCCATCTGCTCCATAACTCCCCTTGCTTCCTCGTATTTCCTTGCCTTGCATCAACCATGAATTAAAATACCGAAGGAGTGTGAATTTGGGGGTATTCTTTTTTTTTGATAAGGAAAAGGTAATATATTATATAGAAATATCAGAAGCTCAGTTGCACAATGAGCATTGTACAAAAGGCTATTTACGACCTAAGTATAAACTATCCACACAATCTGCTAAATCAACAAAGGAAGAGCTAAACTTCCCATTCTTCCAAAAGTAGAGAATTTTGATGAAATTCTCTTTCAAACGCTAAAGAGGGGTTTCTACGTTATCAAAAACTCCTCTATTTCTCTCTCTCCAAATACTCCAAAAGATGACATGAGGTAGGGCCATGACTTCCTCCTCCTTCTTCTTCTTAACTTTCCCACCAAAGGAACCTTCCCAACCCAACAGATAGTTCCTAATAGAATCAGGAGCAACCCAGGACATTCCCAAGCAACTGAAAGCTAGACCCCAAAGAATGCTTGCAACCTAACAATGGAGCAATAAATGATCCGTAGATTCACAACCCCTTTTACACATAAAGCATCCATTCACCAAAGCTTTCCCCCTTTTTTGTAAGTTGTCACACGTTAATATGTTGCCATGTGTAGCTTCCCATACAAAGAGCATGTTCTTATGCCCCAAAAACACTAGCAGAGCATGTTCAACACTGCCTTCTTTCACCAAGGTATCCATCAGTATGTTGAGTGCTGAAATGTCCTTGACCAAGCCAAACCGCTCAAATTTCTCAAATGCCTTGTATTTCAGAGCTCCAGAAAGCCTTCTCATTATCTTGGTCATAGTTCCAATTGAAACAAGTCCTCCTAATTCATGCATCTCCTCAGTCAATGCCCACATCAGTTCAAAATTCCTCAACTTGCCTAATATATCGACCATCATATCATAGCAATTCCCTTAGGGCACATACCCTGCTTTATTTTTAGCCCATTTGAAAAAACCAAAAGCAGAGATCCAGTCATTACTAAATCTCTGCAAAATTTTTACCATCAAACTCTCAGATAAGTCAATTCCATCACAAATTGCAAGTGCACTGCAGACAGCATCTGAAGAGTTGAACCTTTCCCTCAAAACTTCTGCCAGCCCATTGGCGTCACTATCCGTGATTTCACATGCGATGTGTTTGACATGCCTGGTGTGATCATCATTTAGGTTCTTGGTGTCAGCCGATCCAGCTACTTTTGGTAATACAAATTCATCATCTGACTCTTCCATAGAAGGGTTTTCATTTTCACAGAACTTAACCCAGTTAGGAAGCGCTGGTGATTCAATAACACTAGGGGAATCAGCAGTGTTTGGGGCTTGTAAGCAGGTGCAACACGCTGCATAAAAGTTGCAAATTCGACTGACACATTTTGGATAAACACCGTGAGCATGCATAGCACTTTGAAGCCAAAAATGCAAAGAAATCTGAACAATTTTACGACCTCGTAGCATCTTCATTAAGGCCTTCAGAAGGAGCTGATCCAGAGAAGAAAATGGGATGAACACAGACAGCAACGCTGTCCTATGCAAAACAGAACTTGATATAAGCTTCACGGCCCACACTTTGCTGAAAAATTTTTCTCCTCCAATTTCCTAATAACAGGTCATAGTCAGTGAATCCTTCTAGTTGTCACAATTCAATCCAGAAACTGAAATCATCTTCTAACTCATCAAATTGAATACTTTCCCCCTAATTGTCACCCAACCTTAATTTCGGATTTCCAAGAAGCATGAAGACAAGCAGCAGCAATTACTAGTAATCAATAAATAATTACCCAAATTGTCATGCCAAATTCAATTCCAACAAACTCAAGCATGCCCACAACAGTCGAATTCAAAAGCACAATCACCAACCAAAAGCTACCCATCAAATTTCACATTCACTAATCACATGGGCTCAAAAGAAATCAAAAGTAAAAATTCTAAAACACATTCCAACAGAAAATTTACAAAGCACAAACTCATTTTATAAAAAGCCTATATGAATTCATGTTTTTAACTGTATATTCCAAGCAATAAAAGTGGTCGCAAGCATTACCGAAATCTGTTCGATGGCGAATGCTGCAGTTCCGCAGCCGGAAACAAGCAGGGGAGAGAGAGAGAGAGAGATTGGAAACAAAGAACGGACAGCTTTCTGATACCGGACCGGGGGTGTAGGGGAGCACCTCCGAGCGAGTGATGTTGTGGGCAAGGAGCCGAAGCGCAACGCATTGTTTTATGCCGAGCTTACTGTTTTCTCCTATTTTTTATTAAAAACTTTACTTTTTTGTTTTTTCTATTGAAGATTTTTTAGAGTAAAAATGGCATTTAATCGAATAATTTATAAAATGCCTCTCCAACAAAAAATAACAATAAGTCTTGTGTAAGACGATCTCATATAGTCACCAGTGGCGGATTTAGACCTTTAAATCAGGAGTGTACATTTACAAACATTCATTACCATATGTACTATAAACAAAGTTTAAATAATATCTGAAATGTTACAATATTTTCCTATTACATTTATCCTTCACGTTTGTTCGTGTTTTAGAATTGATATATAAGATAATCGTGACAAATTAAGTAAAATACATCTTTATCTATATGATATACCAAATAATCATTCAAAAGCCTATCACGCACTAAGCCTTAGGCACTAAAAATAACAAGCACTTACATTTAAGCTAGGCTATGCACAGCCCAAAGGGGTAGGTCCAAAAGAATTTGCATTTATATTCTTCCTTTTTTTTTTTTTGATGGGGACTTGATGAGAATATAGATTTTTTTATTTGACCATTAAGTGTACTATTCGGCTTCATCTCTTTATATCGCAAGTGTCCTAAGTCCTAACAGCATATAAAAGTCTATAAATTTCTTTTGATTTATTTATTAACTTTATTATCGTAGGAATACTATTGCAATAAGCATGACCCAATTGATTACTTCATTGACTCTCATGGCCACTAAAATAGAGGAATGATTAGGGTAAGCGTCATGGGATGTCCCTGAGCACAAAATTAAGAATATGGGCATGAATTCCAACTTAAAAATAAATGCTCTACCCACAATTCAAGCAGAGAAGTTCTAAACTCAAATAAGCATGAATTGTATTTTATTAAGAAACTCACAGGTAAGTCAATAGCAAGCCTGAATGTAATTTGAACCCAAACAATCCAAGACAAAATTGATTTAAACTAAATATTTCATCGACGCATTCTGGTTTTTGATCTATTCCAAAACTGCATGACCTCCTGTTCAGTAAGGAGTCCCGAAAGCAAATGAGAATTTGAACCGTCAAAGGATTGGCTTATATCGCACTTATATGAGTTTATTTAAGTAGATTGACCAACTCACAACTTTCTGTTGCTCGTAGGGGGTGCCACCTGCTTCCATGACAATCTCTATATCAAAGGAGAGAGCAACATCATCGTCGGACGCCGTATGCCTATTCTTCAAATGTATTAATGCATGATCTGGAACGGGATTAGTGCTTTTGTCCAACCTGATTCCCAAAATCAGAGAAATTATGACACAATCAGAATCATAAAATGAGGACAACATTTCAGAGATGTCCTCCCCCTTCCTCATCTGCAGTGCTGAAGTATCATAAAATAGCATAATCAACAGTGCTTGCATAGCAACTGGTGCTAATAGACGTAATGCATCACCAAATCAAGTATTTTCAACCCCTACCCTTTGTGCAACAATCCGTTGCGCTGAGCACCATGACCGAAGGTGGAGTTACACTTCTTCCACATGAATGAAAACCAAATTTGCGATGAAGGTACTAGCTTTTCTCCAGGTACCTGAGGTTCTGTTCCATTCCATGAATGACAAAGATCTACTACACTTATGCTATATCTTGCACATAATATTTCTGCAGGAAGCCCATACACAACAATAAAAACACCAATCTCACCCTGGAGATTCCACATGAAAGCAGCTTTACCCCTTACAACCGGACATGCCGCTAACCCATAAAAAGCCATGAAATCCAGAAAAACAACCAAAGCAAGCAAGCAATCTATTGTAAATCATATGTTGCAAATGATTTGGATTTGGATTTGGATGTATTTGGACTTGGATGTCCAACATGAATTTGTCGCCTACTATTTACCATCTATACAATTAATGATAAGTAGAACCTCGATGAGTTGTCTCCATAATCAATGGTTCAATATTATCGCCCTCAAGTCCATGGAATGTTTGATAGTATTGTACAGTCATTCAGACTACAATGCCCAATGGGAAATAACTTTTCAGATCATGTTCTACCCCAGAGAGAATGACCTGTGTAAGCTCTTAAAGCACTCGCTGAACAATACGACAAACATTCCAAATACAATGTGTAGATGATGAATTATGTCTACTATGCATCCCACTAGCAAGCTCACATGGTAAATGAAAACACGGAACTGAGGGGGAAAACAAAGTAATTAATTAAGGGCAAAGTAACTCCAATATTCAGGGTGCACAATGATCCTGAAGGGGGGATAACAATATCTATCTGCAACTTAATGTCCAATGTTAAGTATCAAACCAGTCTCTCAAAGACTCGCTGCTTGTTGTGTAGCACAGAGGTCTTTACTCACTCAGAGGAGGGAAAGAAAACGACCGGAAGATAGGCAGCCCATGCCTACCCAAGAAGCAAAGAGAAATGTTTGCAGTATATTTCACCCATTTGCTGAGTTGTCAGTTAGATTATAAAACACATAATTAAAATCAAAGAGAACCATATTTCTGACCATTTCTTGAATTGAGGATTCTGCAGGAATAGTTTATACTTCATAGGACAGACACACAGCTACCCCTTTCTGAAACAACTCCCAGACATTCGTTATACAAAAATGAAAGGTAAAATCAGCAAACTTCGGCTATTTCTCAGATCTGCTGGCTAATTTAGACAACAAGGCCAAGGCAAAAAGCAGGGAAATCAACTAAATTGTAGACAGACCCAAGCCGTTTTAAAAATAAAAATAAAAAAAGAACCCATCTAGAGTTACTATGAATGTGCAAGCATGAATTTGATAATGACATCTGAAAATTCAAAATCTAGATAAAAAGAGGAACTTTATGAAAGGAATGAAAATCAGTTTCAACTTCCAACACAATGCAGGTTAAGGAACTTGAACAATATCCAACATTCAAAAGCGACTCATGTCTCATGCAGGGTTATGGACGACTTAAACTCATTATGCAGGTTGAAGAACTTCAGCCATCTTCAGCATGCAGAAACATTAATACGTCACAAGCAATCTCCAAGAACTTGACAGCCTCGTACTTAATGCTAAAACAAGATCGCCCCACAGTTATCCAACTAATGCTGAGCAAGCACGGTGCTAGGGGAATAGACAGTCTAAACACTAGGTTCAGAATAGGGATGGCAATAAAACTAGTACCCATTTAAAACCCGCAAAATTCGCCCCATTTAAAACCCAAATGAGTGGTGAAAATGGGTTTTAAATGGGTATGGAGCAGGTATTGAAAAACGGATATGGTTATGGGTACGGGTATGGGTATAGCCCTCACCCGCCCCATACCCGTACCCTACCCGTACCCATTTTTAAGTAGAATTAAATTACAAAGAGAATCTCTTTAAGCAATTTCTTTTATTTTAGGGCATTGCAAACATGTTCTATATATGGCATATTAATTACATGTCGATGAGTCTCAGGATAGACATCCCCATCCTATTGCCAAATGCAAATTAAACAAATAGACAAGATGAATACAACTATCATTCAAATGGCAAATAACCATGAAACGCGATGCAAAGGAAATTAACATCAGAGAACACTTATCTTTGAAGACTATATTGGATTTATGCTTCGAATTTTGCTTGTTTGCATTATTGTCCATAAATTGTCATCCGAAATCACCACTATGATCTTTCCTAGATTCAATGCCCACAAACTTGTCTAGCTTTTGAAATTAAATCTCATTTCACAAATCATAGCCACCAAGATAAGTCCTATGATTGTTGGGAAAAGGGATGAAGATGAAACTTGTGGTATCAAATATATCGAGTGATGAACAGGATCACTTTTCATAAAATTTATTTGCTCTATGTATCAGTCTTCGAGATAAAATGATGACAAGCACGTGTATTTTGAAAGCAGGACCTACACTGGAAGTTGTTGTTATTGTTGTAAGCACGTGTATTTTGAATTTTCTCTAATTGGATTCATGGAGCATGATTTTGCACATTTTATTCCCATCTTGCTCTCATATCTTATGTCCACCATGTCTCTCTGACATACCAAGGTCTTTATAATATACCAAAAGGCACCTAATGGGATAGAATTGAGAGATGGTTATGGATGATGATGACATGGCAAACTTATCCAACAAATCGGATGAAAACCTAATTGGACAACTAACCACCACGGACTGCTCATGATGGCCACTGGTCTTGGCATTTTGGAAATTTCTCCAATACATTGGCCGAGGTTCATTGTGATGAGCTTGTGATCGTCGACGTCATAGTGGCAATAGGCGGAGACGAAGCAAGATGGTCGATGATGGTAAAATGAAGCTGTGAAAATTTGATTACGTCATTTTTTTATTTATTTACTGGCAGCCGCAGGCAAGAGAGGGAGGCGAGAGAAAATGCTATTAATTTGCATGGTCCCAAGTGTCGAAATCTAAGTTGAATAATGATATCATTAGAGCTGACAAAAAATTATTCGAGTTGAATATCTGAATTTGTCTTATCCAAAAAATCGGGTGTGGCCATGAATTTTTTGTCCGAATTTTGAATCCGTACACTCCATCTTTTATATTTCTGTAGTCCGAACCCGATTTTGACCTAAATTTAACCTTGTCCGAATTGTCCAACCCAGAAAAAATAGGATATTGGACATCAATTCCTTATTCAAATTTTATGATTGTCCGATTTATTTGATCCGAATTCAACACAAACCTGAATTTTTATCAATGCTAGATACTACACGCATATTGTGCTAACCTTTCACGGTGCAAGTTTGGTGGTTAAAACTCCTTATTTATCTCAAGATTTTTTTTTAAATAATAAAGAGATAAATATGAAACTTCCTCAAGTTTATCTGCTTGAATTAGCTAAAATTATAGACCGCATTAAATTGCAATGGTTATAGCCTAACTTTAAAAAAATTTAAAAATTGGATGTTCTTTAATTAATTCGGAGGAAGTGCTTGGTATTTTGAAAATGGTTTAAATGATTACTTGTCGGGTGGCGTTTAACCAATCTCACGACAATCAGCTTGCATAAATAACAATTTAAACATGAAATTTAAGTCACTCGATAACATGCATGCTTTAATTGATAGCTTAGATTAGCCCAAATAATTTGGGTTAATTATGGTTAATCAAGCTGTCAATTTTGTGGGGGTGTTACACCCTTTCCCCCTTAAAGAAACTGATGTCCTCGTTAGATAATGTATTCTTGTCCTTCATTCTCAAAGCAATAACATGACATAATCCATAATTTCCTCTTCATGGGCGCAAAGTGAAAATTCGTCAGTGCCCTGTTTAAGATCAACAAATTTACCGCCCTTCAAGTTGGCTTGATCCTATACATTAGTAGCAACAAAATTATGTATTTCTTTGAGATTGTTTTTCCTGATACTATATATCTGTGATGTGATGTATTATCAATTATCCTTCCAAGTCATGTTTATTAGAGGCATACTTGGTTTGTAAATTGAATGATGTTGCCCATTCACAACTTGCATGGCATAACTTGATCGTGACCAAAAAAGCCATTAAAAGTGTTACGCACGCTTTGTTTCAATTAACCTGACCACCCCAAATAAATGGGTCAACTATGATAACTAAAGAGTTCATTTGTGGAAACCCCCTTCCTTTTTTTTCCATCCTGACTTGCTCCATTAAAAAATACTTCAATTTGGTTAGGCGTCATATGCATTTTTGTTCCATTTTGCTCCATTAAAATTGTTTTGTGGGTCTTAAAGAATCGACCTCTCTATGGGTAGAAATACCGATAGGGGTAAGGTTGCCTACAGCTGGATCTCCCCAGACCCCGCGAAAGCGGGACCCACACTGGGAGTTGTTGTTATTGTTGTTGTTAAATATATGAGAATATCACAAACCTTATAACTTCCCCTATACTCTTACTTTGCCCTTTTTTGCAATGGTGCATGCTATTACCAGTTTAGAGAAAATTGTCCAAATGTACGTACTCTTACACCTGTGTAGATAAGTGTTTGAACTGATTGATTCTTTTAACTTCCGGAATACCTTTATCGATAATGGAGTGGAAGCACGACTTGAAAATTTTTTTAGTAACAGAACTTGGAAGGAACGCGGAATATCAATATCTTGAAAAATTAGTTGGAATAGATAAGAAGAGAAACTTTACCATTAAAAAATTCTTATGGTAGTCAGGCATCATGATAAAGCTCTTTTCTCTTGAAAAGAATGAGTACACATAGGTTTAAGCAATACAATGCTAATAGTGGTTACAATTTTGATATTTGAGATATAAATGTTATAATATACCACCTTGGAATTTAAAGATATGAAGAATGACTTAGTTATCTTGACATTTATTGGTTGGTTTACAGTTCATGCTAATCAAGCATAATGTACAGCATAAATCCCTCTATCATTTGCATTGTGGCTGTTTTTAAGCATGAAAAACACTTTTGAATTTTGCTACGAATATGTGCGTATGAGGTTTCTCATCTTTGTAAAAAGAACCTTTCAACAACGACAAACACTTGACAAATATTTAATATTGACCTTTTGACAAGTTAGACACTTCCTTACATACTCTTCCATCTCACTTTTAATACAGTTCCACTACAAATGTCTCATCAAAGCTTCATCCAATGTAGTGCCATCTATGTTGTTCATCCATTACTTTTGCTTTAATTCTAGTTCAATACACATAAAGCTCCTTGCAACTTCAAAAATCCATTCCATTGAGACATAAAACCACATAAAGTTCCACATTTGAAAGGGTGTTTAAGGCTTGCTGTATTCTTTGACGAAGAGCATTAACTATAATATTTGGCAGCTTGGCGCACAACATTGGATATAGATGTTACATTTTTGAACAAGTTCTAATCAAGTATGTTGTCAATGATTGAGGTCTTCTTCATGGAGACTTTCATAGTTGGTTGGAATAAAATAAGAAACACCCAAATTTTAATAATGAAAACAACTGATGGCAATTGTGGCCCACAAGTAAGATTGTTCATTTCATATGGCTTAAGTTGCATGAGGCACGAGCCATAACCCTTCGTCATATAGTAAATACTAACAAACCCTAGCCATTTTTGGATACATTGCTATGGTTCGTAACGTCTTTTCTTTTTAAAAAAGTAAGATAAGGTAAAAAAAAAAGATTAAGAGTGAGACAATTGTCTAACTCTTGGAAAGCTGCTTCACATTTGGAGCTTTATGTAACCTGACTTTTTTCCTTTAATCAATGAGTACTTGTGTCATGCAATATGGAAAATTTTCCGCAAATTTTTAAATGATAACTTCCCAATCCTCAGAACTCCTCATACACCTTAATAACATTGGTCGATTTAGACCATTCAATTGTTTCTTTGATCTTCTTCACTTGATCTTAGCCAAAAGGTCGAGAAAGATATTTCTTTGATCTTCTTGGGATCTACTTGACTCCTTCCTTGAGTATAAAAATCCCTAAAAGGATATTTCCTCCAACCAAAGTTTACATTGCCTCAATCCTCCGTAGTTTTTTGAATAAAGAAAAGATGTTAAACGACCATGGTCCATGGATGTGGCTGGAACATTAGCAATCTAAACCGCATCAGATTAAAGTTGTATTGACCAAATTGACTCATGAAAACCCTTTTTGGAATGGCTTGTGTCTTTATTATGAACTTGTGATACTCTGAACAAAAGCCTATTTTGGCAAACAATCCATGCAGTTTGTCCAAGATATTACCTACATGTGATAATAATGACTTCTTTTTTTTGGATCTTGGATCCTCCATTTAACTACAGTTGAGTTATGTTAGCCCAACAAAGGATAAAACTCTCCCATCACAGATTGTCTCCATTCAAAAGAGTCGAACCTAAGACCTTGGTTAAGGGGAACAAATATCAAATCTCTAAACTTATCATCTCCCATCTTTCTTCTTTACAAAGAGGACATGTGCTCTCTAGCATACAATATTTGGTCTGATGGATCCCATTCCAGTAACTCCGAATGGGCTTCTCAATTCTTCACTCTTGTGGGCTTATTATGCATAGAGATTTGGGCATCGGTCCAGCTCTAGGAGCCAATTGCATTTCATAGTCAAGTTCTCTCCAGGGTTGACCATAAATCTCGTTAGGATGTCCACTGAGGAATTCTTGTACCGTTCACATCCTTGGTAAGCCAAGCTCTAAGTTGGAATCTTTCAGCACGTATCGTTCTCTTCCCTCTTTCATCAACCTTCTTATTTTTATTTAGCATCAAGTGAACACTCATTTCCTTTACACACTCTTCATAATGAAACACATTTTGTAATTGCCCCATTGGAGTAGTCTTGACTATTGAGCATAGTCTAGCTTGCTATAGCTTGGTATTGCAATTGATCAAGGCAGTTCTGCAGTGGTTGATGTTTGTGATTTGTAATTGATAGCTTAAGCTGTGAGTAATTTTGTCTGCCTGGAAGCTTGCTATTCGTTACAAAGTTGTGAAAACACGTATTGTTTCTCTAAATGATGTATAATGACTAGTTATTTGTTATGCAGTTCTAGATTGTATTTGTGTTCAGCACCCCAGGAGGAAATGTACCTGTCTAATCTTAAATATTTTCTAAAAATGTTTTGAAAATTCCTTTTAAATCTTTGCTCTCTAAAACAACTGAAATATGCAAAAAACTTGTCTTAAAATGGGCCAAAAACATAGTTTTACAGGAAATTTCTAGCTTGGGGACTTGAGTCTGTAACCTCATGGATGCAATATCAGAGGAATGCATTAAGGTAGAGCCTTGCCTCACAATAACATCTCCTCGCAACAAATAGTTAACCCGGATAACACCTAGGCCTAGCAGCAAGCCGCTGACCTAACAACAGTCAGCGATCAAAGGAGAACGGACAAGAAGCAGGGGCAGAGCCAGGATTCAAAACAAGGAGAGACGAGATTAATAATACATAAATTTGCCTAAAGTTAATAAATTTAACACAAATAAACAAACAGCAACCAACAAATTACTAAAATTGTAATTTCTAAATTCTCAATCAAGAAAGGCAAAACTTAATTTTTTTAATTGATGAGTAAATCTCTAAATTAACCACTTATACAACACAAATTCAATAAAAATTAGTAAACTAAACATAAACAAGAAAGTAATTACAAACAAAATTAGTTCAACTTTAAATTTTCAACCAAGAACAACCAAGAAGACAATTGGGTTAAAATTCTCATTTTTCAATTCATGCATCATGAGCAATTGACTAAGTTAATCAATTATTTAACATAAATCTAACTAAAATAAGTAAAATAAATATAATTATTTATGAAATAACAAAACTAAAAACAAAAATTGAGAATTTTTGAGAGTTACCTCAAATTAGGATTTGGGACTTAGGAGTTAAGAGGAGAGCTGAGGAGGAGTGGAGGCGGCTGCCGGCACAAGTGGCAGGCTTGGTCGCCGATGGCCGGACGGCGACTGGGCTGGATAGACTGCAGCGAGTAAGAGAGAGAGTGCGTGGGCTGGGCAGAGAGAGAGTGCATCTGAAGAGGAAAGTAAAGCAAGACTAGAGAATCGAGAGGCAGAAATTAGGAAAAATGAATGGGCAAAACTCAAAAAAAAAAAAAAAACACATTCAGGGCACCGCAGAAGGAAAACCTAATTTTTTTATTGATAAGTAAATCTCTAAATTAACCACTTATTCAACACAAATTCAATAAAAATTAGTAAACTATACATAAACAAGGAAGCAATTACAAATAAAATTAGTCCAATTTTAAATCTTCAACCAAGAACAACCAAGAAGACAATTAGGTTAAAATCCTCATTTTTCAATTTATGAATCATGAAAGTTAATCAATTATTTAACATAAATCTAACTAAAATTAGTAAAATAAACATAATTATTTACAAAATAACAAAATTAAAAACAAAAATTGAGAATTTTTTAGAGTTACCTCAAATTGGAATTTGGGACTTAGGAGTTAGGAGGAGAGCTGAGGAGGAGTAGAGGCAGCTGCCGGCATAAGTGGCAGGCCTGGCGGCCGGTGGCGTCGGCCGGTTGGCAACTGAGCTGAGCAGACTGCAGAGAGTGAGAGAGAAAGTGCATGGGCGGTGAGCTGGGCAGAGAGAAAGAGTGCGTTTGAGGAGAAAAGCAAAGCAAGACTAGAGAGTCGAGAGGTAGAAATTAGGAAAAATGAATGGGCAAAACTCAAAAAAAAAACACATACAAGTCCCCCCAGAAGGAGAGCGATGAGAGTCGAACCCGTGACCTCCTGAGACAAGTAAAGAGCAGCCGACCATCCTGTTAGGCACACATTTGCAAAATGTATATGAACTAATTAATATATATATCTATTTTGTTTATCCATAAAAATATCCCAAATTTAATTTTTTTTCTCCAAAAAGCTGGGGGTCAATTGACCCCCTTGCCCAATGTAGCTCCCAAAAAGCAGAATTGTCCCAAGCATCCTGGTATCAGCAGCACAAAACCAGGCCTAACAGCATTCGCCAGGTGCCGGTGACAAGCCATTGACCTATGCTTGGCGCTCGAATTTCATGTCGAAACTAGGGATTATCATGAGCATTTCCCTCAAACTGACCTTGGGAATCTATTAACGTGCAGCTATTTCGGTAAATGCTAGAGGGTTTTCCTTCAACCCTCACTAGTACAAAAGGTAAGCATCCTGCTACCAAGTTATTTTTATTCCCTATTTTTTGGGTTCTTGTTTGATCTGGGAGTCTGCAGTATTCTTGTGTGCATTTGCTATAGATTTGCAATGGTTTTTGTGTGGGCTTAGCTGAGTGCTACTTTGTTACTCTTTTAAGTCCTGGATTCGTTGAATGATCATTTGTGCAAGTGGGTTGCTTTCTGGCCCAGAACAATTTTCTATCAATGGTTTTTGTGTGGGCTTAGCTGAGTGCTACTTTGTTACTCTTTTAAGTCCTGGATTCGTTGAATGATCATTTGTGCAAGTGGGTTGCTTTCTGGCCCAGAACAATTTTCTATCATAGGTATCACGTATTATTTTATAGAAATTCACAATTTTATTTTGGATTCGCCTCAGGATTGGCCTTTGGTCCCAGATTTTTTATTGTACTATCTGTTTTCATGCTGGGAGGTCAGATCTAGATTAGCCTTTGGCAGTGGGCTTTTATATTGCCATTCTCTTGTCGAACCATTCACTCATTGTTCCCAATTGCTAAGAGACCTTCCTTCTTTTCTGCTGCTTTTTCTTGTTCTTGTTTGCTTTCTCTGGTTTTTTTTTTTTTTTTTGGGGGGGGGGGGGGGTTGCAGGTTTGGATGCCCGGGGGAGGGGGTGAGTGTTCCAAGCATGTTAAACATTGACAGTACAAGAGATGAGGTGATCTGCATGCTTGAGATGTTTCCTGTTTCTACCCCATCTTCAAAGTTAACTTACTGTCTTCAATGGACTTGACGCAGGCATTTGGGTTAATTAGTTGATTTTCATGTTTCTTGTGCACATACCAATGGTTAGGTTATGTAAAAAGTGAATCTTCATTGATCAACGAAAACATAGCTATACAATATTTACATCACCAATCTCCAAGCACCCAATCTCGACCCACCTTCTACGAAGGGTTGCCAAAATTGTATGCTTGACTAACAGCTACGCAATGGAACTTCCTCGCCACCTCTTGTCCGTTAATACAACTGTCCTTCTAAGACACAGTCCTGTTCTGATTTGCAATTCATATTGAATTTTTTGCACTATAAGCTGCATTTTACCCCCAAAAAACTTGTTACATATCCCAGTCCAGGTATGGTGTAGACAAGCTAATACAACAGCATATGTGATCTCTTTTCTCAGCCTAGATCCTTTTTTCCTCATTAGAAAAGCAACCCAATTGTCTCCCAGGATCAGCATACCAAGCCAGTGACACACATTTAGCAGAATCTGTTGACTGTAATTGCATTGGAAAACACCCAGGACATGTTGAGCAGAACACATAGGACATGTCAGGCAATAACATACCCATCTTCCCTAGCCTTTCTCCAGTTAGGAGTCTGTCACTCTATCTTGTATTGCTAACCACATCATATAGTTGTGCTCGGGTACAGAAACGGGGACCAGATTAGTCTCCAGTACCTGAAATTTTTCCTGCTTACCCGTAAGCCACTGAATTCACATAGCCATCACTAAATTTCTCTTTCGGTTTGTGCAGTTTCACCCAATACCAACTCAGGCCTAGAGGATTCATGGTAACAAAAGTTTGTGTTTCAAGTAAATTTCATGAACCCACTTTAACCACAAAGTATCAGCCTTCGTGGACATAACCCAAACACGCTTCCCAACTGATGCACTATTTCGAGTCCTGCAGTACTTGATATTTTCCGTTCTAGGTCAGCATACCTTATTCCAGGCCACCAGAGCGAAAGATTTTGTGTCACCATCAACCAAAGAAATCTTCTACAAATCTGCTCAACTTGGTTAATAACAGTATGAGGAAGAATGAAAATGGAAGCCCAGTAAGACAACAAAGACAGCAGTTAGGTGTTAATGATCTGTGTTTTAGCTGCATAATGAAAAGTGTCCTGTCGAGATGATCTGCAATCTGGCTTTGATCTTCTCAGTGAGTCTTTGAAAGGTGATTGTATTGCTATCAGTTGATACAAATTTTCACAAGTCTTGTACTTAAATGAAATTTTGGCAGACTTTGATGAACAATATTAATACCCTCTCTTTTTTAAAAGAAAATTTCTAAATTTGGCCTGGAAAGACAAGTACTATGAAAACTTACCAAGTTGTTACACAACAGTTGACAAGCTCTAAATAACCTGAAGCTGGTTGTGGTGAGTCATCCTTTCGTCGCCACAATTTTCTTACACATCTTCACACAGGTAGTAATTTATTTATCAGATAGGACTGACATGGTAGTTGTTATTAGTACATGATTGGTCTTTGCATAAAGAAAACATCAATGTTGGTTGTTAATTATGCGGCTACTGGGTGTTGGTTGCAGATGGTTCGCATTTTTGACCCTGAAAATCAAGCTGATTTTCCACATAAAGTGGTATTTGATTTTGATAGAGGTGAGGATGACCTCAATGGAGAAGATGTGCAACGCAGGTTCTTACACTCTGTCAATCAAGGCAGAAATCTTTGTTCTGGCAGTGTAATTGGAGACGGGCAAATCCCTTACACCATTCACGACCCAAATCACCCACTTCTCTTGGTGGAGGTGGTTGCCCATAATGATGCTCAAGTGGACATCGGAACCCAACTAATTATAGAGAGACAAACGTGTTACATTCACGGTCTAATCGCGGGCGGTACCTGGAGAATGGCAAAGAATGAGGATGGAACTCCAAAGTATCAGATAAAAGGGGCAAAATCGGTTTCATTTGGAGTATCCTACCAGGAAGTGGGAGGGATCGAAAAGGTTTGCAAAGTTGGTGAAGGTCCACTTCTAAAAGCACTATATACATTGCGCAACCAGCAAGAACAACAATGGTGCTTTCATTATGCCACACTGTGCGTAAATATCGCCGAGCCTCTGCGTTTTCATGGAATTGCAGCAACAGTTTCAAGAGGCCTTGCAGGATACAGGAGGTACAACACTATTACATTAACTACTAATGAGCAAGAACTCATTAAGAATTGGAAAGCAATGAGCCAAAGATACCAGAAAAATGGTTGGACAGACCACTTGAAAAGCAAAACCGGAATAGCCAGAGTTGAAGACCTTCCTAGCCACGCTGCCCTACTCCTAAGAATTTGAAGAGAACATGACACGGTGGAAACAAGGCTCAGCTTGCAGTGGCGGATCTAGACATTCAGAATAGGAGTGTCCATATATTAACATCATTACTAATATACACTATTAAAAAAGCCATATGATACATACTAAGGTAGACTATTTATATAAGTGTTTGTCTCATACTTTTTATTGTTCCGTCTCGTACTTTTTTAACAAATGTTCCATCTCATATTTCTGTACTAGCGTAAGTTGATAACCAATAATAATATGCCCCACCTCATTACTCTAAAAAAAATTTTTAAAAAAAAAACTCTGATATGTCTACTACTACGTTTGTTCTTTGCAGTTTTTCATATTTAAAAATTGATACATAAATTATGCAGAAATCGCAGAATGTTATGATTATCCACCATTTATTAAAATCGTTAGTTACATATCACAAATCATCCACACCAAATAATAAAACAAAAAAAAGGCCATAAAGTTAACACGTAAAAATGAAATAAAACTACAAATAAGTAATCTCCATCTAATCGCACCAAAAGCGGAAAAAAAAGAAATAACATCAAGTTCAATCAATGATTAGTGCCCAGTTAACAAAATTTCTACATCGTAACACCAACAATACATTGCAACTAAACAGCCGAAAAAATCAATAATAACAATAAAAGAAAATTAAAAAGATTAATATTATATTAATTTAAGAGTCTAGAATCCACAGAAGAGAGAATGGAAGGGAGCGAATGACAGAGATTTTGGTTTGGGTACATTTAAATTTATTTTATTTTTCTATCAAATTATAACTTTATAACTGGATTTCTGGTATTTAAACAAATTAAAATGCAAATATGTGAGTTAGGTATAAAAGTGTGCCTATAACTTTTTAGAACTATTTAAGGGGTGTCCACAGATGCTAATACAACCTCCTTTAAGATATCAGATTAAAACTTTTTTTAGGTTAGGGGTATCTAATGGACACCTCCCCTCCCATGTAAATCTGCCCACGTTAGCTTGTCATTTGATATCATTTGATGTGAACCCTGTATTTTTGTGCAAGTTTAGGAAAATATCCAGGAAGTACTGATGAAGAGTTCATACAGATTTTAGCATGGTTGCGAATTAGACTAATGGCGTGGTAGTATTAAGGGTTTGAAAACCTAATGGCTTGTACAAATGGGGTAGACTCTCATTTGAAAGTTACACAGTTTGTCGAGAGGATCTGAAAGGTTGCTGTGCTAGCTAAGATTATTGGAGAGTTCAGACAGTATTGTTATGCCCAGGAATACATTTACATCTAATTTAAAGATATATCTTGGTTGGCCAACCTTTATATCTGAACACCATTATCTATCAACAATTTCCCTTAGACAAGTTTACTACCTCAGAGTGGACGAACAATAGCATATTAGATAGGAATCTTTCAGAAGTTTTTACTCCACATTTCCGCTTTTTAGTTGTCTCTGTAACCCCCTTGCTTAATATGTAGCATGTTCAACATAATGGAAACAAGAGACTTGTATCATGATATGCTCCACATGCAGGCATGTTAGCTACACAGTTATCTAGCTATATCTAATCAGTCAAACTTTGAAAATAAACAAGGGACTTATACCATGATCTGCTCCTATCTGACGGACCCCCCGCCCAAAAAAAAAAACCAAAAATTGGCGGGAAAGATAAAAACAGATGAGGGCTGAAGTGAACAGAGGACAAAAAAATCTATGACAACCCAAATTAACTTCAATTAAGTATAGAGAGGCAGGACAATCCTCTCTAGATTCAGTGAAATGGGATTTATATCCTAAAGGGAGCTTCACTGTGAAGTCTTATTATATAAGTTTGCCTCTATGCCTTCTTCACCTTTGCATTTGATATTGGGAATGTGTTCTCCATGGAAGCTTATTTGGAAATCTCTAGCTCCATTTAGAGGTCCTTTTTCTTTAGGAGGCTATCTATGACAATATTTTTGACTTACGATAATTTGCAAAAGAGGGATAAAATCTTGGTGAATCAGTGCCTCTTATGCAAAGTTGCAGCAGAATCGGTGAACCACTTATTGCTTTATTGCCCTTTTGCAAGAGCTCTTTGGGATCTAGCCTTGAGTTGGTTGGGAGTTTCTTAGGTTATGTCCAATTCTATCTCACATCACACCTCTTTGCCTGGGAGGGCTTTTTTGATAGGAAAGCTAAAAAAAAAAAATGCTAGATTATTTCCTCATACAATTTTTTGGAGCATTTGGCGTAAAAAAATAGGAGTCTTTGAGGGTGTAAAGATGCCGCTTCCATGTTTCAAAGAATATTTCATCAAGTCTCTCTATTTTTGGAAGAAATGGATCTTTTGTTACTCTTCTCTTGATCTTTTAGATTTTGTGGATAGTGTGCATATGGGATGTGTATAGCCTTTTGTAGGATGATAGCTTTGCATCTACCCTTTTGTGAAACATATTTATTCTTTTGCTAATGAAATATATTTATTCTTTTCCTGATAAAAACAAAAAAAGGAAGAGAGGCAAGCAAAGAAGGCATTCAGGAGATAAGGATACCTTAGGCAGCACAATTATATTGCTTTAGATCTTAGCATTAACCCAGATTGAGAATCAAGGGTTGATGAGATTGAAAGCGTCTATGAGCCGGCATCCCGAGGCCAAGGTCGATTCGCATATTACTTGACTCCCTCACCTTGACTGCCTAAAAATATCCACATTTTCAATTTAGAAACCAAGAGAAAGAATTGGCACTCTACAATTTCTTTTTTTTCCCCCCCACAGAGTGGGCGGGGGTTAGCAGGCTATACAAATGCAAAACAACTAAATGGCTCTTCTTTTAGTCTATATACTACCTATACAAATTACATGCATCCATATCTAACTATCTATGCCCATATGCAGGCATGTTAGCTACGCAGTTACCTAGCTATATATAATCAGCCAAACTTTGAAAATAAACACAAGGACTTGTACCATGATTTGTTCCGATCTGACCAATGCCCCCCCCCCCCCAAAAAAAAAAACCCCAAAGTTGGAGGGAAAGATAAAAACAGACGAGGACTGAAGCCAATAGAGGACAAAAAATCTATGACAAACCAAATTAACTTCAATCAAGTAAAGAGAGGCAGGGCAAAGAAGGCATTCAGGAGATAAGGATACGTTTGGTAGCACAATCATATAGCTTTAGACCTTAGCATTAACCCGGATTGAGAATGAAGGGTTGATGAGAATGAAAGTGTCAATGGTGCTGAATTAGTCGGCATCCCGTTGTCAAGATCCATTTTCTCCAGCGATATTCTCATATTACTTGACTCCTTACCTTGACTGCCTAAAAATATCCACATTTTCAATCTAGAAACCAAGACAACGATTTGCTATTCTATAATTTCTTCTTCTTTTTTTTTTCCGAGGGAAGTTAACAGGCCATACAAATGCAAAACAACTAAATGGCTCTTCTTTTAGTCTATATACTAGCCAAATTGCGAACCTTCTAAACTAAAAGTCAGGGTACCGTAACTAACCAGAAGAAAGAAAGGGACTTAATATAGTTGGCACAACCGTGAACAATGTCACATGCGCATTGCTTGTCTAAGGACTTAATATAATTGGTGTCCTGAATTCAGTTCTAGCAAGGAGGAAATGGCGAAAATACCAATGTGGGTGAATTTTCCTAGTCTTGACCTTCATGATTATACTACAAGTGCTCTTAGTAAGGTGGCCAGCCTAGCCAGAAGGCCAGTCTCATGATCAATGTAATCATTTGGCAAAAAGGATCCCTTACGCTCATGTGCACAACTATTAAGTATATTATGGTCGGGTGCTCATTGAAGTTAATGTGTGGCGTAGGTTGCCTCATCATGTTGATGTCTACTTGCCAGGCGGTAAGTGAGACATATTCAAGAAGTATTACACGTATGGGTTCCTTTTCATAGCTCTCAGTGTCAGCGATTGAGACATGAGGAGAAAGATTGCTTTATTAGAACCACTAGAATGATATGGAGGCCTAAGCAAATTAATTTTATGTCTACTGAACTCCGATCCACTGTTCATTCTGGTGGGGCTAGTATGACTGTGCCAGTTGAAGCTCCTTATAAAGGGTGATCTTGTAAGTTGTAACCATGACTCCTTCCAAAGGTAGCAAGTACTATAAAACACATTCAATAGGTATAAACGCTACTTCATTTACTGCAATAAGTAAATCAGCCTCCTCAAAGAGGTTAGCCTTGCTCAAGAACTCTTTTGAAGTTCTTAGGATAGAGAATCTAGAGATCACTAGTGGTGCACAAATAGTATTGGAGACAAGTAGAGGAGATAAAACTATGAGTTAGGGGTACAGCTACTTGGAGAAAACACTAAAACAAATGGTGCACTAAAAGTTCTTAAGATAGAGAATCACGCTGATTTACTCCCATAATTAGATTCCAAATTTCTTTTTCTGACTTGTACTGATCTAAGGTAATTTTATAGTGACATGAGCTACAAAGAAAATTAACATATAAAGATACGAATAGCTCAAATACATAGAGGAACGTTTCGTGAAAAAAATATCATGTGGCAGTACCGCACAAAGCCAACAAAGTCCTGGGAATATAATCTCCATTTACCAAGCATTAATTACCTGGTTTACTACATATTAGGGCAGCATCTGTGGAGGAAGGTAGTTACCATCAAATATGGGGACGATGGATTTGGTTGGTCTCCCTATATTGCAAGGGGCTCTTATGGGTATAGTTTTTGGAGATATATCTCCAAAGGTTTGGGGAGATTCTTTCCACACTGTTCCTTTGAGGTAGGAGATGGCTCTTCAATCTGTTTTTGGCATGATCGCTAGTGTGGCGAGCTTCCTTTGAAAGACTTGTTCCCTAGACTTTATGTTTTGGCAGTGGACAAAAATGCCTCAGTGGCTGAGTATCGGGAGCAGGTTCATGGTAACAGTGTTTGGGCACCTGTTTTTGTTCGAGATGGATTTATTGATGATGATTCCTTGGTCAGCTTTTTCAATAAGCTTAATGAGGCCCAAGTAGGAGAATCTTCAATTGATAGGGTGCGGTGGGATCTAACCACTCAAGGGTCCTTCACTGTTAGATCTTTTTATTTGAAGCTTCTTGATGGAAAGTTTCCACCACAAGAGATTCATTCTAAAAAAAGCTGCCCTTGCAATCTCATTTGGAAGTCCTTAGCCCCCTTGAAGCTTTTGTTCTTTGTATGGGAAGCTACACATGGCAACATATTAACGTGTGACAACTTACAAAAAAGGGGGAAAGTTTTAGTGAATAGATGCTTCATGTCTAAAAGGGACTGTGAATCTACGGATCATTTATTGCTCCATTGTCAGGTTGCAAGCAATCTTTGGGGTCTAGCTTTCAGTTGCTTGGGAATGTCCTGGGTTGCTCCTGATTCTATAAGGAACCATCTGTTGGCTTGGGAAGGTTCCTTTGGTAGGAAAGTTAATAAGAAAAAGAAGGGCGAAGTCATGGTCCTACCTCAGGTCATCTTTTGGAGTATTCGGAGAGAGAGAAATAGAAGAGTTTTTGATAACGTAGAAACCCCTCTTCAGCGTTTGAAAGATAATTTCATCAAAATACTCTACTTTTGGAAGAATGGGAAGTTTAGCTCTTCCTTTGTTGATTTGGCAGATTGTGTGGATAGTTTGTACTTAGGGTATAATTAGCCTTTTGTACAATGCTCATTGTGCAACTGAGCTTCTGATGTTTCTATATTAATAAATTACCTTTTTCTTATCCAAAAAAAAAAAAATAATAATTGCAAAAGAGTTGCTTTATTCAGACAAGCACATAGATACAAAACATCACCAAAGTCCAAACACAGGGAACATGGGATATGGTATTGCGATATGGAAGACTATCAAAGTATGGATCATATGGGACTATAGAAACGTAAAAGGTCCCGCTCACTTTTATCTGTATAATACATGTAGAACTCGAGAGTCTCCAAAGTAAGTGATTAGGAAGCTTGTGCGATATCCTATCCACATCAATAATAAGCTATTAAAAACAAAAATGAAATGGAGACTAGGAGTTCAAGAATAACTTATCAGAATCACTTGTCTGAGTCTAAAAATCATTGTTAATTATTGTTGCTGACTATCTGCATTTACAGCAATTTTACTCCATCAAACACAGATTTGTATACTCCTATCATTTTCCGAGAAGAAAATTCCTCCTATGCGTAAGTAGAACGAATCATCACACAAAATGAGAACAATGATGAAGATTATAAAATCTGCCAATACAATTAGAAGCATCTATATCTATCTATGTCCCACATGCAGGCATGAGTTACACAATCATCTAGCTATATCTAATCAGTCAAACTTTGACAATGAAACAGGGACTTAAACCATGATCTGCTATGACTTAATGGAACCTCCCCTAAAGAAAACAAAAACCAAAAAAAAAAAAGAAATCAAACATACACCCCCCCAAACAAAAGTTCGAGGCAAAGATAAAACTAGAGAAGGACTGAAGTTAACCAAGGACAAAAAAAAATCTATGCCAAACCAAATCAACTTCAATAAAGTAAAGAAAGGCAGGGTAAAGAAGGTGTTCAAGAGATAAGAAAACCTTCACCAGCACAATCATATAACTGTAGATCTGAGCATTAAGCCGGGTTGAGAATCGAGGGTCGATGAGATTGAAAGCGTTGCTTGGTGCTATTAGCACGCATCCAATGGTCAAGATCCATTTTCTCCAGCAAGATTTTCAGATTCCGTAGTTAGGTGGCCTATTTTGGGGGGGGGGGCGTAAAGGGTGAGAGAGAAAGAGACAGGGGGGAGAGAGGGAGGGAGAGAGCGGAACGGGGAAGGACAAGACTGAGGCCCTGTTTGGAGAGAAAATTGGAATGGAATGGGATCAGGACTTGAAACTTGGAGGGTTGGGGTTGGGACTTGATTCCAAAGCTCATCTGTTTGGTGAGGAATTGGAATTGAAACAAAATGGCAGAACCCAAAAAAAAAAAAATAAAGGAAAAAGAGAAGGCATTGCAAGAACATGAATATGCCACAGATTCAAGTTGAAGAAGCACAAAAGCCTATCACAAAAGATCGAAAGTAGCACAAAAATCAAATCTAAAAATCAAAATGGAAGAATCAAATCGCATCTCAAAAAATAAAGCCAAAAAACTTTAATTGAATCAACAGTCGAAGCCCACTCGAAGGTAAAAAAGCAAGTTCAGGGCAGTTTCTGGGCATCTTCTGCATCTTCTCCACCTTCATACACTCTTCAATGGTGGTTTCATCTTCTTCAAAGTTGGACTTAAAAAAAAAAAAAGAAACTATAACTACATAACCCAGAAAGATGTAGATGCTGAAGAAATTGATCAAAGGAATAAAGGAATTCAGATCAAAAAAAAAAGATCAAAATTAAAAAAGAAAAACCCAGATCGAAGAAGGAGAAAGAACGGAGGGAGAAGAAGCAACAGGGCAAGGCAAGCAATTATCCGATGAACAGACAACGATAAGTTGCCAGAAAAACTATAGATCGGTGGAAAGACCCACATCAAGAAGATGCAAAAACACAGATCAAAATAGATCAAAATTTAAAAAAAAATTAAAAAAGGGGACAGATCGAAGGCTTGGCAAGCGGTTTCTGATGAATTAGACGACAACAAGCGACAAGAGTGGCGAGTAGAGTCGTTCTAGAGGAGAGAGAGAATGCCGCCATTGTTGTTGCTTGTCTTCTCCATGCTTCACGGACTCCGGATCTGAAATGAAATTTTCATTTTTATTTTATTTTTTGGCCATCCCTTGGGGGGTTGGTACTTGATACCCCTCAATGGGGAGGGGGTTCAAGTTTCAGGGATTTAGGGAGGGATTTGATACCTCCAGGAATCAAGTTCCTTTTTCTAAATTCTTCACCAAACACTAGATAATGGAACTTGAAGCCTGAGGTTTCAAGTCCCCAATCCTTTTTTGCTCACCAAACACCCCCTAAATAAGAGGTCAGACATAAGAAAAAAATAGAAGGCCCAGAAATAAGAAAATATAAAAAAATAAAAAGAATGATAGTGGGGAAAGTGAACAAAAGAATCCACCTGTTGTTTGGCCAACATTCTTTGGAGTGGTTTTTCCCCCCCCCTTATAGTATTAACTAGTGCATAAAAGCGGGTTGGATTAAATGGAAGTACGATTCAAGTGTACTGTGTAATAAGAGAATGCCTGTAGGGTTAAAAGGCAAAATATACCGTATGATAATTAGACCTGCTGTGATGTATGATTCGGAGTGTTGGCCTATAAAAAAGACACAGGTCCAAAAGTTAATAGTAGCAGATATGAGGATAATTAGATGGATTTGTGGTTATACAAAAATGGATAAAATTAGTAATGGAGTTAGTAGAAACTTAGTTAAAATAGCTCCTATCGAAGATAAGATGAGAGAAACAAGAGTCAGATGGTTCAGCCATATGAAAAGAAGGAATGTGGACGCTCCAGTGAGGAGATGTGAGAGGATTAACATCCCCGAAGGAAAAAAGAGGGGGCGACTAAAGAAGAGTTTGAACGAGGTAATTAGAGAGGACTTGAAAGTTGTCGGGTTGACGAAGAACATGGCTCAGGACAGGAGATTATGGCGGGATAGGATTAAGATCTTAGATTGTAGAGAGGTGGCTTCGTAATTGTCTTTCGATTGTGGTAGGGTAGGTTTGGTGGTTGTTTTTCGGAGGTTGTGTTTGTATGCAGGTAGGACTTGTATCTGGGAAGAAACATTGTTTGCCTAAGTCTGTTGGCTAAGGTACGATACCTTCCTCTACTTTGTTGTACTAATGTTTACATAGTTACTACCCCTGATTTATCAGTACTCCTTCGTTCTATTCCGTAATGCTTTTCCTTTTCCTTTTCCTTAATTTTGCGCCATATAACGTGTTCAGAAAATCCTTCATCTATAAAATGTTTCCACAAAATCCTTCTCCTATAAAATGTTTTCACAAAATCTTGTTTTATAGGTCTCTTGGAATCAGCCTCTCAACGGGCAGTCATGCCGGTTGAGATAAGGTTGACTATATCTGGATCTCCCCAGACACCACGAAAGCGGAAACCACACTGGGAGGCATTGTTGTTGTTGTTGTATAAAAAAGCTGAAATTAGCCTCCTACACTTTAGGTGATTAGGAAAGTATACTTACAGATTTTTTCACTGTTTTTTTTAAAAAGAAATTACAGGTCTCAAACCCCCAAGATATCCTGTAATGTTTTACAAAAATTTATAGGTTCACCAAGATATTAAGCAAACATATATTTAGACTTCAAATGATGGAAATACGCATGTGCTATTTTATCAAAAATTCTTTTGTAGTAGTAGTGAAATGAGAATAACAACAATAGGGAATCACTGTGGAGTGGAATGGACATTGTGTACTGCCCTGTGAGGAACCTGAAACTGAAGATCATCTTTTTTTCCAATGTATGTACTCTTCTGAGGTTGGGTTCAGCTGAATAAATGGACGAATACAGACCTTAGCTGTGTGTGGGAGGAGATACTGCAGTGGTTTCAGACTAGAAGGCAGAAAACTCTAAGACATATTATTTAGACACGTCTGGCAGCTGCTGTTATAATATTTGGCAAGAAAGAAACACTCGAACGTTTCAAAACATGCAGAGACCTGCTGGAGACATTATCAAAGACATAATGATTCAAATGCATATCAGAGGCAATGGGAGTAGAGAGCTCAAGATAAGACAATTTTTCTTAAAAAAGCTATGTAAATTGATGTATTTCGTTTCAGGCTAGGGTTAATTTTGGGCACAGATTAAGCCTGCTGGTTATTGGGATCAGGAGTGTGTGACATACACCCTGATTCGTACTGAACTTCCTACGTTTTGGAAGTGAACCAATTTTACTTTCCTACAAACAGAAAAAGAAAAAAGAGACTTTAACATAATTGGCACAAGCTTGTACAATGCCACAGCATCCCTTTTCTGGGGACCTAACATAATTGGTGTCCTCAGTTCAGTTTTGGGAAATAGGAAATGGCCAAAATATCAGTGTGTGTGAATTTCCCGAATCTTGGCCTCCATGAACGGACTACAAGTGCCCTTGACAAGGTGCCAGCCTTGTTGAAATGCCACTCTATGCCAATTAATGTACTTATTTGAAGAAAAAGATTCCAGATGCTCATGTGCTCATTGAAGTCAATGTGCAGCATACATAACCTCATGATGCTCCTGTCTACTTACCTGATAGTAAGAGAGATGCATTTACAAAGTCCTTTTTGAGTGGGTTGCTGTTCATGGCTCTAAAGTCAGGAAGGACATGAGGAGAAAAATGACTAGTTTGATAGGATAATGTATAACCCTATTTGGCTTAGCTCTCTGCTGCCAATATGTGTTAATTTTGCAGTGAGTGTCTGATCATTCTAGAATTGAGATTGCCATCCCAGAAGATGAAAGGAAGGGTGGCTGTTCTTCTTAAGTTCTTAGATGTGTGGGCTGATCATCCTCACTGCCAACAAAGTGTGGAAACTGTGTGGGGCCAGTCTGTGAACGGTTGTGCAACGTATCAAGTGGCACGTAATTTAAGGCTTTGAAGAAGCCTCTTAAACAATAGCATAGAAGTCGCTTTTCAGGGGACTCAAAGTAAATGGGACCAGTTGTTCACAGTGGTTCAAACTAGCTATTATTGAGTGCCATAGGCAGAAGCAAACTGGACAAATTGTTCATGGTGGTCCAAGCTAGCTAATACTGAGTTCCAAAGGCAGAAGCAAACTCACCTCAAGGATCATGCCGTGCTAACCTCAGAAAAGCAGTTGGTAGGGACGTATATGAAGTTAAAAGGATTGAAAAAGCTATATTAGCCCAAAAGGCCAAACAAGATTACATTAAACTTGGTCATCGGAACAATGCATTCTTCTATCAATGTCTCAAGACCAGACAAGCAAAGAGCTCAAATTCAAGGCTTGATGAATGAACAGAGGAATAGAATGATTGACCATGATGGCACTAGGATTTTAATAATTAATTATTAAGATAATATATTGGGATCTAGCTTTCAAGAGCTCTATCCTGCCTATTAGGCACATGGACAATATTCAAATGCTTGCAGGTGTTTTAGGTTGCAAAGTTGATGCCTTTCTGACTACTTACTTAGGTCTCCCTCCCGGTGCTAAATTGAAGGAGAAAGCCATTTGGGACCCAATTATTGAGAAATTTGAGAAAAGACTTTCTAGATGGAAGTCGATGTACCTTTCAAAAAGGGGGAGATTAACTCTCATCAAGACTGTTCTCTCAAGTATCCCCACTTACTTCCTCTCTCTTTTTCCCTTACCTTCTTCAGTAGCTAATAAATTAGAAGCAATCCAGGGAAATTTCCTTTGGGATTCTTTTGGGAGTGACTTCAAGTTTCATCTTGTAAGACGAAACATTGTGAAGCAACCACTGCTTTTAGGAGGGTTAGGTTTGCGTCTCTTTAACGAGGCCCTTCTTGGTAAGTGGCTGTGGAGATTTATGAATGAAAAGGGCAATCCGTGGAAGAAGGTTGTTACCATCAAATATGGGGACGATGGATTTAGATGGTTTCCCTCTATTGCGAGGGGCTCTTATGGGTATAGTCTTTGGAGATATATCTCCAAAGGTTGAAGGAGATTCTTTCCACACTGTTCCTTTGAGGTAGGAGATGGCTCTTCAATCTTTTTTTGGCATGATCGCTAGTGTGGCGAGCTTCCTTTGAAAGACTTGTTCCCTAGCCTTTATGTTTTGGCAGTGGACAAAAATGCCTCTGTTGCTGAGTATCGAGAGCAGGTTTATGGTAACAGTGTTTGGGCACCTATTTTTGTTCCAGAGGGATTCGTTGATGATGATTCCTTGGTTAGCTTTTTCAATAAGCTTAATGAGGCCAAGGTAGGAGAATCTTCAGTTGATAGGGTGCGGTGGGATCTAACCACTTTTTATTTGAAGCTTCTTGATGGAAAGTTTTCACAACAGGAGATTCATTCTGAAAAAGGCTTCGCTTGCAAGCTCATTCGGAAGTCCTTAGCCCCCTTAAAGGTTTCGTTGTTTGTATGGGAAGCTACACATGGGAACATACTAACGTGTGACAACTTACAAAAAAGGGGAAAAGTTTTGGTGAATAGATGCTTCATGTGTAAAAGGGGCTGAAAATCTACAGATCATTTATTACTCCATTGTCAGTTTGCAAGCATCCTTTGGGATCTAGCTTTCAGTTGCTTGGGAATTCCCTGGGTTGCTCCTGATTCTATTAGGAACCATCTTTTGGCTTGGGAAGGTTCCTTTGGTAGGAAAGTTAAGAAGAAGAAGGAGGAAGTCATGGTCCTACCTCATGTCATCTTTTGGAGTATTTGGAGAGAGAGAAATAGAAGAGTTTATGATAACATAAAAACCCCTTTTCAGCGTTTGAAAGAGAATTTCATCAAAATTCTCTTCTTTTGGAAGAATGGGAAGTTTAGCTCCTCCTTTATTGATTTGGCAGATTGTGTGGATAGTTTATACTTAGGTTGTAAATAGCCTTTTGTACGATGCTCACTGTGCAGCTGAGCTTCTGATATTTCTATATTAATATATTACCTTTTCCTTATAAAAAAATATTGGGATCTAGTTTTAAGATTGAGGCTGCGAATGGTATTGTTTTCCCTCAAGAGGCAAAAAGTGTTGGCTTGCCTACCTTGCGTACAGTGGATGAAGTTAAGCAAGATAAGTAACAAGGCTCCTGCCAGGGATGTCTATGGGGCCTTGTTCAACTTCGCCAATAGTTTACAAGGATATTTGCCAGAAGACACTCAATTTTTTCTATCTTTCCAAAAATGGACATTTGCTTGGATGAGTGAGTTCAACTCCACTAGGGAAAAGAATCTTTCTTATGTTCATGAGTTCTGCCCAACAGGCCGTAGCTCTATTGGATACAAGATTATTCTTAATAGCTCGGTGAATAAACTACAATTGGTGATTGGTGAATAAATTACAATAGTCTAATTGTTCATGAATTGGTTGATCAGTATGCAAAGAGAATATCTTCCCTCGTACCGTGATTCGGGTAGATATTTGCAAAGCATGTGATAAATCGATAATGTGGAGAGGAATTTTTATGGTGTACTTTTTAAGATCTAGGTTTCCCAGCAATTTATTTGTTTCAAATTCTCCTCTTCTGTGACTATCAATGTGAAAGCTGAGGCTTGGATTAAGGCAAAAAGGGGGCCTTAGGGAAGGAGACCAATTGTCTACATACTCGCTTTTTCCAACATACTAAGATGTTTAGTAGGGTAATGAAAATGAGAGATTCCCATGCTGATTGTTGTCGCTTTCATTCCAAATGCAAGACAGTTGCACACTTGCACTCGCTCATCTGATATTTGCGGATGACCTTTTGGTCTTCCCTAGAGGGGACTTCCAATGTTTTAGTGTTATGGCGGATATCGTAAAGTAATTTGGAGAGACCTTGGTGCTGAAAGCTAGCATTTCAAATTGAATACTTTCGTGGTGTTCCTTCTGACCTACAGAAAAAAAGTCGTGGGCACACTAGTTTTGTTCACGGAGATTTTTCCCTTTAGATACCTTAGCTAGTCATCTCTACACTATTAATGGTCTTAAATCTTAACAACCTCCACATAGGTAGTGCGATATATCTTTCATATCTCTCATCTAGTTCTGTCAAAGTCAAAAGAAGATTTCCAGAGAGGAAAGGAAAATAACCCCTGTGAGATACCAAGACAGAAAGAAGCATATACATTACACATACACATCCCCCCCCCCCCCAACCAAAAAAAATTGGGAAAAAAGTTAACCCTTCAGAAGGCAAAGAAAATAAATTAAAATTAAAACTATGAAGAAAAGGAGGGCAGAAGGAAGCACATTACACAAATACTAATGCCGGACTCAAAACAAATAAAAGAAGCTAATTTTCCCATAAACTGGCAAATTGTGAGTTGCTACACAACTTGCTGTTCCGTTCCTGAATTCATGTGGTCATGTACACAAAGTTCAACTGGATAACTTCTTACCCACTATTTTTTTTTAATTTTTTTTTTGGGAAGCTAATGGAGAGGTTCATTCTTTTTTAAATACTTCAAAATTGACCTATGATCTCTCAAGGTTAATTAGTTATTTGCAACATTTAACACAGCTTTGCGCATATAGTTAGTGCAGGAGATGCATTCATGATAGTGAGTGGATAAAGTAGCCATTAACAAAGGAATATCAACACAATGAAGCAGCTAAAAATAGATACTCTTCAAACGAACGTTTGGAATTTCATCAAAAATGAGGACTTGCACACTCAGCTTTCCAAATGGCAGAATGGCAGATGGTTACCCTTACCCCAAAAAAATAAAAACCCTAAGTTTCTTACTTTCAGCACCCAACAATATATCCAAATTTTCAATTTAAAAACCAAGATAATCGCTACTCTACAATTTCTTCCTTTTTTTTCTTTTATGTAAGACGCCATACATGAGCAAAACAACTGAAAAGCTCCTCTTTAGCCTACTGGACAAATTATGAGACTTCTAAATGATCAGTCAGGGCACCTCACAATTAACGATACAGCATAAATAAAGGGACTTAATAAAATCGGCACAAACTTGAGCAATGCCTCAGCATTCTTTGTTTGGGGGCTTAATATAATTGGTGTCCTCAATTTGGTGTTAGGATGGAGGAAACGGCCAAAATATTAGTGTGGGTCAATTTGCCGAATCCTAGCCTTCATGGATGTACTACAAGTGCTCTTAGTATGGTGGCTAGCCTAGAAGGGAAGCCACCCTATGCTGATCTATGTACTGATTGAGGAAAAAGATCCTATATGGTCATGTGCTCATCTATTATGCTCATGTGTTCATTGATGTTAATGTGCAACAGCAGTTACCAGATGACTCTCCTGTCTACTTGCCTAACGGTAGGAGAGATACATTCAAGAAGTATCTTATGAATGGGTTTCTTTTCATGGATCTAAGTGTCAAGGAGTGGGACATGAGAAGAAACATAACTTCGTAAGAACTACTAGAATGGTATGGAAGCATAATTAAGTTAATGTTGTTTCTGTTGAAGTTTTTTTATGAACTCCAAGCCCCCATGGATTTTGGCTGGGCTAGTATTAATTCTATGGGGGTCATCTTGTAATCATTACTCCTTCCAAGAGTAGCAAATACCACACAACATATACAAGGGGTAAAACGCCACATTGGCTATTTTGACGAGTAAATCTACCTCCTCAAGGAAGTCGACCTTGCTGCAAAAGTCTTTTGAAGTTCTTAAGAAAGAGAGTCCAGAGATTTTAATGATGCACAACTGGTGTTGCACACAAGGAGAGGAGATAAAACTATGAGTTAAGGTAAGAGCTTCTCAGTGAAAAACACTAAAAGTTACTGACAATGAGATGCTATGCATGTAATGTTAGGGGTCTTCGTAATCGAGTAAAGTACAGGGAGGTAGCTGGTCGCCAGAAGAATAATGTGGATATAATAAGTCTTATAGAGACTCAGGCGAATACAAAAAAAATTCTAGCAAAATAATAGGGAAGTGTTAAGGAATTTCAAGAATTGTTATGTTGTGTTGTCTGTTCTCTGTTATGATCAAGATCATATTAATGCAAGCTTGGATTACTCGAGGAGTTCAGTAATAGTGAACATCCTATTTTTCTCTACTTTGCTTGTGCATTGTAAAATAAGCCATGTGAACAGTGTCAGGGGGAACGTAGATTTTTATGCTTTCTCTTTACAATCATAATAGCAGCAACGGCAACAATGTTGTGGGATGAAATGATGAATTGAATGATATTTACACTCAATGTTCCTTGCCATGGTTACTTTTGAAGATTTCAATGTAATTACTGATGTGTTTGGGAGGACGAGATCCTCCCCTCGTAGCTTGGCTTCCGTTAATGCTTCTGTTACGTATAAGAATGCATTATGTTCATATGAACAGATATATTATAATTTATACACATTGAAACAAACAAGATGATGGAGAAATTGTTCCGTGCAAGTTTGACAAGACAATGTATAACTCTAAGATAATGTATAACTCTATCTGGCGTAGCTCCCTGCTGCCAATTTGTGAGCAATTTGCAAGCACCTAGAATTGAGATTGATATCACAGAAGATAAAGGAAGTGTAGTTTTTCTACTCCGTTTAAGCTCTTAGATGTATGGAAACTATTTGGGGCCGGCCTATGAATGGTGGTAAGATGTATCAAGTGGTGAGTAAACTCAAGGCTCTGAAGAAGTTAGAAGCCTCTGAAACAATAGCATTCAAGTCATTTTCAGGGGAATCAAAAAAATTAGACAAGCTTAGCGCTCAAATTCGAGGCCTGATGGATGAATAGAGAAATAGGACAACTGATCACGACAGCATTAGGGATTTGATAATCAATCATTATGATAATATATATTGGGATCTAGCTCTCAGACTGATGTTGTGGACAATATTTTTCCTTCAAGAGCCTACCTTGCACACAGTGGCTGAAATTAAGCAAGCATAGGTACCAAAACTCCTGCCAGGGATGTCTATGGGGTATTATGCTTCAAAAAGGCTATGTCAATATTTCAGGAAGATATTTATCAGCAGAGACTCAATGTTTTTTTCTATGAGTGAATTGCAACTGGTGATTGGTGAGTAAATTAAAATAGTTTACTAGTGCGTGAATTGTCGATCACTAGGCAGTAGGCAAAGAAGAGTATCTCTGCTCATACCACGATCAAGGCAGATACTCCCAAGGAGCATGATAAATTGATAATGTGGAGTGGGATTTTTTTATGGTATACCTTGAAGGGTCTAGGTCTCCCAGTAATTTATAAATATGGCTTCCGTCACATCCTCATTTTTTTTTTTCAGTTACTATAAATGGGAAAGCTCAAGGTTGGATTGAGGCAAAGAGAGGCCTTAGGGAAGGAGATCCATTGCCTCCATACTCATCTTGTCCTATGTACGAAGAAGTTTATTAAGTGAAGATGAGAGTTTCCGAAGGTGAATTTCACTTTCATACCAAAAGCAAGAGAGTTGCACACTTGCACTCACTCATTGGATACTTGCGGAAGACCTTGTGGTTTACACTAGAGGAGGCTTGCAATGTGTTACTGTCATGGTGCAAATTCCAAAGGAATCTGCGGAGACCTCCGTGCTGAATCTAGTGTTTCATGTCAAACACTTTCGCGGTGCCCCTTCTGACCTACAGCAAGGAATTCTTGGGCAGATTTTCCTATTAAATACCTTGGTACTTCTCTTGTTGCATCAATGGTCACTTGCGCAATGTGTAAACCTTAGCTTAATAGAAATCTATCTAACATTCAACACTGGTACGTGAGTTTTCTTCCTTATATGGGCTAGGAACCAGCAGTTCTGTCTAGTATGCAAATGTACCCCGGGGGGGGGGCTCTGTTTTTTAACTTCTTGAAAGAGTTCTCCATGGAATCACTCAAGCATGCAGCAATTGACACCATCAAAACAGAGATATGTACACTCCTATCATCATTTTTAGATTAGAAAACTTTTCAGATGCCGAAATAGAACACAGTTATCCATCTATCTGTAACCAAACACACAAACACACCCCCCCAAAAAAAAAAAAGAAACACACACGGGCGCACACACACACACACACAGAGAAAAGTTCGAGGGAAAGATAAAAACAGATCTAAGCTGAAGTTAACAGAGGAGGAAAAATCTACGACAAAGCAAATTAATTTGAATTAAGTAAAGACAGAAAGGGCAAACAAAGCACTGAGAAGATAAGAATACCTTGGGCAGCATAATCCTGTGGCTTTAGATCGGAGGATCCCGCCAGGGTCGATGGGGTTGAAGGCGTCGGTGGTTATAATTATTAGCAGAAAGATATCAAATCAAATTATCATGTGAATTGGATAACCAGCACGGTGAGAATCGAGCGTTGATGAGAATGAAGGTGTCGGTGGTGCTGAGTTAGCCGGCATCCCGTGGTTAAGATCCGCTTTCTCCGGCGAGATTCTCAGATTTCAGGGTTAGTGGTAGGCGGCAAACTGTAACGTATGATGGTAGAGAACGAGACGAAGAGAGAGAAAGAGACCGAGCGGGGCCAAAAAAAAAAAAAAAACAAAATTGACAAGGACGCCCAGCTGTACAACTTAGAAAAAAATGGCAGGCCCAGAAAAAAGGAGAAATTAAAAAAAGAAAAAAACAGAATGAGAGCGGCAGAAGTGAACTGCGGAAGTGAAAAACAGAATCTATGGTTGTTTGACTTGTTCGTGTCAGGATCCTTGAACGATGTGTTTTTTTTTTTTTTAAATAGTACAAAAGGTTGAAATAACCCTCCTAATAATTTGAAAGTGCACTTGGAGGTTTTTCACGATTTTTTTCTAAACCAAGCTACAGGTCTCAAATCATTTAAATTGTGGGTTGTACTGAGTTGTTTTAAAATCTGGTAATTTTTTATTATAATTTATAAGTCCACCGAAATATTAAGAAAACATATTTTTAGTAGATGAAAATACACATGTGTTGTTTCATCAAAAATTCTTTTGTAGTAGTAATAGTAGCAGCAGCAGTAGTAGTAGTAATAATAATAATAATAACAACAACAACGACAAGCATAGGAATGATGGTCGATGCTTTAGATGTTGTACGGACATTAAAGTCATATTTCATGCTCTGTTTGAGTGTCCTAGTGCTAAAGGAGCTTGGCATGTGTGTAATTTGGCAATGGTGAATGGTGAAGCCCCAAGAACGTTTGCGTTGAGTTTTCTTTTGGATGGAGGAGAGGCTAGAGATTGTAAGTTTCATCGCATCAGTGGTTGTCGCCTGGGCTTTATGAATGATCTGCAACAATATTGTCTTTAACAACAGCAACCCATGTCGAGAAGCTATGGCACAAGCATTTGCTAAGATGATGAAGGACGCTACGATCTACGATCAAAGGATAAGTTTCGTAACCCACGCGAAGGAAGCAACCTCTTTGTGGCAATGGTAGCCACCTCCTTGTGGTTTGCTCAACGTTCACTGACATGTTCAATTATTTGCCAGAGGCATGTCTTTGGGGGGTAGTTAACATTTTAGTACCCCAACGTTAATGACATTAATTTTTCTGACCCTCACCATTTGACATTAATTTTTAAGTACCCTCAAGGTTTGATTAGTTAAAAAAAAAAATGACAAATCCGGTGAATGGGGTGATCGGAGCAAATAAATGACGAAAATGCCCCTTAATTATTTCCTTTCAACAAAGAATTGTTTCCACCGACCAAAATCAGAAACCATTAAAAATTTCAAGTGAAAGGAAGAGAGAGAATTATGACTTCTGTTAGTCATTTGTGGCGACTGCTCTTCTTCTTCCCAAGATCATCGCACTGTGGGAAACGACATTGTACTCAGCGAAACCATCAAAACAGTTGAAGAGAGAAGAGTGAAGATTGTGGCTGTGGAAGTCAAGAATTGTTGGCGGAATTTTTCAAAAGGTATGCTCCCTGTTAATCCCTTGTAGAGGATGTAGTGTAGGTTGAGAATTGTGACTTATGTTAGTCATTTGTGTTGCATTGAGTGGTGAATGTATTATGTATGTGAAAGGTATATGTGAAATTATAGTGTTTGTGGCAGGGTTGGTGGGGAAAGAATGAGTCAGTCGAGGGGTATATGAGAAATAGAGGGTTATAAAAGTTTAAATTTTTACCTTTCAAACTGCTACATCCTGTCTAAAGACGCATGCTATGTGTGCAGGACATAAAATATGAAGTAGAAGACTCGAACAAATTGTAAGTAGGGATTCTGTTTTTCATTTTTGTAGACCAAGCAAGATAGGGATGAAGAAGCTTCATGTTACTTACAAAGGAGAGGCATTGGAAATGGGATACATTGACCCTGATCAAATGCTAGGGCTTGAGTTATTTAACATGGCAAAGTGGTTTCTGAGATCAAAGAAGAAAATTGAACCTCCTAGATATTTTTCATTCTATTACACAAGACCAAGTACAAAGAAGCCAATTTGGCCTATTAATGATGACAAATCTTTGTTGGAATTTTTGGGATTATGGGAGAATGAAGATGTAGTGAAACTAGAAATGAAAGAGACAGTGAAACCCTCTAATCTTCGTGAGTTAGCTGACACATTAGAGGAGCAGCAAAAGAAAGAAGCTGATGAGATGGAACTAATACAAAGCAATCCTGGGCTAAGTGAAGAAGATTTGGATGGTGATGATGATGATGTCATGGAAGTTTTTCCTGATGAGAATGCTAAAGGTGTGACTAATTTGGAGGAGGATGAGGAGGTTGTGACAATGCAGGACATTAATGGGTTCATACTTAGTCAACCAGGAGGTAGTCAAGTCCATTATATGAGGGGAAACAGTAGACAGAGGACTTTGGTGGTACAGAAGACCCTACTTATGTACAATTGTTAGACTTAAATGTGCCCTTTTCAGCTGTAAATGACCCCACCCCTGCATCCTATGTTGTTCCCGCAACCCCTATTGCAGTTAGACTTCCTGACCCCAACCCCACATTAGGTACTCCTTCTCAGCCTATCCTTGCATTAGAATGGATCCATGAATCTCACCCTAGCTCATCAAACCCCACAGCAGCAACTAATTTTGACCCCACCCCTATACTAGCAACAACTTATGACCCCATCCCTATACCAGCAATAACTGTGGACTCCACCCCTGTACCAGCAACAACTGTGGACTCCACCCCTGTACCAGCAACAACTGACCCCACCTATGCATCCTATGTATTAGCAGCTCCTCCTAGCCCCACCCCTACACCCCATAGTCATCCTGACAATATCCCCACATCAACCAATGATTGTGATCCCAGAGCTACCTCACCAACTTCATCTGATGCTAGTCCTAATTCTTCTACCTTTATAATGGATTTAGATGTTCCTACAATGGCTGCTAAGTTGAGGAAAAGGAATCAAGTTGTTGTGGAGGATAATGGTTGGAGTGATTGGTGTAGCAGTGACTCTACAGAATATGTTGCTGAAGAGGTCCCTTGTGATTCTGAAACCTCACTAGATGAAGAAAATATTGTAGATGAAATACGGAATTATTACTACTCTGAGTGTGATGATGATGTAGGGGCTGTAAATCCTAATGACAAGATATATCAGGGGTAACTATGGATGCCTCAGTGTGATGGAAAGATTAAAATTAGGAGATGGGATATGTTCACTAACAAGAGTCACTGTATGAGAGTGGTTAGGGATTACTGTGTTCAAGAGGGGTTTAACCTGATAATCCAAAAAAATGCTGGGTATAGGTACACAGTAAGGTGTGCACACCCAAAGTGTTCATGGAGACTACATGCATCAAAATTGCCTTATGGGAGGACTTTTCAGGTTAAGACCTACATGAAGAAGCATGTTGACTACTGTCCTAGGCTTGTAAATAATCTTATGGCAAACTCAACATGGGTTGCCCACAAATTGATTGATGAGTTTAGGGTAAGAGGTGACATGGATGCCAAGGACATTGTAGATGCAGTAATGAAAAACTATTCCGTGGAATTAAAGAAATATGTTGCCAGGAGAGCAAGAAGGATTATGTTGTTCCAAATTGAAGGGAGGCATGACCTGTCATATTTGAAGTTAGCTCATTACATTGAGATGGGGAAGACAAGTAATCCTGGCAGTCATGCTTACATTACCTAGGATAATCCTCAACCTGCCAATGAGCATACTGAAATTAGTGATACTGTGGCACCCAAACCAAGGTTCAAGAGATGTTTCATCAGTTTAAAAGGGGCAATAGATGGATTCTTGAGGGGATGCAGACCTATCATTGGAGTTGATAGGACTCATTTGAAGGGGCCATACAAGGGTGTACTTTTGACAGCAATTGGGTTGGATGCAGAGAATCACTGCCACCCATTGGCATGGGCTGTTGTTGAATTTGAAAACAATGATAGTTGGGGCTATTTTTTCATTGCTTTGCTGCAAATTCTGGGAGCAGAAAACCATGGGAAGTGGACAATGTTGTCTGATAGCTGCAAGGTAATCAATCACTTACTTCTTTTACTGCCTTTGAATCATTTATTTGTTATACATATGATTCAGTAATTTGTGATTGCCTTTTCATAACAGGGAGTTATTCATGCTTTAAAAGAGTGTTTGCCTGACTATTCAAGAAGAGGTGTGTTGTCCACCTTGAGAGAAACATGAAGAGAAAATTTCCAAGCCCTGAGCTGAAGATACTCCTTTGGAAAGCTGCAAATGCTTATAACATATGGGACAATGAGGAGGCACTGCATCAGCTGCAGGAAGCTAGCCCAGCAGCATGTGCTTGGTTGATGAAGGAACCAAAAGAGCATTGGGCTAGGTACTTGTTTGAGAAATCATCAGTATCTGCAGATAACTCTTCAAACTTTGTTGAGAGCTTCAATAAGGTAATCAACACACTAAGCGAGAAACCCATCCTCAATTTACTTAAAGGCATTCGGAAGCAAGTCATGACATGGATTACTACAAGGAGTGAGGCAGAGAGTTGGGAAGGGAAGGTTGTACCAACAGTGAGGCAGAAGCTGGAAAAGATAAGAAAGGAAGCTTGGACTTGTGATGCTATACTAAATGGACACATGTAATTTGATGTACAAGACCAACAAGTGGTGAACTATGTGGTGGACTTGAATTTGAAGAAGCGTGTTCGTGGGTTTTGGGAGATAAGGGGCATACCATGTAAGCATGCTGCTAGATGTCTCTTGTGGCTCAACTACAAATTGGAGGATTGGTGCAGTCTATACTACTCTCTAGAGTTGTATAGAGCAACCTACAGTGGGGTAATTTACCCAATTGAGGATCAAAGGTTCTGGCCTACCTTTAAGTGGCCTTTGCTTGACCCCCCCTTTGTTATCAAAAAACGAGGACCAATTACAAAGGACAGGGTTAGGGGTCCTGAAGAGGGGAGAAAGAGGCCTACTAGGAGCAGAACAGTGAGGTGCAGCAAATGCAACGACCTCCACTACAACTCACTCACTTGCAAAGGCCAAGGAAACAAACCTTCCATCAGGATCAGAAAAAGGCTAGCTCCCTCAGATGGCATTGGCCAGAAACGCAGGGGGAGGCTAAGGAAACAAGCTCCACAGTATGTCGGCCCTCTTCAACTGAGCCACCTTCATCTTAGCCAGCTTCAACTCAACCATCATCATCTTAGCCATCTTCAGCTCAGCCACCTTCAATTCAGCCAATGCTAGGGAATTGAATGTAATTTTCTTTATGTCTGTTTTTCTATAAATAGCAAAACTTCTGTGCTTTTTGACAGTTATATGTAATTTTTTGCTTCTTGTGGCTTCTGTTTATACTACCACTTCAAACAACTCATCCAGCTATATGTTTTTTGGATCTTGTTGGATTTGCATTGCCACATATGTAACTTTTTGGATGCACACATGTTATCAATGATAATGTTCAACAACCATCTTCCAGTCAAACACATATACAAAGGACTTGCCTTTTTGCCAGACCATACTATCATTTCTTCCATTGCAAAATACACATGGTTAACAATATCATCCAGACAAGGTTCAAATTAAACAGAAATGAGACAATAAATCCCTTGGGGAAAACTACTTCCAATCTAAGTTACATAAGATCAAACTAAAACCTAAAACATTGCCGTACCCCAGGTAACAACTCAACCTACAACCCAACCCTTCACTTCAGCATCATTATAACCAGCAAACTGCAAATGACAATGTTCAGAGCAATGACAATCTTCAAAGCTTCATAAATTCTTTCTTGCTCAACTGTATTTGCCATCCTCAGCTCCTTCATTTCATTCCACATTTGAAGTGTTGTGCTCTGTTTCTCCTCTCCTATAGCCTCTTCATTACATTTCATTCCACTTATAGTAAGGGCGACCCGGGTTCCTTGAGGACCTCGATATTGCATACTTCAACTCAGGCACAGCACAGCATCTAGGGCATGCATTTGCACTCCAGAAACGGTCACCCCCCTCCATTGATCCTCCTCTGCATTATACCCATTTTGCAGGCAACCATTAGGGCATTCAAATAATTGTCACCTAAAAATAGCTAAACAAATACAAGTACACTCACCTGCTGCCTTCAGTTCCGTCGCCGAAAACTTCCAATTTCACCGCAGTGGCCACCGTCCAGACAGGAAGAAGATTCAGTGAGGATAGGAGAGGAGGAGGTCGACCATCGAGACTTCAAACAAGTAATTAGGGTTTACTTTTATAAACTAAAACAAGGGTAATTTCGGTATTTTACTTAACCCTTCAACCATTATAATGCTGACACATTATCCTCTCACCAGATTTTTAAACTTTCGGTATTCATAATTTCTTGCCTACAACGGTTAGGGTACTTAAAAATTAATGGCAAACGGTGAGGGTTAGAAAAATTAATGTCACTAACGTCGGGTACTAAAATGTTAACTACCCGTCTTTGGGACATGACTTTATCATGAGGCATTAGTAAGGTTGTATAAGACTAATGGGAATGAAGAGGGTGGCAGTAACCTAATTAGGGAAGGAAGTGGAAGCTACAACTATGCACTTTGGTCTCCACATGTTTGTCGTAGCGGGATACACATCGTTGATTCTAGAAAGTGACCCTTTGGGCCCAAGTCGTTTATTATTGTTTGTTCTTCTTCATAAGATTATCATGTTTGCTTTAAAAATTTAAAAAAAAAAACTTTGTCATATTGGTGACTCTCTTGAACTTGAACTTCTTGTCCCATGTCTGCTGCAAGAAAAATACACACACCTTAGCCTCCTCATAGTTTAGTCCTCCATTAATTCCTTTGATTGGCACATTTCCAATCTCTAAATATAGCATGGTCAAAATTAATTTCTAAGCCCACTACTAGATGCATTCAAGAAGAATAGTTTAAAGCTCCTACATGAACTCAAGGGTTCGCGAAAACACCGTGGATGGGGATCCACATGGTTTTTCAAATACAAAATTTTTCTCACAATTCCATATTGTTCACATTAAAGCCACGAAGTCATCATGTTGGTTTTTGACACCACTATTGGCTTGTCGTATGGCATCTAGTGCAAACATAAAAACTTGACGCCAAATGTATTCCCTTAAACCACTAATATTCTATGTCATCCTCGCATATCATACTAAAACAAGAGAATGAATTTCATATTTATCAAATAGTGTAATGCATCTCAATGCTAAAATACATTCGGCCAACACTTATTTGGCATGACAAGCTCTAGAACAAGTTCGTCATGCAAACATTTTGATACGTGGGGGAATGTCAAGGTTCATAATTCTTGTTAGGATCCTTTCATTAAGTCAAGACTCGATTCAACGACTCCATACACCTTAATTACAACGGATTGCATAATGAGTTCACTTGTATTTGTATAATGTCACATCACTTTATTGCTCAACCATGATAACCACAAAGGCAGCTCTTTAAAATTTTGTGTCAATCAATAGGAGCAAACCATCAATCTTTCATTTCGCCAACAACTCATATCTATATCAATTGAAGCGCGCACATATAATATAATAATTCCAAGTTTAATGGCTCTGATACCTTTGAATGAGCTAGGCATAGACACAACTTAGATTTACAAACATTTAAAGACAAGCCCATTGCCAACCAACCACCTAAACACCTTATCAACAACTTAAAACAGCATCACAAACTCTTCTATATATGATTAGGTTGATGTTCCACCTACCATCAAGAATACAATAGTTTGAGAAGTACCTAGCTTTTAAGATTTTGAAATCAAGAGAGTTACTTGAATGAATTAAGCACCCGAGCTATCTAGCAAGGAGTGCCATGATAAGGACAATTTTGGTAACCATGTAGAATCCTTTGGTGAATACTTATTGACAGGAGATACAAAATACTCTAAAAAATCCCATCTTAAGGATAATCACGCTCAAGAAATTCCAATACATTCTGCTATATGTTTTAGCCATGCATGATTTGATGGATGTCCCGCCATTTGCTCCCAAATCACCATTCATAGATGAAAAATCTCAAATGCTACTAAGATATTATTAGAGTTCAATCTCTGTGGGATAAAAGAACTCTGATTAGCAATAATAATATTACCTTTCAATCTATTGGTTGCCTTGCATAGGTTGACTAGGCAATAATATATAATTTCGTTAGGGCGATGCTTCTTTGGGAAAGGGACAATGTGACTATGATTGAAAACTGAAGAAATATTACCACCATTCAAAACCTCAAGGATATCTTGGATAACATCAATTCTAATAAATTTTGCATGATGATTGGATCAACTGCGCTAGTGATCATGTGAGGCTTAGTTTGTTTGCTTGAAGACCTGTAGATTAGAGTCAACTCCATCAATGATCATTCGAGATTAATTTTCTTTACATGAAGGTCAATAAATTAGTCAAAGAAGTGTTACAAATACTTTGAAGTAAAGCACGAAGTCTTTGTTTGCAACCCTAAACATTATTACATCATCCGCGAATGCTAAATGAAGCATTCTCATTTCTCTATGTCTTAGGTGGGATTTTAACTCCCTCACATTACTTGCAAATTTGAAAATTCTAAATAATATATCTCTATAGCCAAAACAAATAATATAATAGACATGGAATCTCCTTACGTAAGCTTTCTTTCCTTTTAGTTTAAAGTGCCTATAAAAAAAAAACGTGTATGTTTTGGCTAATAAGGGAACGTAATGCCTCTTTAAGTCTCTTACAAATGAGTTTGGAAATAAATTAGTAAACAACTTAAAATAATAATTTGGCTAAAAAATTTGTTGCAAATTTTGGGTATTGAATTTTAGGTAATTGTTTGCACCAAAATGTGATATTTTTATTATCCCTTATGCTAATTTATGCTCAAAACAACATTTAGTATTGTTATTTGATTTTATTTTGTTTTGAAGGTTATGCAATAATTCAAGAAAATGGTGAAAATTGACGCAAAATGAAGAATTAGAGTCATTCTCTTAGCCCAACCCCTTGACCTCTTCTTTTTTCCAGAAAAAAGGAAAAAATTAAACGATAAGAAGAAATGGAGGCGAATATAAATTGGAGCAGCAGGGGAGAAGGTGTGGAGCGAGGTCTTAGGTAGATTTAATTAGGTTTAGAAGAGATTTTTAGGGTATAATTTTCCATTATTTTTCGTCATTCCCCATTTATTTTGAATTCCAGATTTGAATTCCTAGCTAGATATCTTGAATCATGGTGATATTTGGATTCTTGTTAAACAAAAGGCGATGTTACTTTGCATCACAGACTTCCTATTTGAGGCATTTTGATTTCACAATGTTGAAGTTTAATTTACTTAATTATCTTCAGAGTGTGAGCATAATTAATATTCCATCTTATTCTATGCTATTATGAAATGTGATTATTTTTATGCATAAATCATATCTTCTATGTGATCTTTTTTTTCTTGGGTCCATAATTGTTACGATCTCTAATATTCACATACATAATATTGTTTATTTCTATAACAGAAGAATATGTTACTTGATATTATACTATAACCTTGATTTATTCTTGAAGGGGGAGGATCGCTGCATTAGTGCTCTTATATGTTGATCCCTTACAATGCTCATGAGAATATCAAGTCAATGCATGCATGTTAGGATATATTATTTGATCAAAATGTTAGTGTTTAATCCCTTGTATTTTTTATGAGTGTCATAGATTAGGAGGAGCATATCTCTATGTCACTGATTTATCAAGGTGGAGCTATATGTGTTTAGCATAATTCTCTACATGTTTTGATTTTCTTTCTCTTTCTTACGCTACCTTTTTCATGAAATACAAAAACTGAGAGAAGTATATGGTAAGCTTGCATGTCATGCCACTCAAAATTGTATTGATATATTATTTTTATTGATCCTCCAGTCTTTTTGGGTTAGTCAACTTGTATAATAAAAAAAATTAACACAAAATAAATGATATATCATTGTATTTCAGTTATTATTATGCCAAGGTAAGTGCTAATTTCATGAAAAAAATTACTCCCCATTTCAAAGAGACTAAATCTTTGTTTTAAGTATTTATTTCAGAAAATATGACTATGTTGTCAGTTATGTTTTTTGCATTTTGTTTTATTTTCATGTTCCTTACTCCCTTTGGTTTATTGTTTTAGACAACCAAAGATTTCTTTGATGATTCCTAACTTTGAGTTATTTTAAAGGATATTAGCCGTGTATGAGTCAATATTGGGGGGAAATTACTTATTGCATTGTGATCATGCACAACAAATATTGCATCTTTTACTGCCTACATGATTTATTTATTTATTTTCTTGGTAGGCTAGCAATAGTTTAGTCTCTTGAAATTACAAAATTAAAAACTCATCAACTACAAACATGTTTGCAGTAAAAATGACAACATGCCACACTGTAACGAAAAACAAAATCTAATTAAAAAAATACACGCATAAAACTATTTCACAAATGGATACACAAAATAGCGATATATCATGCATATAAATCTTCAATTTGTGTCTATTAAATTAGTATAATATGATATTAAAATATCATTAACTATAATATTACGTGACGTTATGACTGAATGTTATTAATTGAAAAGTTTAATTTACCCCCATTAGAATTAGAGTTGAGAATACATATCCATTCACTAATTACTATAATTAATTTCAAAATTAACAATTACCTACTCTTTATATTTTTTCTCCATTTAGAACACACCATATGAAGTGCCTCTAGATGTCTCATTAATCACAATAATAACAAGCATTAAATGTAATTTCAATACTTCTTACAATGATTCAGACTAAATGTAGACAATAGTTATAATAACACAATACAACAAATTTTAATCAAATTACACATCTTATTTACATTTACGAAGATTTTATGATTACACAACCTAATGAAATACATTTCAGAACTGTCAATTGTACAATCATTTAATTTCACCCATGTTCAATACTTACATAATATCTATGTTAACTTACCTTTGTGCATAAAAAAATTTAAAAAATAAATAAATAAATAAAAATTCAACAAATGATGACAAATAAAACATCCTCCATCGTATGTGTCAATATGCCAACAAAATACAGACATATTATTCAATTCAATAATAACTTATGTCTTATTTTTTTTTATATATATATGCATATGTGTGTGTGTGTGTGTATGTGTGTGTGTGTGTGTGTGTGTGTGTGTGTGTGTGTGTGCGCGTGTGTATAGATTCCTAGGAGAACAACATGGCCTTGGACTCCACAAGAAGGTGGTTGAGGTGCAAGTAAGCTCGCCTTAATGCTACATGGAGGTTGCTCATGAAGAGATGTAGAAATGTCAACCATCCTAGGTATATCGTTCAATATCAGCGATATCAAAAAAAAGTCAGACTGTTGAACTTCAATTTATCATAATTAGGAAGGAACACATATATGAAAAGATTCACACAGCGGTGGACATTCACGGGAACCGTGACTACTTGCATTCACTATAATGCGACGATGTGGTATGGCGAAAAGGTTCGTGACAGCAGCAAAGATAAACCTCGCTTTAGGATATGTTGCTACTTTGGTCAAGTTAAATTGACTCCTTTACTTGCGCCCCCCGCCTCTTCTTATTTCACTATTTAATGATAGAACTTTTATGGAGAATATACGCATTTATAACTCCATATAGTCTTTCACTTCAATGGGAACAACTATTGATTACTCTGTTATGGATGCTCATGGACCACACATATTTCGTATAAGTGGAGTAAACTATCATCAAATCGGGTCATTAATGCCACCTAAAGGCCATGCCCCAAGATTTGCACAACCTTATATTTATGACACGCAGCATGAGTCTTGCAATAGAATCAATACTTTTGGGAGATGAAGCAGTTTAAATGTGGTCAATTCATCCACCATAGAGAATTTGTAACAAATGTTGAATACATATAATCTGTATTTACAAGTATCTTACCAGGCAAGAGACATTATGAGCACTAATAATATTCATGATATGCACATTTGCATCATCGCTGCAAGGTCAGGAGGCAATAGATACGACCAACTGCTGATTAAGTTACTGCTCTTATTGTTGGAGGAGAAGGTACAGATGCTGTTGGTACTGATATAATATTAAGAACAATTGTCGGCAATGTAAGGCAAATATATGGGACCCATCCTTCTTATGTGGCCTTCCAATATCTACTCTTATTTCTCTCTGGAACAGATGGCTGGGTATGCAACATTCCTTTTGCTAAAGAGTCAAGTAGCCACCGTGAAGGTGTTACACTGCTCTAATATTATGCATTCAGGATACAGTTTAGGGTTAATGAAATAAATATTTTGCTTCGCGGGGGGAGATTATTTCTTGAATTTGTAGTTGATTGTTACACTATTATTGAGTATGAACGTCTCTATTACATACGAGACGACCAAAATGTGTTGCATATAGAACTGTATGTTGGTTTAGAAGACACTAACATTGCTGGTGAATCCAATGCTAGCACCATTGGTCGAAGGTGCATCATACCTTCCTCTTTTACTGGAGGTCTACAGTACATAGGGAAACACTTCCTTGGTGAGCCGTGAGATGGCAATATGTGCACATATTGGGTACCTAGTTTTCTTTATCACATTTATATGTAACCCAAATTGGCTTGAAATACGAAGCACTCGGTTAGCAACCAAGACGATATGCGAATAATAGGCCAGATATTGTAACCCTTGTCTTTCGATTACGGCTGCAGGAGTTAAAGCAAGATTTCAAGGAGAAAAACTTCTTTAGCATCGTTGTTGCAGGTCCATTTGCGCTTGTGTAACATTGTCACCATAACTATATTAATTAGGAAACAGTTTTTTTTCACTTTGCTATAACAAGTTTTGGTGACTTTATTTGTTTTCTATTTTATAGAGATATATGTTATTGAATTCCAAAAACGAGGGTTACCCCATGCTCATGTTCTCCTAACCTTTGCTACTAATGACAAACCTACTTGATCCAAGGATATCGATGCCTTTATTTGTGCCGAGCTTCCTGATCAAGATGAAGGTCCGCTTCTATATGAAACCGTTACAAAGCACATGATACATGGGCCATGTGGCGTAATTAATTCTTATTTTTCATGTATGGATAGACCAATGTGCACAAAGCACTACTTGAAGGCTTTTACTAACTATAGAACTATTGAAGAAAATGGGTTTGTTAGATATCGGTGTAGAGATGATGATAGAGCGATTACTATTAATGGCAACCAGATTGATAATCAGTAGGTTGTTCCATATAACTGTGATTTGTGCGTGAAGTATGATGCACACATCAATATTAAGCGTTGTGCACAAAAGAAGATTATCAAATATCTTCATAAGTATATGCATAAAGGTCCCAATCGAGTTACATTTATCCTTGAGGAAAATGGTCAACCTAATGGAGAATGAGGCCACCATTAACATTTAGATGTTGATGAGATTGCATAATACCTAGATGGTAGATACATATCAGCAATAAATGCAATGCAGTTAATATTTAAGTTTGAAATAACACACCAGTATCCATTTGTTGAAGTGTTACCGTATCCTTTACCAAGGCAGCATAACATTCTTTTCAAAGAAGGTGATAACTTGGATGATGTTCTCAATATGGCCATACAACGAATTAGTATGCTCACGACATGGTTTCAAGTCAATGCAGAAGACCCTCAAGCAAAGCAATACACATATGCTGAATTCCTGATGTATTATATTTGGAATAGGAGTGTCAAAATGTGGACCAGACGTCAATAGTGGCTATATATTGGAAGACTACCATGTGCAAATCCTAACTCAGGAGAGCGACATTACGTGAGAATGCTACCTACTATTATTCGTAGGGCCACGTGCTTTGATGACTTGAGAACAGTTCATGGCACATGTACCCTACATTCCGTGAAGGTTGCTGCACAAGGGGATTGGTCAGCAATAATAGTGAATGGGATGATGCTCTTACTGAAGCAGCAACATGGGCTACTTGGGTGCAACTACGGAGTATGTTTTGCTCCATGCTTATGTACAATGAGATTACACAACCTCATGTACTGTGGGAAGGTCACTGGGAAGACTTAACTGATGACTTGGAACGAAGATTACAACATGAAAATCGAGATGATGACTTGCATTTAAGTATGAAACAAAGGAAAAATCTTAGATTATATGAATTGCAAGTTATTATAAATAGAAATGGCCGTTCCTTAAAAGACTTCCCTCCGATGCCATTGCCCTCTTCTGATGTTGCACAACAGCTTAGAAATCAGTTAATTAGGGAGCAACTAGATTATGACATTGCCAAAGAAGCTGCTACTTTAAGTTTGTTGCTTCCTACATTAAACTCCTACTAGATGGAGGTGTTTCAAAATTTTATTACTGCTAATGATTCCAATGAAGAAGGATGCTTCTTTGTATATGGTAGTGGCAAAACAGGCAAGACCTATGTTTGGAAAGCTATTATTGCTTCCCTTCGTTCGAAAGGAAAAATTATTCTATCAGTCGTGTTGTCCATAATCACAGCGTTATTATTACCCTTAAGGAAAACTGCTCACTCAATGTTCAAGATACCTATTAATGCTACAGACACATCATATTGCTTTTTTTCCCCCCTAAGCATTTAGAGTTGGCTGACTTGATCCGCTAAACAGCACTGGTCATATGGGATGAGGCATCAATGATGCACCGTCATGTTTTTTAGACTGTGGATTGTACATTTGCGGATATATGTGGCAATAAACATCAACCATTTGGTGGAAAATTATTTATATTTGGTGGCGATTTCAGGCAAGTACTTCTCATTGTCACAAAAGTTGGAAGAGCAGACATGGTTGCGGCGTCAATTTCTAGATCCTGTTTCTGGCCTTATTGCAAAGTCATGCATTTAAGGATTAACATGTGACTTAGGGATCCAAACTTACGCCACGATGAATATGAATGATTGCGACATTTTACGAACTGGATCTTGAGTATCGGTAATGGCACATTGAAAGGTATATCATTACCAAAAGGGAGCGAAGCCAACTAGATACAAATCCCTTCTGAGTTTCTCATATCAAATGACAATCATGATTTGGGCAACTTAATATCAGAAATTTACCCTGAATTATCTACTAGATACAATGATGATTCTTACATGTAGGAACATTGTATACTTGCTGCTATAGACAATGATGTTGATTAATTGAACTCCTAAATTTTAGGAATGCTTCCTAGAAATTATCACACTTACTTGAGTTCAGATACATTTTAGGAGAGCAGTGAACATTCCGACATCGATGACTTTCACCCACCAAAAATACTACATGGGTTAACTTTCTCAGGCTTCCCCAACCATGAAATTCAATTAAAAATAGGTGTACCAGTGATGTTGTTGAGGAATCTTGATCCACATTTGGGGTTATGTAATGGGACACGCTTGATTGTTGAATGTCTTGGGAGTGAGGTTTGGAAGCGAAGATTATTGCTCGTCATAATATTGGGCAAAAAGTGGTTATTCCACATATTTACTTGACACCATCTGCAGATGACACATCATTTGCATTAAAAAGATGTCAAGTCCAATTAAATTAGCTTTCGCAATAACAATCAATAAAGGCAAGGTCAAACACTCAAGCATGTTGGGGTTTACCTTCCCAAAACTAGTTTTCTCACATGGACAACTTTATGCCGTTTCCCGCATTACGTCCTCGTCTGGGTTAAAATTTTTAATTTGCAATAAGAGTGATATCCCTAATAATGTCACCAAGAATGTTGTATACAAAGAAATCTTCAATGACGTACCTCATCGTGATTAATGCGGATGTATATTTTATAATTATCATTTTAATTAGTGCATACATTATGGATACACAATGTTGTGTGGATTATAAAGCCCATAAATTTTCCATCTTTTTGTGTTTTTTCCCCCCTTAGCTCATTAGTTCTCATTGTCATTTTGCTTTATGGTGGCATTTTTTTATAAACAAAATGGCCTCACATTCTATATCTTTAGAAGAAATAAAATTGTCGTACACAGAATGATATTCACATAATACCACAAAAACATAAAGAATTTATTTTTCCTCCTAATTCGATACTCATTCAGGCATACATTTTTATGAATAATGCAATAAATGTCGAAGTTGTCATTAATGTATCCAATTTATTTGTTATATTTATACTAGGGCATAACTCGCTTTAGGTTATGGTTCCACTTTGGTCAAGTTAATCTCTATATTTTGTCAATTACTGTAATTACGTTTTCCACTTGATTGTGTACCTTTACAAGCATGATTACATATCTCTCATTTGATTATATGCCAGTTAGTAGCATCTCTTATTATAGTGCGTCTATATGCATTTTTGTATGCTTGATGAGAATGCTTAGTGTTCGAGCATACAGCAATCGTAATATTTGGAAGGTTGTCTTTGTGGATGCTGTGGTATTTCAATTTTCTCTACTATTTGATTTTCACCATTTATTTAAATTTATTAATAACATGGTTTCTTATGCATTGACAGCGTAACGAGGTTTTAGGCGTGATAATGGACAAAGAAATCGATAGGCGAAAGGTTATTTTGAAAATTGGTCGAGTACATCGCCTATTTGGTTTCTCAGTGAGTAATACCACACCTAAGGATAAAGAAATAGTGGACAACAACCTGAAGTTGTTTTTCACTCATAAGACTCAATTACTGGATTTGCTTGATGAGTACAATGCAATCCCATGCCACCACCTCCCACAATTTGTTCCTTTTATTGATGTCTCTGCACATTTACGACCCATTGCATAAACAATAGGTAAATGTAGTATACTATGATTTTGTGAAGTATCCAACCCCCTGTACATGCCTCTTACTAAATGTGTTTTACAAATACCATTGGTTTAGTAGTTGTTGTTTCCGAAACTGAGAAGATATGTGCGGGAACCCTTAAATGAGATGTGCTCATTTGTGATATGTAGGATGTACTTCCAACTAATAATAACTTGGCCTTTTTGTTATATTTTTCTTAATGTCTAAACATTCTGTTGCATAATAGATCCTATCAGTAGATTACTCTTTCTTTTTGTAAACTGAATACATTGAAACTTACCATATGGGAGATTTTGCTGAAGGCAACCAGCTTTCCCGTAATTTATTATTTGAAAATGTACTGCTTGCATCTAGGTTATTTGTAAGAGGCTACAAAGGTGTGTATATTATTTATCATTTCCTACAATTACATTTGACATTATATTTTCTCTTCCATTTCGATTACCTTTCCTTACCATATTAATATGTCATAATATATTCCCCAGGAATTACACTCTCTACAACACCTAGAAACAGATTGTTGATTAATCCACCAATCGAACATACTTTAGAGTTTGAGGGATGGTATAGTGAATCCCATATTGTTGTTCATGTTAATAAAATATATGATCACCAATTATTTTTTAAATTTTATTTAAAATGTATATCGATGTTCAATCGTATTTTATGCACATGTTAGGTGAGCTGATGATGGACATGCTCAATGACGCTTACAGTTTATACGTTGGAGAAGATTGTGAATCCCTACTTTGGAGAAGTTATTTGTTGCTAGGCAAATCGCACTTACCAAATACTCTCCATTGCGTAATGTATCATTTACTTCATAATATTATGTTAGATTTCTTATGCTACTTTATATATAATCTGTTTTGACAACTACTGACCCAACTTGTGTATTGTGTTATAATATTTATGCAATTGTAGATTTTATATTATCGCATCTTTGCATATGTCGAAAGTATCTTCCCAATTGTCTATGCATCTTGGCCGAATTGCCATTTGTGTTTCCGTTATCATGTGTTTGATCTCAATATACTGTATTGTACATGTCCACATCCACAAAATGCAACTTCTCAAAGGTATATGTTTTGTGGCATTCCTTTAGTAGCATTTAACCTATAAATTGCTAGGATGTGCTCAATTATATAATAGATAGTTCACCTTATTCTTTTCTTTGACCTTTTAGATTCTTCTTCAAAGTTGATATACAAGATAGTTCAGGTACTCAAACTTTTACCGTTCTTCAAGATGTTGCAGCAATATCTTCTTTGTACTACTACCAACATCATAAGTGGATATGCAGCAATGGTGACCTCATTATTATAGTATTTTGTAATTGGTGTTTCATACCCATGAGTCTACATTAATTAATGAATTTAAATTGCAACATATGCAACCACAAGTTGAGCTTATATTATATGTCATATTGGACGATCAACTGGAAAAGCCATGGTGTTTGTTCTGGAGCCTGCTCGATTAGGTGAAATTGAACCCTCTATCGATGTCATTACATCAGTTGATTGGGAGGAAGAAGTTTCTTTCTTGAGGCATCGCGACAATAGTTATTTCTCTAGGTAACAAAAATATAAGCATATACATTTCATTCTACCTCTGTGTTTATATGTTTCAAATCTAATTATGACTACTTTTTGTGCTTAATACAGCCGAAAGAAGAATCAATGTAGCATTGCCTTCGCTCAACTCCCACGCCATCTGCCTTAATTCATTCTTATTTTCATTATAGTTTACACTTGAACATGTACTTAATTCAATTAAACATTTTGTAGTCTTAGGGATTTCATTTTATGTTATGCACTGCATAATTATTTTCTTCAAATCTTATGCTTCCATCATGTTTTCATTGCTTGCTCCATTTTTTTTAAGTTCGATCTAATAACTATTCCATGATAATTTTAATGTACCATTTAACTACTCAAAAACTTAATCCTGAGGCAACACACGAGTCTTAGCTAGTATCTTTATAAACGAAATCAAATGCCCTTGAAATCAACATCAATTGCCTCTAATTATGATAAAAAATGTATGGATCGATGCCCATAAGATGGCCTAAAGTCAAGTTCTCTTCCTCAATATGATCCTCAACTCTCCCTATATCAACATCATCAATAGGCTTATCTAAGCAACGACTAAGAGGCACAAAAGTTACTCACTTCCTCAAGGTCGGCCAAATGTTTATCAACATGAAAATCATGCCTAAAAGGAATGAGTGCCTCACTACCCACATCACAACATGTTCATAAGACCTGACCTTAGGTGTAGGATAGCCTAAACCAATATCGGTCATGAGTAAATTATGCAAGTAAAACTCCATATTAAAAGTACCCAATGCCTCTAATCTATGTGGTCTACCAAGTAGTGGACAATAATCAATATCGTGATCAAAGGAGTAAAAATAATCACATAAAACAGGACACATGGGATATGAGGGTGCTCATAAGATGTACCCCCAAACTGACTCTCCTCCAAAGGTGTAACATGCATACCATTTCATTCTCCCAAGTATTGTGAGTCAAATATTCAAAGAAGTCTCAAACTTCATGTAGAGTTTTGCTAAACAACCACCTCAAACCCCCATCGTACATAGTCTCAACATGACATCGATATTCATTATTAAGGTCCTCAAAAATCACTTTGTAACATTTCGATTTATCAAAATATCGATCAGCACATTTTAGTAGAAAATTATTCAATCTCCTCAAGGACGGGGATGAAAACCAAGTTAATCTAACCTAGCATTGTTTACCAAGCCAAGCATGATGAGTGCGCTAAAAACTAAACTTGTTAGCTTTATTTCATTTTCATAGTTCTCTAAAAATGATAATCAATTAAGAAATGACCTCAAACAAAATAAAAATAAGAGTAACAATCAAAACCAAACAAATCATTGTGAAATTCCAACAACCAACATCTACCCAAGCTATATATACAAATAACTAATTAAATCTAGTAAGCAATCAACTTAAGTAAATAAAATTAAGCCAAAATAAAGATAAAACTCAGATTAACTAAACAAAAGCACTTCAACAATGAACACCTAGAATAACAAAATAACCAAATGGAATACAACGAAAATGAAGAAGAAAAGTAGTATGAAAAGGAGGAGCAGAGGGCATCCTTGCAAGTTGTAACTGAGCTCAAACCAAGCACCTGAACTTTTATTAAATGCAAACATAGTCCATAATCCCATATCAAACTGGGTGACCCGAGAAGAGGGGAGAGGGAGAGGAAGGCATCCATGCAAAGCAGCTCTACCAGCCTCAATCTGCTTCATTAATGGCTGTTTCACCATATATACCCAGATCGCTCAACCCAGAACATTATTCCATCAAAATAGAGCAATAAAGAATAGAGAAAGGAAGAATAGTCAAGAGTAAAACTGACAATGGTGCAGGTAAGGGGCGAGTTTAACTGTACCCTCATTTATATCCATCTTCAAAATCAATACCCATACCCATGCCAACTGGGTATATTGGGTATGCGAATTTTATTTGGGGATATATAGACCATAAAGAATTAAATTTGTGTTATACTTATATTTAACACCAAATAGCTAAAATGCCACATTAACACCAAGCTTTGGACAACATATAATATCACAGCAAATATAACTAAAAGCTGTCAAATCCAAGCAACAAATTAGCACTTGACAGTTACAGTTTCTGACAAAATGTCCTATCAAAGTTTTGAAGACAATACAACCCAAAGCAACTATCAAAATTTCCAAGTCCAAGCAATAAATAGAACTTAAATAAAGGGGTATTAGTATATTATGGGGCGGGTATTGATAAAACGGATATGAACACTGATGTGACCTATAGCCATACCCATATCTATACTCATACCAGACTCGTTTTAACAATACCCACACCACGCCCATTTTATTCCCTTTTTCAATAACCATGCCCTTCCCTACTGGGGTTGCTTTTGCGGGCTTTAAGTGGGTATGCATTTTTTTGTCAGCCCTACGCAAGAGGAGTAGGTTCTTAATCAAGCCAAAATTCAAAACTAATTTGACAATAATTAAGCAAAAATAAAAAATTTAACAAGGTCTTAATCAATTTCATGAAATTTGAAAGGTAGGAATTCAGATGTGGAATTTAAAATAAATGGGGAACGATGAAAAACAATGGAAAATTAAACCCAAAAAATCTATTCCAAACTTAATTAAATCTACCTGAAGCCTCACTTCGCACCTTCTCTGTTGCTGCTCCAATTTGTAATTGCCCCTACTTCTTCTTGGTTGTTCGATTTATAGATGTCACACGTGGTAATGATGGAACTGGAGAAGGGATTCTGGGGTGGCGAGTAGTATAGTGGTCATGTGTACAGCGCGATGAGATGGAGTTGATACTAGTGAAGATGGCGAAAATGGAGCCAATGCATGAAGGTGGTGGTGTTGTAGTGTTTCGATGTCGAAGAAGACAAGAGGGGCGTCTAGGTTCTAAGTCCGTTTGAGGAGAGATAAGGAAAGGGGGCATTAATTCTAAGATATATACCTATATACCATACACAGGTATATACCTATATAAGAAGCATCACATAATTGGGCTAAGCCCCTATTTCATTTCCCTCAATCCAAAAATTATTTTCGTAATTCTCCCAACCCTACCGACTAAAAAAAGATATATTGAAGAGAACACAAGGCATATAGTAGATAAGAAGAGACACACTGCAGGTAAAAAAAGATACACTGCAAGAAACAAAGGGTGTACTGCATGGAGGAAAATGTACTTTGTAGAACAGAAACATACAGTACTGCTAGAAAAAAAGATACAAAGTAACATATCGAGTGCACGTCTACTACACGACTCCATGGTGCATACCATGCTAGATATATACATTTGTCTCTAAGAAGTTTCGTAGGAGGGCTTTGGGGATTTTATTTTATTTTTTCCTAGAAAAGAGAAGAGGTAAAGGGGTTGGGTTAGGAGAATGACTCCAATTCTACATTTTGCATCAATATTCACATTGTTCTAGAATTATTGCATAACTTACAAAATAAAATAAAATCAAATAAAAATCCTAATTTAATATTATTTTGAACATAAATTAGGCACAAAGGTATAGTAAAAATATTGTATTTTAGGTGAAAACAATTACCTAAAATTCAAAGCCAAAAATTTACAACAAGTGTTCACCCAATTTCTTATTTTAACTAAGTTACAAATTTACTACCAAACTCATTTGTAAGAGACCTAAAGACGTGTTACATTCCCTTGTTGGCCAAAACAAACATGTTTTTGTCGGTACTTTAAACTGAAAAGGAAGAGAGTTTACATAAGGAGATTCCATATCTATTATATTGTTTGTTTTGGTTACAGAGATATATTATTCAAAATTCTCAAAATGGTAAGTAGCGTAAGGGAGTTTAAATTCACCCTAAGACAGAGGAATGAGAATGCTTCGTTTAGCATTTACGGATGACTTAATAATCTTTCAGGCTGCAAACAAGGACTCTATGCTTTACTTTAAAATATTTTTAACACTTCTTTCAAAGTCTATTGACCTTCATGCAACAAAACTTAATCTTGAATAATCATGGGTGGAATTCACTCTAGTCTACAAGTCTTCAAGCAAACAAACTCTCACATGATCGCTACCAGAGTTAATCTAATCATCATGCAAAATTTATTAGAATTGATGCTACCTAAGATGTCTTTGAAGTTTTGAATGGTGGTAATATTCCTTTACATTTTCAATTAAACTCACACTGTCTATTTCTCAAAGAAGCATCACCCTACTGAAATTATATATTGTCGCCCAATCAGCCTCTTTGATGTAGTGTACAGGTTGGTAACCAATAGGTTGAATGATATACAAGCTTGTTAATATTATTATTGCTAATCAAAGTCCATTTATCCCACAGAGGTTGAACGCTGATAATATATTAGCTTCATTTGAGATTTTTCATTCATGAATGGTGATTTGGGAGCAAGTAGTGGGACGTCCATCAAATTTTGCATGGCTAAAGCATATAACAAAATGGATTGGACTTTCTTGAGGGTGATCATTCTCAAAACAGGATTTGCCGAGAGCATTTTGTATCTCCTGTCATTAGCTATTCCCCATGGCAATCTACATGGTTACCAACTTTGTCCTTATCATGGCACTCTTTGCTAGACAGCTAGAGTGCTTGATTCATTTAAGTAAGTCTCTTGATTTCAAAATCTTAAAAGCTAGGCACTTCTCAAACTCTTGTATTCTTGATGGTGTTATATATGGAAGAGTTTGTGGGGCCTTTGTTAGTTTGTTGATAAGGGGTATAGGTGGTTGGTTAACAATAGGCTTGTCTTTCAATGTATGTGAATCTAAGGCCATGCCTAGGCCTATTTAATTCAAAGGTATTAGACCCATTAAACCTGGAACCATTTTATTACGTGTGGGTGCTCAAATTGGTATAGATATGAGTTGTTGGTAAAATGAAAGATTGGTACTTTGCTCCTATCAGTTGACATGAAATTTTAAACAATTGCCTTTGTGCCTATCATGGTGGAGTAATAAATTGATTTGGCATTATAAAAATACAAAAAGTGACCTCACTGTGCATTCTGTAGATCTCTTTATTCAGCAATGTAATTAAGGTGGATGGAGTCCTTGAACCAGGTCTTGACTTACTGAAGGATTCTGGAAAGAATTATGGAGCCTTGACATTACCCCACATATCGAAGCGTTTGCACGAAGAACCTATTCTAAAGCTGTTCCTATCAAATAAGTATTCGCTAAGTGTATTTTGGCATTGAGATACGGTGCTCTATTTGATGAATATGAAATTCATGCTCTTGTTTTAGTATGATATGCAAAGATGACAAGGAATGCTGATGGCTTTAAGGAATATATTCGGAGCCAAGTTTTTAAGTTTGCATTGGATGCCGTACAACAAGCCCATAGCTGTGTCAAAAACCAATTGGATGACTTCTTAACTTTAATGTGGACAATCTGGACTTATGAGAACTATGCTGATCGCCATCTAGGGTGTTTTCATAAACTCTTGAGGTCATACAGGAGCTTTAAACTACTAGGATTAAATCAATGGTGGATACAACTCCCTATCTTTCTTCTTGAATGCATCTATTACTAGGTCTTAGAATGTAAATATTGACTATGCTAGATTTAGGGATTAGGGGTGCTAGGTGTGGCAGCCAAAGAAGTTGATAGAGGACTATATTTGTCAGTGGTCAAGTTAGTGGAACAAAGTAAGTGGACAATTTTCTAGTACTTAATTATAATATTCTTGCCTGTACCATCAAATATAAAATCTCCAAGGCAGTGAAAAACAAAAAGTCATTTCAAACCGATTTGTATCATTTTACATACACACTTTAGAAATGCACCATAATGAAATAGTCAATTCATTTTACTAAAATATCAAAGTGATAATTTCTTTCTCTTAAGAAAGGATATAGCAAATGAAAATATAGGCCAATCGGTTTCTAGTCTAGTCCATTTGTTTTTTTTTTTTTTTTTTTTGGTCCATCTAGTCCAGGTCAAATGTTTACTTAGTCTGATTTTCGGTCCAAGAAGTTCATGAAATTCGAGTTTAGTCTAAACGATTTGGACCGATGAAGAGTCCTACCTCAAATATCGACAAATCACAAATTAAGAGCTAAATTTAATGGTGTTGAATTATTTACGTCCAAAATTACCAAAGTTCGGATTATTAGTATCCATTTTTTTAATCATCCCACTATAGTAGTTTGTTATAAGCACGTGAATGCTGATTACATCAAAATTAACATAATCCACATAATTTTCCGATAAGACTATGGTTTCCATACTTCTTGGTGCTACAAGCAGTTAAACCCATTAATAATGATGGGGTGCTATTAAAAGTTAAGAACGTTAGCAATGATCACGTTCCCCCCCCCCCCAAAAAATATTTTTTCTCATTGAGTCTCATTTTATCAGGAATTATGAAGGACTTTATATTTGATGTTTTCTATTTGAGGTGATTCTGAATTTACTTTTAAGTGACTTTTTAATTAACAAGAAGTTATTGTTCACATTTCTATCATTTCGAATTATGTATTACTTTCTTTATTTTTGGTGTTTTCTTTTTAAGGTAATTCATAGTTTACCTTTTTAGTGGCTTTTTAACTAACACGAGACTAATAATTTATCTAATAAAGTATTGCTATATTCTTATCAAATTATCATAATTACTTATTATCAGTATTTAGCAATGATCAGTACCAAACTATCAATCATTATTTATTAGCACTGATCAATACTAATCAGCACATAGTCATATTCATACTCACAAATTTATCCTAGATTAGTACTCATCAACACTCACTAGCATTTTTCAATACTAATCAGCACTTATTAGCATTAATTAGTAATGAGTTACTTATGACACGTTGCAAAGAACATGCCTAGTAATCTTTGTCCAAGTCACGGTTAAATTACGCAAAAAAAAAAAAAAATCAGCATTAATTAAATTGTTAGACATTCCACAATAATTAAAAGCTACTCTAAAAACGTCATATGTTAATATTTTTTCTGTGCAAAGGGAAGAACGAAGGTCAATTTAGTTAGGATTGGAACTTAAGTTTTTGAGAACAACTCTTAGAGAGAGGAGAGGAACCCCTTCCCTCCATTCGGCTAGGCCAAGTAGAGACGGGGCAGGACCTCCCTTTCTCCATTCGGTCGACCCTGCTCAGGTGGGCCACCTTTCCCTTGTCTTTTCTTTTTTTCTTTTCTTTTTGTTTGTGTTTCTAGTGGCATCATATCTGAAGCTAGCCATAGGGTGAACGTCAACTCTCCGTCTCAACGTCTTGATGACCGAATCGAAAAGGTTGCTGCGGGCGAATTGAAGACTCTCCATCTTAGCTTTGTTGTGACCAAATTGGAGAGGTTGTCATGACCAAATTGAAGACTCTTCGACTAAACGTTGTTGTTGGCCAAAGGGGAGAAATTGTCATAGTCAAATTAAAGACTCTCCGGCTCAGCTCTGCTATAGTCGAATCAGAGAGGTCATCATTGCGAATTGAAAACTCTTCGACTCAGCTTCATAATGGCCAAATCGGAGAGGTCATTGGGGCTGAATTTAAGATTCTGAGACTAAGTTTTGTCATGCCCAAATTGAAGAGGTCTCCATGGCCGAATTGAAGATTCTTTAACTTTGCATGGTCGTAGCTGAATTGGAGGTCGTCGCGGCCAAATTGAAGACTCTCTGACTCAGCCTTGTCCTGGTCGAATCGGAGAGGTCATCATAGCCGAATTAAAGACCCTCTAACTCGGCTTCATCATGGCCGAATCGGAAAGGTCGCTGAGGCCGAATTGAAGACTATCTGACTCGACTTTGTCATGGCCAAATTAGAGGTTGCCATGGTCGAATTGAAGACTCTCCAACTCGGCATGGTTGTGGCCACATTGAAGAGGTGACTGCGACTAAGTTGTAAGACTCTCCGACTACACTTTGTCGTAGTCGAATTGGAGTGATCGTCTTGGCCAAATTGAAGACTCTCTAACTTCACTTAATCGTAGCTGAATTGAACTCTTCGACTCGCTTTCATATGGCTGAATAAGAGATGTTGTCGCAACTGAATTAAAAACTCTCTAACTGGGCTTTGTCATGGCTGAATCGAATAGGTCATCATGGTCAAGTTGAACCTTCTCCAACTTGGCTTCGTCATGGTTGACTTGGAGAAGGCATACTCTACCACCTGTTATGACCAAATGGAGAAACTGAATGGGTAGCCCCTTATCGCTTATTGTTGCCGAATGGAAGAGTCGAGTGGAATACTCATTTTCTCATGGATAATCTTGAGGCAATTCATCCTATACTCGGACATGTAATTGTTTTTGAAAGTTGTTCATAACTAAGTAAATGAAAGACAATGTTAGAGCCCAAGTTCCATGCCTCTTACATTGAGCACTCTCGTCTTTAGAATTTTTTAGAACTTGTTGTTTTCTTTCTTTGCTTAATTCGTATATCAGAACATGTGCTATGACTCTTTAATTTGCTTAGTGTGCATGATTGCTTCAGGTGCTTGGTCGCACACTCGATGGTGTATCCCTATGTTTCTTCTTTGTACAATATGCTCTTGCCTCAATTGTTTGCTTAGCAAATTAGCCTAAGGATCCAAAAGCTTCCTAGCTCTTTTGGGCTAAAAGTTGTAATTTTTGATACCATATTAAAAGGTTTTCATAGTCCTCATAACCATCTCACTGCCGGGTGAGATAGTTGTTGAGTAGATTCTAGTTGGTTGCCCGCTTCTTAGCCCCTATAAGCTAAAGGCGTAGTGGGATAGTTCTATGCACTAGTCCAACTGGCTGATCCTTGTATAAGCATATTGTTTAACCAAACCTTTTGCATTTAGTTAGACCACTTGCTTAAGGGGTTAGGACAAGTTCGGGTGCAAGGTTAATGTCCTATTGTTACCACAATATTCATAGAAAGGGTCTATACATCAGCCAAACGAGCTGATTCTTGGATCAACGTATCATTTAACAAAACTGTTGCACTTATTAAGACCCCCTTCATTAAGGAAGTATGACGAGCTCGGCTGCAAGGCCAACATCATATCGTTTCTATTGTCTACTATGACAAACATCGGATGGGTCTGGATATCAGCCAAATGAGCTGATCGTTGTATCAACGTATCATTTAATCAAACTGTCACACTTGGTTAGACCCCTTCCTTAAGAGGGTAGTGAGAGTTCAGTTGCAATGACAACGTTTTATCGTTCCCAACACCTATCATGATATTAAGAGGATGGGTCCGAATATCAGCTAAACAAGCTGATCCTTACGTCACTGTGTCATTTAACCAAGCTACCATGCTTGGTTAGATGCCTTCCTTAAAGGGGTTAGATAAGTTTGGTTACAAGGCTGACGTCCTATCGTTCACAATGGCTATGACCACATTCATAGGATGGATCTGAACATCAGTTAAAGGAGCTAATCCTTACATCAGTGTATCATATAACCGAACTATTGTGCTTAATTAGACCCCTTCCTTAAGGGGTAGGATGAGTTCAGTTGCAAAGTCAATGTCCTATCATTCTCAATGCCTATCATGGCATTCATAGGATGGTTAGGACATCAGCCAAACGAGTTGATTTTTGCATCAGCATATCATTTAACTAAAATGTCACTTAGTTAGACCTCTTCTTTAACAAGGTAGGATGAGTTCGGTTGTGAGGTCGACGTCCTATCATTCCCAATGCCTATCACGACATTCATGGGATGAATCTGATCATCAGTTAGTATAGATGATCCTTGCATCAAGATGTCCTAATTGCTAACTGGTCACTTGGTCATCTCATTCTAAACCCTTTTGCCCCCAAACTTGATGATAAACAATCAAGAAATGAGTAAAGGAAGCAAATGTTCATTGAAATTTATTAGTAATAAAATTGGGGGCAAATTGAATATACAATCAATATACTATAATGAAATAGGCCTTTCTTTTATGTAAGTGACCTGGGCTACCCTTTCCCTACATCATACATAGTACCTCCTAAGATTGTCAGAGTGTCAGGTTATGGGTATCCTATCTGCTTGAAGGGTTGCGAGTCGAAAGGTCCCCAGGTGCACTTCCTTAATGATCATGTATGGTCCTTCCAAGTTGGAAGTGAGCTTCTCGTAGATTCCCTCCTTCGGGTAGCTTCCATGTTCCTTAGAACCAAATCATCTTCCCATCTTGATTTTAGTTATCTCATCCTTAAGGTAAGCATCACCCCTCACTGTGGGTAGCAAATCGAGTGCTTCCCTTAGTGCCTTGTTGTTGAGGTCCTCTTAAAAAGTGGTTACACGATGAGTCTGGATGGCAACCGCTACTGGGAGCATGACTTCAGAGCCGTAGATAAGCGTGAAGGGAGTCTCTTCTGTAGCGCTCTTTTCGGCTGTTCGAATGAACCACAGTATGGTTGGGAGTTTGTCAATCCATAATCCCTTTGAATCATTCAGCCTCTTCTTGAGCCCATTCAAGATTTGCCTGTTAGTGGATTTGACTTGTCTATTCGTTTGAAGTCTAGCAATTACCGTGATTCTTGTTTGGCTGCCATGTTTGGCATAATAGCGTCATACGTTATCGGTATCAAACTGACGACCATTTCCAAAGAACATTGCCCTTGGAGCCTCCACCTTGTGATAATGTTTTCCATATAAACTTTTGAACCTCCCTTTCAGTAATGGACGTCACTGTTTCTGATTCTATGCACTTGGTAAAGTAATCCACGACTACAAAGAGGAACTTGTGTTGTACTGTTGCCTTTGGGAAATGACCTAGTATGTCCATGCTTACTTTAACAAAGGCAATCAGGAATGCATCGTGGTTAGAGGGGTGAATGGCTAGTGGTGTGGGGGGAAATCTTTAGCTTTTGTCACATTTCCTTACAATCTCTATTGCATTTGATAGGAGTGTTGTCCAGTAGTACACAGTCCTTAGTGCCTTTGTGGCAAGGCTTCGGCCTCCTATGTGTGATTCGTATTCTCCTTCATGTATCTTTGCCAAGATCTTTTTGTCATCTTTTAGAGCATGCATCTCAAGGGAGGGAGTGAGAAGGCTTTCTTTATAGGAGCCCTTCATATGGTAAGAATCACACATATCTCTTCTTGATACAGCCAGCCTCCCCCTTTGGATCTTATGGTAGAGTTCCATCATACAAATATCCTATGAGGAGATCAATCCATGTCTCATTTCTGTCCATACATACCAATTCTTTGGTATCAATCGTTTGTTATTGTAAGATTTTCCAATGGATGCTCTTTGGGTGGCCATCCAGAGAAGAGTTAGAGAGCTTCGATAAGGCATCAATTTGTTAGTTTTTTAGCCAAGGCACATGTTCATTTTCAAACTTCTTGAACATGGAGAACTTTTCCTTTATGTTAGCTAGGTAAGAAACCATGGTTGGATCATAGGTTTTGTATTCCCCCTTCACTTTACTCACTATAAGTTGGGAGTTAGAGAAGCCTTTAAGGCATTCTGTCCTCAATACATTGCAAATCTCCACGCCGGCCAATAGGGCTTTGTACTCAGCTTCATTGTTATACATATTGAACATGAATTTCAGTGCATGTTTGTATGTGTGCCCTTTGGGAGATACCGCAGTCAACGTTGCTCCACTGCCTTATTGGTTGTCGATCTCTCAACATATAGTATCCATGACTTGCTATCCTTTGTCTTTGGCTCATTCGGAACTGAGCACTGAACTAAGCAAGGGCTTGAACCTTGGTTGCTCATAGTTGATTCCATTAGAGGCTAACTCAATAGCCCACTTCAACATTCTCCTGGGACTTCCACACCGTTCAAGAGTTTTGCAATGGTTGGTCGTTTGCACAGTGATGCGAAGAAATTCAAATTAAGGGCGCAACTTCAGACTTGCAATGAATAAGGTGTTGCAAACTTCTTAATAAGCGGGGTAGCCAGACCTGTCAGTTTGGGTGCGCGGGTTAAATACGGGTCGAGTATATTCGGGTTTGGGTAAAATACGGGTCGGGTGTATTTCGGGTTCGGGTAAAATACGGGCAGGTGTGTTTCTGTTTTACGGATTTCGGATCAACACAATGGGGTTTAGAGCGTCTTTTCTATGAGTTATTTTTCTTTTTTCATAATCAAAAATTCTGCATATTTATTACTCAAAATTGTCATTATTTAATGAAAAAGTATAATAATTGTAATTTCTAAAACGAATATTAAAAATATTCAAACTTTTTATTATAATATATAAACATCTTGTATTGGCGGGCAAAGAATGAAGCCCCACTTGATCTTGCACAGATCGACCCGTGCATTGAAAGAAGGTCAATAGTGGGTCGGTCATTTATGGAACAGCCCGTCTATAGTATTTTAATGAATTGTAGCAGTTTGACCACTAATAACCCATTTAATAATTTAATATTTTTATTAGCTAACCTACTAATATCTAATCAAGTAAAACCTTATTAATGGACCGACCCCAATATAAATATGGCTAGCCGTGTTCCTATCAGTAGCATCATAGATCGAGATTAGTTAGAACAAAAATCAAATAAACTTGAATAAAAGAAGCACAAGATATTATCTTGCAGTTATAACATCAAAAATTTAAATTATTATAAATTAATTAATTTAAAAAATAATTAGAAATATTTGTTTAACTAAGTATATAATGGCATGACTTGCGCATCTTTAATGCTTGTCTTCTTTTAAATTAACTTTTTTTTAAAAGATTAGATAGTTATTTTATGCAATTTTATACTCATTTTTAATATTTTTTCATATAAAAGTGTACGATATTATTTTTAGAGAACCGAGAAGGAAAAAAATAAGGTTGTTACTGTTTAATTTATAAATAGATGCAATAGTTATATAATGGCTTTTTAAATTATTTGATAAAAATGACTAATCATTATTCTTAAGAGGGATAAATTAGAGAAAAATCAAAAACTAAGGATATAATGTTCGGGTCAAGCGGGTGGGTTGCGCGGTTTTTGGTTCGGTTTATTTCGGGTTCGGATCAAGAAAATTATGTTCAAAACCCAAATTTTTTGGGCAGGTTCAACTCGGGTTTACGGGTTGGCCCAGTTTTTGCCAGCTCTAGGGGTAGCATTGCTTGGCTCCTGCTAGGACATGACTCACATAGTAGACCAGAAGTTATTTTTCATCCCTTTCGACTAGCAGAACGATATTTACTGCATGATCATGCACACACAAACACAGACACACATTTAAATATATGCATATATGCACGTGTGTGTATATATATATATATATATATACACATACATACATACATATATATATATATATATGTATACATACATACACACACATATATATGTATATATATATATGTGTACATACATATATCTTCTTGAGGAAACCTTCCTCTGCCATGACGAAAGGGAAACAAGGTCACCCATATCTGACCGGTGCTGACAGTGTTGTTCATTCCACTTCTCGAACTCCAATTGTAGGTAGCACCCCAGGCTAGGCTGCTAGGGTTTAGGATTCTGGTGATTCGGCTAAATTTGCTGCTCAGGCTAATAGTTGTACCTTCAGTGTATAGGGTTGCCCTTGAGTTTTCAAATTTATTAGAAGCTCAGACTACAAATCAGACTACTACACGGCCTCCACAATCGAAAGTAGGTAATGTTCCTTGCACTTATGCTACTAGTGATGATGGAATAAATCTGGATTAAACTCAATTTGAGGGAACCCACGAAGTCAAATGTGCCAAAATTGAAGTAGCAGATGTCAAACCCGAAATTGAGTATTGGACACCTTCAATTGTCTGTTGTGTTATTGGGGCAAATTCACCCTTTGAGATCATGCAAGGCTTCTTGAATAGGTTTTGGGCATATTGTAATATCCAAAAAATTATTGGCCTAAATGATGGTTTATTCCTAGTTAGGATTTACACAATTGAGGACAGAGACATTGTTCAATTATTGGCCTAAATTGAAGTACCATGGCATGCTGATTTGGTACTGGATAGAAACTAAATAGAGAAACTAACTATTTGGATTTAGTTCCCTAAGCTTGATACTAAGTATTGGGGGTGCACCTAGTGTGAGTAAACTAGGCAGTTGATTGGGAAGCCCCTGAAACTGACAAGCCTACAATAGGCTATGCAAGGATATTAGTTGAAGTCAATATGAATTGCCAGATGAAATTGATTTTATCTCCGATAAAGGGGAACTGTTGAAAACAGAAGGTTTTTGTGTCCAGTCTATAAAATGCACTAATTGTAAGATGTTAGGCCATCTTGAAAAAGACTGCAAGAAGAAGGCTCTTATCAGACAAGAATGGGTCTCTATTAGCAGGCAGAATGAAACCGTGGCTATTTCCAATGCAAATCAAGGCCCTCAAGTGGATGGAGAGGGTTTTGATGTGGTCCGTAGGAGATCTGTTGCAAGAAACATTATAAGCTAGAGGCAAGATAGGGTGATAGCAACTATTCATTTAATCTGTTGTTGAAAAAGGGTAATGAGGCTCTGGATTTGGTTGAACCACCTTTATGGATCTACTGTGTTGGAATGTCAAGAACTTAACTACCCCAATAAGCATGAAGATGCAATAGAGTTCTTTGCCAAAAGTTCAAGCAGCTTTAGTTGCCTTGGTAGAGGCCACAAGGAGGGAGGAAAACTACAATAAGGTTTACAATAGACTCTTTTTTGGTTGGGGTAGCTTCATCAATCATGAGGCTCATCCTAAGAGGAGGATTTGGATTTGTTGGAAGAAATTAGAATATGATATGTTTGTTTAAATTATTCTTCTCACCATGTTCATTGTAATGTTTAACAACACTCAACCAAGCTCTTCTACTTGACTGTAGTATATGGCTTCAACATTGATGCTCAGGCGAAATTACTTTGGGAAGCTCTCAAGGATATAAGTAATCGGATGCCAATGTCATGGTGTGTCATGGGGCATTTTAATAATGTTATTTATCTAGAGGAAAAGATTGGAGGTTAGGTAGTGACAATAGCTGAAGTTTCAGACTTCTTATCTGGTGTGCATTATTGTGATTTACAGGATATTGTTACTACATGTGGCATTTATACTTAGACCAATAAGCAAAGAGATGATGTAAAGTCTGCTCTATTATCTTTCAGGATTTTAAATCAGAACATAGCTTTAAATTTTGTGATATGTGGATTTCTCATCCTATTTTTGAGAAGATTGTCCAACAAGCTTTCCATGTACAAGTCAATGGGTGCAGCATGTTCAAACTGGTTAAGCAGCAGGGGTACTTGAAGAAACCTCTAAGGCAGCTTAGCAGAAGGTGTTTCAGCAAGATTGCCCAACAAGCTTTCCATATACAAGTCAATGGGTGTTTCAACAATATTCATCAGAAGAGAGAGATGCTTAAAACAGAACTTGAGGATGCTCGGAGTAAGCTTCATGCCCCCCTTTTAACAAGGAATGGATTCAAGTTGAGACTCAATTGGGACTTGAATATGGGGAAGCTTTTGCTCATTCAGTTTCACTTATGAAACAACAAGGCAAGAGTAGATGGCTTGCTTTTGGGGATCAATGCATTAAACTTTTCTTCTCCTTTGGTAAAGGCAGAAGACAAATGCCTTTTATAAGTTCCCTAGATGAAAATGGGATTAGGATTGACGGAAGAAACAATGTTAATGCTCATATTGTAAATTACTTCTAACGCATGCTTGGAACTAATACAGGAAAAAGAGTAGTCAATCCTCAAGAAATCTTTCGATTTTGCAAGGTTCTAACTATTAACAAGCAAGTTCAGTTATGTAAGCCCTTTTCTGCTGAACATGTGAAGTTACTCATATTCAGTATTCCTAGCTCAAAGTCACCTAGGCTAGATGGATTTAATAGTGGCTTCTGAAAGAGTATCTGGAACTCGATAGGGGGCATTATCACTGAAGCAGTTCTTTATTTCTTCTAAATGGGTAAGATCTTAAAGCAGATCTGTCACACAAATCTTATACTTATCCCTAAGATACAGATCTAAAAGAAGCTGGTGACTTTAAACCTATAGCCTGATGTGTTGTCTTATATAAATGCATCTCTGAGCTACTTTATACTAGGCTAAAGAAGGTGCTTGCTATTCTGGTGGAAAACAATCAATGTGCTTTTATCCCTTGCAGGGAAATGATTCGTAATGTAGTACTGTGTCAGGAAATCACTAGGGGATATGCTAGGAAATCAGACGTTCCCAAGTGCATTGTGAAACTGGATTTGAAGAAAGCATTTGACTCAATTAAACATAGTTTTGTTGAGGAAATGCTAAAAGTTATTCCCCACAACAATTTGTTCTGTGGATTATGACCAATCTTTAATCTGCTCATTTCTCCATTTGTTTGAATGGTAGTTATCATGGCTTCTTAAAGGGAGAAAGAGGATTAAAACAAGGTGATCCTTTGCCCTGCTCTTCTATTTGTGCTAGTAATGGAGATTTTCAACAGAACAACCAAATAGAGGATCCAACAAAGTATTTTCCATTATCATCAGAGGCGCAAATCCATGAGACTCTGTCAACTATCTTTTGTTGATGATCTGCTACTGTTCTGTAAAGCTAAGAGCAGTTCTATAGCATGCCTTTTGGGAGCTTTCAAGGTTTTTGCTGATTCTTCTAGGACATAGATAAACCAAGCAATGTCTCAGGGAGGGGTATCTGGTGTCTCTCTTGAACTAAAAGGTTAGCTTTTTAAGCTCCCATTTAAGTATCTTGGGGCCCGAATTACCTCAAGGAGGCTTTCTAGCTCTGATTTCCAGTAGTTGGTTGACAAAATTATGATAAAAATTAGAGTATGGGGGTCAAGGAATCTTTCTTATGCTAGGACGGATGTGCTAATTAATAGAATGTTGATGGGAATATTTGGTTTTTGGGCATCAAATTTCATTCTGCCCTAGAAGGTCATTCATAAATTGGAGGTCACATGTAGGTCCTTTTTCTGGCATAGTAGTGAGAGTCACAGCAAAGCAGCCCTAATTGCATGGAAAACAGTTTGCAAACCAAAGAGCATGGGTGGTATAGGCTTTAAAGATATGAAAAAATGGAATCAAGCCTTATTGCCAAGCATGTTCAGGATATAGCTAGGAAGACGTATGCTCTACGGATTAAGAGGGTTCGTTTCTCACTACATAAGAGGGAAATATTGGCGGAGCTATTCCCCTCTATGATATTGGAAAAAGATTGCTCGTCTCAAGACAACAATGGTTACTGGGTTCTGTGGGGACATAGATGGGACATGCAAATGGTAAATCTACTATATCTAGTGGCTACAAGTGGCTTACTCAAGGCATAGCTAAAATCAACTGTTGCAAACTGGTTTGGGACATATCAATCTTACCAAGACATGCATACGTCTCATAGATTGTTATGCACGGTAGGCTCTGCAGGTTTTTACCGAAGTGACAAGGTATAATTGCGAGATTCCCACTGAGTACCCACTATGTCGCCAGCAAGTTGAATCTCAACAACATTTGCCCTATGATTTTAAGTATGCAGCATCCATCAGACATGAGCTTTTAAAGTGGATTGGAATTAGCTTCTCCCCATGTTCTCTTTCACGTATGCTGAAATAGGCTTTGAATATGAAAAGATGAAAAATTGTGAGGCACACACTAAAGATAATACTACTGCAATCCTCTATGAAATAAAGAGGCTGAGAAATGATGTGGCATTCAATAGCAAAACACTTTAAGCATAGAGTTATGACTGCTGTGAAGGTTGCAACCAAAGATAGACTAACATATTTTAGGTAAGATACGGAAGAAGGTTGCTTCTGTCGCATCTTTTATCTCTTTCCCTTGAAATGATCTAGATGTATCTGTCCATATTTACTTCTTGAACAACCAGGGGATTGCAAGTGCAATGAATTACCTTAATCCCCCCAATACAATGAATTAACCTAATCCCCCCAATCCAACACACGCACAGATATGTATATGCATACATACATACATACGTACATACATACATAAATACACACACACACACACACACACACACACACACACACACATATATATATATATATATATATGGGGCTACTCAAGTAGGATAAGCTGCTTCGTGTAACACCCATGTCCCCTAGGGTTTGGGACATTAATGATTTCTAAAATTTTGGAGTGAACTGGACTTCGCCTGAAAATTGACCATAACCTAGGCTTAAAGTCTTATATTAGATCCCTGCAGTCAATAATACATAAAAGACATATTCAACCAGCTCGGCGACTACATGCTAGAGACTATAACTGTACGTGCCACGCGCCTGGAGTATACCAAAGTATAAATTTCAATACCGAAATAAATAAAAGGTACAGCTTAACTAATCACACATTCGGAGCACTGGTGTTTACATTCCAAAATAATTAAAGAACAACTGAACCAAACAACCAATTATTCAGATGATTGGCCTACTGGGCCATGCAGACTGACAACTAGTCAATGTGTATTACATGAACTACAGAAATTAACCACATATATTCAAGAAGTTTTGAATACATTGCATTACAACATCCAACTTGTGATCTACATATATAACTCCTTATCCAAAGTAAGAGAGAGATTTCAGCTCGGCTTACATGAACTGACTTCTACCTGTCATTTCAAAAACCTGGGAAAAGGAAAAATAGAAAGGAAATGAGCTACCACACGCTAAGTAAGTGATTCTCAACCTCAAAAAAATAAAACAGCTACACATAATACTCTTAAGCAGCAATCACACACAATTTGATATTTAATATCATACAATAAGCGTATAATTAAGGCAACCCATACCCATCAATATCGTAATACCCTCTAGAATACAAATGGCATCCCTTTTCTTCCTTCATTCCATCTCTCAACTTGCCTAACCTAGGACTCTCGTAACTTAGCAATGACAACCACATATTACACTTAACTTTGCATCACATAACAGGCATAAAGGAGTCAATAGCAAGTTACCTCAAACTATAATCCATCCATTGAGAACAATAGGGCGTTTAGTTCACACATAAGCACTTAACATTAAAGAGTTTAGCTTGGGTCACCAACAGGAGTTCTTTTCATAAGAAAATAAGGTGAACACATAAGAAATCTAGCACCTGTACTTAAATCAAAGTAATCCCTTATAAAAACATTCGTTATTCACGAAGAAGTCATTTGGAATCCAATAGGGTTCGTTTAAAGAGTAAATACACTTTTCAAATGTTTGCACTAGCATAATCCTTGAATGAGGAGTTATCAACACAAATTAGTTAAGAAATCATTTTCTGGGGCATCGAATTCATGTATTTGTGCTCTTTCAAGTGAGATTGTCACTAACAATTCATAGTAATGCCCGGGGCCTTTTGTATTTAGCGGACATTTATCCTCGTCAGGATATTCTAGGATTACCACTTCTAGGTCTACTCCCTAGGAATTAGGGTTCCCGTGCCTTAGGTCCAATACCTAAACTTCTGTCCAAACCATTAGCACTAGTTTCCTAGCCCAAAACATTTCGTATGCATCTCACTTTCAACACGTTTTGCATCGAAATTTCTATTGTATCATAACAATGGCATTTCCATTTTCAAGAAGGCTAAAATGTGTTAATAAACTCAAATTGACTTATAACAAGCATGTAACCACTCATTTCGATAAAATATGCTTGCAAACGAGTTAATGACCAAGCAAATATTCACTTTTCAAGGAAAGGAATATTAGGACTCGATTTAGAAGCCTATTTTGCAATGTACGCATAATGAAATCTGCTTAGAAGCACTCAGCAATTTGGTTTTGCAAATTGATCAAACACTTCTAGATTGCCAAATTCATTTCAAATTACACAAAAATTAATATTTAAAGGAACCCGAAACCTTCACTTGTCACTTTATTTACTCAAGGTAACGTCTAAATGTTTGGGTCGACTATTCAACTAACTGGATGATTCAGCTAAATCGTTCAGGAAGTTCAAATATTAGTCCTGGTTCAGGTACGACAATAAACTAAGCCACTGAAACGCAATCAAACAGGCAAGTGTGGTTCAGTTAGAGTGATGTCGTTGCTTGGTTCACGAACACGATTCCACCAAATCGATTCGTAGAACTGTTATGCTAACTCCGCTGTTTTCCTACTTCACTTTATCACTAAACCAGGTAACTAGGAGTCACACATTATCAGAAACAATTCATTCAAGCAGCATGTTACAAACATGATAGCTAGCATATAATCACAATGCATAATCTAAAAGTAATGAAGCACATCAATGTGTCTCAGGATAATAGCATCACTATCACAGAGTGATCACTTAGTTAATTGAGGCAAATTAGAACAACAAAAAACAATTAGCACCACAAAATACATTTGAATTCAATGCTCAAATCCTGAACTCCCTCGCCATAGCACCGCCCACAAAGTGACCCCAAAATCATCTCAATTTCAACCCAATCATTCTAATTAGCTCAAACAGCCTACTTATTACCATTATTCTTACTCATTCAATTTCCAACTCCGCATGCAACTCAATTCATTGAACGAAATGATAAAAACTTTGCAAATTACCAATAGTTTAAGAATCAAGAACCACCCACCTTGTTCCAAGCTGAGGACACAACTTCTGGGTTAATTGGGCTGATTCGAAGCTAGGTTTCGGCCCCTGTTCTCGTGTTGCTGTTGCTACTGTTCGCATGCCCCTTTCTTATCATTCAATCACTAGTGCCACTGCTGCCCTTCTCCTCTCTTAGCCTTGCCCCGCTCGCCAGAACCGAGCCCTAACTGCCAATAGTGGTGGTCGTGGTGGTGGCACATAGGTCGCTGTGGTGGTGGTGGTGGTGGTGCATAGGCCACGATGGTGGTGGCGTACGGGGTTCCACAACGCTATCTTTTTCAAACCCTTCCCTGCGTGCCGCCATGGTTCAAGCTCGACCAGTCAAGGGCCATGGACAGGGGGTTCATAGCTAAACCTCACCACCCAGCGCCTACCTCTAGCCAGTTCTTCTTCTCCTTCTCTCTCTCGCTCTCTCACTCTCTCTCTCTCTCTCTCTCTACGGGTCTCATAGGGGTGTCCTTGGGTTAAGAAGCAGAAGCCTCCCAGCTTCTCTTCTCTCAGGCCAGGACCCAAATTCTCAACCAACCCTGTTTGTTTCATGCTTTTGTTTTTTTGGTATTTCATCTACTAACACAAAAGCATGAAATACTAGGCCCCACAGTTAAACCCACAAGTTCTTGTATCCGTTCGCCTGATTGATTCCGCTAATCTTGCTTGGTTTAATTCCCGTGTATTCACCAAATTTTTCCGTTCAATAATTAGTCACGATATTTCGAAATCAACTTTAATAAAATTACTTACTTTATTAAACACAAAATTATTAACCTAACGTAGCTACTAAAATTATTAATCTAAAAAATGAGGCTAACATTAAAATTTTTCACCTATTACACTTCGTGAGATTAGTAGGATGAGATTATAGAGGTGTTATCTGTCTCTCACTCAGAATTGATCACCAAAGGTAAGACTGATGATCACTAAAACTAAACCAGTGACCACTAAGTAAGATTATGAGTAAAAATAGAATTTGTGATTTTTAATAAAAGTAAAGCTAAAATTCATAAAACAATAATGTTCTCCTAACTATAATTGAGGATATGGTTCATAATCCATGAACAAGTTTATATTAATCGCCATATACGAAGCGATTGATCACCAAACATAATTCTGATGATCACTAAAACTGGATTTATTAATCACCAACTAATATCAAAAACAAAAACACATATGATGATTTTTCATGTAAATAAGCTTGAAATTGTAGCAAACAAGGCTCATCTAACTAGAATTGAATGCATAGTTTACGATCAACAAAAACATTCATTATGGCCACTATAGATAGATGAGTTGATCACCACACATATATCGTATGCCACTAAAACTTAATCTATGAATTACTAACTAATATCATAAAAAAACTTATAGTATGATTTTTTATTCAAATGAAGCCAAACATACCCAAAAAGAAAAAAAAACTGGCCTAACTAGAAACTGAGTGCACAGTTTATGATCGATAATCATATTTATAATGATCACCAATTGCAATTTCACAATCACTATATAAAATAAATATTCTACTCATATGCATATGTACACACACACACACACACACACACACACATATGTACATACGTGTGTGTGTGTGTGTGTATATATATACGTACATACATACATATATATACATATATATACATACATACATACATACATACATACAAATATATACATATATATACAAACGTACATACATATATATATGTGTGTGTATACATATATACATATAAACACACACACACACACACGCACACATATATATATACACACACACATATATTCATATATGCATACATATATATATATATATATATATATATATATATATATATATATATATATATATATATATATATATATATATATATATATATATATATATGTTCATATATATATCGATTATAGACATGATCACCAGACATACATAAGTCTCATGATCACTAGCTACAAAAAAATTCGTTGATCACTGAGTTATATCACACGTAAAAAAATATATTATAAACACGATATGTAATGGATACGTTTGGTGATCAATAGTTTTAGTTTCAGTTGTCAGTAGTTTTAGTTTCAGCAATCACAATTACATTGTATGAGGATCAACTACGAGGAACGGACAAACAATGCTTCCATATAATCACCCTGCTCATCCTATGCAAAGTCTCATCCTTAAGGATCAGCAGGAAAATTGGTTACCCGGTTCTGAACACAGAACTGACTTGGACCCTAAGAGTACAGATTCGGACCCGATCATACAGATTTCGGGACCAATTCCAAAATTTAGGATCTAGTACTGGATCTGAAAATTTGGACCCAAACCCAGTACCCGGTACCAATTGAAAATTCAAATTTTGATGAACAAAATATTATTTTGATGTTTTTCCAACCTTTCTCTCTCTATTTCAAGCTGACTAACATAATTTCCAGGGCTCTCGTTCTTTTGGCAACCTTGATTTGTGGGCCTCTGAATAAGATCCACACCAATTCACTGAGTTTATCTTAAAGTATACGAAGCTTCTTTAGTACTTACTTCGTACTTAATTTAGCCTTATAATTTGGGTCCGGAAAAACACTATCCAAATTCTTCGAGTTTATTTTAAAATACCGGGCGGCGGCCACATATATATGCATGTACGTCTGTATGTATGCATGAATGCATGTATGTATGCATCA
>JAKOGI010000805.1:320000-402500 GCA_029747015.1 Carnegiea gigantea | reverse complement strand
GAGCAACCACACGCTCAGTAAGAATTCTCCTACTTTTTAAAACCCAAAACAGTTATAGGTAATAATACTAATAATAGCTATATATCACGCAATCATACTTTACTATCATATTAGGCAATCAAAATCTCCAAAGAAAGATCACCACCACCCTTAAAACTTTATTCTAACCCCTCAACTCGTTCCTAGGTCCTTAATGACCAAGCTTCCTTTCTAACAAGCATTCAGACACTTAATCAAGTAGCACAGGGATGAATATGATGCTTCCAAACACACTTGTGAAAACATAGTGACTCTCGTTATATTCAAAGAACAGTTTATAAATCATGCTAACTCCTTTAATGCTTATAGCTCTTCTAAAAGCTCTTGAAACATCCAAATTGGTAAGAAAGGCTTTGCAAGAACATTCTTTCATAAAATATGCATCTTAAAACGCTTAAATGTAGGATGCATTACTGGGATGTAACTATACTTCATTTGAAATTTCATTTAACTATATTCAGAACACATTCATAAAATATATGCAGGTTACGTACATTTGAAAGCTTTCTTCTTTTCTTAAAAACGCTTTACTTGGCCTCTTGAGGCTCGTATCCCTTTTAAAGAACTTCTTTTCTTTTCTGAACTGCTTAGAATGGCAAAAAGCCAAATCTCCTTTTTGTCAGGAGCTTACTTATAATGTAAAAATATCTTATTGTGCTGGCTAGGGAGGTCAACACCGCCCTTGAGTGAGATCGTCACTCTTAATCTGCGTTATCCCCGGGGTATACGTACTTAACTTTTGGCCAAAACGCGTCTTAGCAGATAAATTCAAACTTCGCTATTGTCCTCTGCGGGGTAACAACTCACACTAAGATAATCATATCTTGAGTCCAGTCCCCCTCAAGGTTTTCTTACGTGTCACACATCATAACTTATCTGGGGAATAGCTCACACCAAGATAATTCATATCTTGAGTCCAGTTCACAGGGACAGCTCACACTAAGATAATTCATATCTTGAGTCTAGTTCCTAACATTTCTTTAGGGAGAAACAGCTCATGCTATCTTTGCGTCCAGTTTTCAGGAACAGCTCACACCAAGATAATTCATATCCTGAGTCCAGTTCCTAACCCTGGCCAATTGCCTAGCACTTTCATAGCTTTTAAAAACGTATTTCATTTCTCTTCTTCAGTTGCTTACTATACTGAAAACTTAGCTTTTCACAAAACGATCATAACCTTACTAAATGCTTATAGTTCATTCATTTTTGACTTAAAAACTTCTTATAAGCGGAATAAGTTTGCTATCTCGTAAATTGACTTCGTAAATAGCTTAAAAGCTTCTCAGAGTCATAATAAGTTTGCTAACATGTAAATCAACTTCGTAAATAACTTAAAAGCTTCTTATAAACATAAAATGTTTACTAAATCATGAAATGACTTAGTTTTTAACTTAAATGCCTCGTATAAATGTAATAGGGTTCCTAAATCGTAAAACGACTTCGTTTTCAACTTAGAAGCTTCGTATAGACGCATTAAGTTTACTAAATCGTAAAACGACTTCATTTTCAACTTAGAAGCTACATGTAAATGTAATAGGGTTGCTAAATCGTAAAACAACTTCGTTTTCAACTTAGAAGCTTCATATAAATGTTAAACAATTGCTAACTCATAATACAACTTCACTTTTTAGTTTAAAAACTTCTTTTAAACGTAATACGTTTGCTAAATCGTAGATCGAGACTCGTTTGAGATATAACGTGCTTAGTTAATGTTTAATTCAAACTAAGTTCAAAATCGAAACCCATTTGAGACTTAAATACTTAGTTAGCAATAAATGCAAGCTAGATTCGTTTGAAAATTTCTTTTTAACTCAAAGAGAGGTGCTTAAGCGAATTAAAACCTTCGATCACTTTCAAGCTCATTATGATTTAAAACTTAACTCAAAAGACTTAGTTAGCGTGTAACTCAAATTAGATTAGTAATAAAACTTCAATTGTTATTCTATAGCTCGTTTCAATTCCTTTTAAAACTCAAGATTGGTGTATAAATAAATAAAGGCTTAAAACGTTCCCAAACTTGCTACTATTCAAAAACTTAAAGTACTTGGCTCGTTTTTAAGGCAATTCAAGGTTTCTTTTTATATTTTCAACACAAATGCTTCTTAAAGTCATTGTGGACTTACTAGCTCTTTAATCGAAACTCAACAGAAACTTAAGTAAGCAAATAACATACAAATAAGCTAAGCTTCATAATTAGCACTTTAAGGTGCTCTTTTTCGGGTCGTTTAAATTCCTTTAAACACGAGGAGGGGTCATACCCAAATCAATGCCTTAAAGCTTTTTCGAACTCACTTTTAATTTGTTTTTGAACTTCCTAAACCTATCGACTATTCAGTCGAGTCACTAACTGAGCAGTTCGACGGTTTAGGACCTTTTTACACCTTAGATGTCCTAACACGCGAATAAACAACTGACAAATATAAAAGTATTTTCAAACGCGTAAAATAAACTTTCTAAATGACCTTTTCTTTTCAAAGACGTCTAAAGTTTTAAGAATCGATCACATAACGTCACCTAGCATATCGGGGAAAAAGGGTTCATACATAGCACATTCATACACTTCAGATCACAACTCATTAAGCTATACATGACCTCACAATCCACATGATTGTGGCAATTCACAACCCTATCTCCCTCCTCACACAGCACCGACCACAAGAACCTCAAACCACTCAGTAATTTCACCTCAAACCATCCAACTACCAAGCTCGGTTTAATATTGACATGTACAAACCAACAATACACAAAACGATCGTACATAGGTATAATATTCATACTTAATAGCCAACTTAGAATTTAACATGCTAAACTGATGCAAATAGAAATTTCAAGTGATATTTACTTTCTTGTTCGCAAACCAATATACATAGGCATAGTATTTCCTTTGTAATTACCAAGAATAAACCATTAACATGCTCAAACTGATTTAACCATAACTTTTAAACATAATTCAGTTTACACTACAATTACTTCAACTGCCCAACTAACACCTCTAAGCGTTAAATAGTCCTTCAAATGCGACAATTGATGCTACAACAACCCACTATCAACATTCTATTTACTTTCAAATCCTCAGTTTAATTGGTCCATTCAACCATGCATTTACTCAACATGCAATTAACCAAAATCAGTACCATGCTTGAAATTTCTTAATATCGATTCTAATTTACCCAAACTAACTACTAATCTCAGAATCAATATGCACTAGCTAATTTAGTTAAATTCATTGAAAATAGTAGTAATTTAGGAGGAAAGGAACCCTCATCTTGAACCCAAGTGAGAGGTTCGATTCATGACTGTGGCTCGACTTTAGAGGCTTGAACAACTCCAATCATTCGCCTCTTACTTACCCACGCTCGAATAGGACCAAATCACGCCCAAATTCTCGAAATTCGAACCCTAAAACCGAGCCAAACTCATTTACTGATTTGAGGTTGAATTGGGGTTTGAAAGTAGCCGAAATTTGTAGGAAATTGAAGCAATTAAGAGGTGAAGTTCATGGCTATACCTAGGGCATGCGTTCAAGCTTCAATTCAGCGCCAAGAAGAGTGGCTAGCTTGTTCGAAATTCAGCCCAATTCGCATCAAATGGGTGGCCAACTCATAGGGGAGATCAAATGGGATGAATTTACAGTTGTTGTGGGGCGAGAATTTGCTGGGCTTGAGCTTAGAAGTGGCGTTAATGGAGGAGGAGAGGAGGAGAAAGAAGAAGGGCAGCAGAGTGAGAGGAGAGAGAGTGTCGGGGAAGTTTCACGGGCAGCAACGAGAAAGAAGAGAGGGGGGTTGTATCGCACAAAATGTCCAAAATGCCCCTCCCTCTCTTTATTTTTTGTCTCAAGCTGATTCATATTCAATACCTCTAGTCTAGTTCGTAATCCGAATTCTAAATCCCAATCAATAATATAACATTTCATCGATTACTTGATCTCAAATACAGTCAGGTTCGATTTAATAAATATCAAACTACTTCTAAGGTTGACAACCTAATCGTATTCGGGTTCCTGCTTGAATTAGTATTCGCTAATAACCATTAATAGCGCTTATTAGAAATCATTAAATGATTTTCAAAACTAATGGTGATAAAAATATTATTTTTAATAAAATAATCACCCACATAGGCATGTTAATAATTAATTTAACTCGTATCGTTAAATAAAATAGGTTTTTATAATGTAAAAAGGCGTTACAAACAGCTTAACAGAAAATAAGGTACGCGGGACTTACACCTGTGTAGCTGAATTTCTTTCACATTCGATATAATATATTCAACATAAAGAAGTAAATGAAAGATATACCTAAGTGTTTGCATGAATTCCTATGCAAAGAATGGATCCATCATCATCGTTTACAACAACACGAAGACAACTGCAACAAAAAAATGCTAGATTGAAGACTAGGCGACGATTATTGTTCAAGCATCGGCATATTGAACGAAATGATGTGGTGGCACATCATCATCGCTTGCTCATGAGGGAGGCACGCCAAGTCAGGTCAACATTGATGCGTTTGCAATGAATGCAATCACTGCATCTTAAACGCCAAGCTCAGCGATAGAATCCCATCTCAGCACGTAACATTGATAACTTTGGTAATGTTGACCCTGTATAGTATAATATCATACCCTTGCTTACGCACTAATAGTTTCCATATAATTAATACTTCCTTTTACATATACAAAATTTATTCCTAGAATTAGATCAACAAGCTGCTTATGATGAAAATCTTCAATCCAACAGAGCTCCCACAAGACCTCTGCCCATAGACCACATGATAATCTCATCCACCCTAACGGGTACTCCCCTAAAACTTTTCTATGTTTACATAATTCAACCAAGCATAAATTACGTACTCACCTGCTGATACCATTCTAGGAGGGACACATCCCCTTCCAAGACACTCATTCTCAAACTGATAGAACTTTGGGGTGCGAATGGCTACATGTCCACATTACACAGCTATTATGTAGATAGAGACAAGGGTTAGAAATAATAATATCACCAACCTAAGATTCATTTATGTTGTCAAAGTGGACAAGTTAGTATACCCTTACTTCCACCATCACCTCTATTCCTTGAATCATTATTGTCAAACCAACATTTCCTTAACAATATTAGAATCTACAACTCCATATTCTCATTCACTTCCATGAAGGGAAGGATCGACAACAATATCAATGATAGTAGAAGCCCGTATGTTTTCCGGATAAATGGTAGCAATCACCATAAAATTGAATCCTTGCTCCCCCGATCTGGATTACACCCAATGTTTGCATAGTTGTACATCTACAACACTAGCAATGAACTGTCAAATCAAATGACTGCACTTAGAGTATCTGGTCGTTCTGGCGTTAGACCTGACATTGTGCAAGGGTTGCAACAAATGTTGGATTCAGTTAATCCATATGTTGCTGTATGTAGAAGAGCTCGCGACATGTTACTTGACCATAGCGAGGTTTCAGATTTGCGAATTCAAATCATTTAAGCAAGAGAGGGATGATAATATATTAGACCCACTGTAGAAGAGGTTGCTGGACTATCGGTTCGGGATGGAATTGAGCACTTTGGATGCCGGGATGTCATTATTCAAAAAACGGATGGAACCTTGCAGAGGATAGATGAGACTCATCTATCATACATGCCTTTACACTATTCTCTTTTGTTTCCATATGACAGTAATGGATGGAATCCAAACATCCTAAGAATGACTAACTCCAGTACCTCAAGATCAACGGTTACAATGAGGGAATTTTATGCATTTCGCATCCAAGATCGTATAGGTGAATCTTTAGTTATTAAGAAGAGTACTCGGTTGGGCCAACAATTCTGCATAGATGCATGGGCTGCCATTGAGCAATATAGGCTTACATGGTGCCAAAACCATCAAGGTCGCATGCGGACAGAATTGTACAGTGGCATTCAACATGCACTTAACACATGTGACGTTAATGCACAATCAATAGGGTGAAGATATATTCTACCATCTTCTTTCACTGGAGGGCCATGTTATATGATGCAGCATTATCAAGATGCAATTGCAATTTATCGTGCACTAGGGCCTCCTGATTTCTTTGTCTCATTCACATGTAATCCAAGCTGGCCTGAATCACTAATGAGCTATTGTTTGGTTAACGATTGGAGGACAGACCAGATCTAATAACTCGAGTTTTCAGAATTAAGTTATGACAAGTACTTGATGATTTTACGATGAAAAAAAACTTTAGAACAGTCATTGCTAGTGAGTTCCTGACATTATCATACACATTATTTTCCCTTAGAATATATCCGACGTACTAATTATACCCACTATATCTTTCACAAAAGTATATGTTGTTGAATTTCAGAAGCGTGGCCTTCCCCATGCTCATATTCTCTTAATAGTGGCACCGAAAGATAAGCCTGCATGCCCAGAAGATGTTGATAGGATAATTAGTGCCGAAATTCCTGATCAGACTACGGACTCTCTAGCATATGATGCCATCACAAGATTTATGATACATGGCCCATGTGTATCATGTTTGATTTATAGAAAATGCTCAAAACGTTATCCAAAAAGATTTTGTAATCAAACAACATTTGATGAGCATGGTTTCGCTCAATACCACAAGCGGCGCACTTCCTAACAAGTGGTTGTGAATGGTCGAGAGATTGATAATCAATGGGTGGTCCCATACAATAGAGATCTATACGTAAAATATGATGCTCACGTCAATGTCGAGCGCGTAGCTGTCCGTAGCGTGGTCAAATACCTATATAAGTATGTACACAAGGGTCATGATCGTGCTACTATTGTCATTGAAGGCAATACAACTCATCATGACAATAAGCAATCTCGGCAACATAGAGAAATGAATGAAGTCCAGGAATATTTAGATTGTCGCTATATTTCTGCAGTTGAGTCATGTTGGCGGATTTTTGAGTTCAGCTTATAGCATCAATATCCTTCTGTATAAAAACTTCAATACCACTTGCCTGGAGAACAATTAGTGGTGTTTAGTGACAAAGAGGACATCTTTAGTATTGCAAATGAACTAGAAGTGCATAAAACAATGTTGACAATATGGTTTGAAGTAAAAAAGGAGTACCCAGAGGCTCGACAAACCGTGTATCTTAACTTCCCCACACAATGGGTATGGAATCATTCTTCTAAAAGCTGGACGGTCCGTCAAAAAGGTTCTTCAATTGGTTGAATTTCGTTTACACATCCAAATTGTGGTGAACAATATTATTTGAGATTACTTCTTACAAAGGTCCGTGGAGCAACTTCCTTTGAAGATATTCGTACAATACGTGGTGTCCTACACCCAACATTTAAGTCAGCATGCATGGCATTGGGGTTGCTCGATGATGATGGTGAATGGCATGTTGCCTTGAATGAAGCACCAACCTGGGCTTCAGGTGTTCAACTACGAAATACGTTTTGCTCCATGTTAATATTCTCTGAGATTGCTGACCCCGTGAAGTTATGGGATCCACATTGGATGCATCTAGCAAATGACATGCTATACTCTATACGACGGCTAACAGGAATGCCAGATATGAAATTATCATCTACCGAGCTCCAGAATCTTGGACTACTTGAGATAGAACGTATCTTGAATCGAAATGGAAGATTACTATAAAATTTCCCTCCAATGCCACTCCCTTCTATCGAAGCTGTAGTTTATGCAACAAATCAGCTTATTATTGATGAACTTGATTATGATACAAATTTGGAAACATCAAGATTTAAAAGTTTTGTACGAGGGTTGAATTCAGATCAGTATTATGTGTACAGATCAGTACTTGATACTCATAACAGAGGTGAAGGGGGTTATTTTTTACATATGGTAGTGGTGGCATGGGAAAGACTTATCTATGGAATACCTTAATCTCTAAGTTTCGATCAGAAAAGCATATTGTCCTTGCTACAGCATCTTCAAAAATTGCTTCTTTACTGCTACCCGGAGGGAAAACAGCTCACTCAGTATTCAAAATACCCTTACAACCTAATAAGACGTCAGTTTGTTGCTTTGATAAGAGGTCTGAACGTGCGGATCTTATCCGTGAAATAGGGTTGATTATATGGGATGAAGCACCAATGATGAATCGTTTAGATTTTGAAGCCGTTGATGGTCACCTCAAGGACATATGTGACAATAAGAATGCTTTTGGAGGGAAACTAGTCCTTCTTGAGGGAGATTTTAGACGGATACTTCCTGTGATTACACACGAGAGTCGTAAATTTATCGTTGTGGCTACGCTCCATCGAGCAACATTTTAGAATCAATGTAGTATTATGCACTTGCGTATAAACATGAGGCTGCAACCAATAAATGAACCTAACGAGACTATGTGAATGGTAGAGGAATTTGGTCGATGGATATTATAAGTTGGGGAAGGTCAAGTGCATGGAATTGCTATTTCAGATGATGGAGAGCCTAATGGGATTAAGATACCGGAAGAATTTCTCATACGGAATGATGAGGATGGTTTGTACAATTTGATCATATCAATTTACCCTGATTTTGATACTAAATATGAAGATTAGTCATATCTTCGTGAACGAGGGATTCTTGCACCAACAAATGATAATGTTGATGAAATAAACACAATCATGTTGTCTATGCTCCTTGGAGATGTGAAAAGCTATTTGAGTTGTGATACTATTTCGAACGCTAACAAATTATGGTCCTTTTAGTGACATGGAACCCCCTGAATTATTGCATTCTTTAAAGATTTCTAGGTTTCCAATTCATTGTTTAAATATTAAAGTCGGTGTGCCAGTAAAATTATTAAGAAATTTGAATCAGTCAATAGGGTTGTGCAATAGGACTCGCTTGATTGTCAGTAAGCTGGGGGATAGGGTGATTGAGGCCAAAGTAATAATTATGGCTCAAATGTTGGAGAGACTGTCCTAATACCTAGAATCAATTTAACCCTAACCAATCTTCCAGATCTATAACTCAGAAGAAGACAGTTCCCTCTAAAACTGGCATTCGCAATGACAATCAACAAGAGTCAGGGCCAAACATTGAATAGAGTTGACATATGCCTTTCAAGGCCCATGTTTAGCCATGGCCAACTTTGTGTTGCACTGTCACTTGTTTCGTCTCCTTCTGGATTAAAAGTACTGCTTTGTAATAAGAGATGAGTTTCAGTAGACGTTACAAAAAATGTGGTGTATATGGATGTATTGAACGATTTGTAGATTATTATATCGTACAATTTATTTGTTTCACCTATTACATTGTGGATGCTTGGTTACTCTATTTTCAATCATATAATAATGGTGTTTTTTACATTAACATACTTTCCTTCATAATTACGATGTGTTCACTGCATTATTATCATACCGTTCTATATGGTTTTATTTTTTTAAGATTACCGACATAGCATCTTTAGCACATACTTCTATGCCTATATGCGCCATCAACCCTTGCAATAAATCTGTAACAAAGATGGTTCGACTCATGCGAGCAATATCTGTTCGAGTATATGGACGACGTACATTATGGAAAGTTATATTCATGGACTATCAGGTATTGGATAGTTATGTTAAAAAAAGTCCCTAACATATACATGTATGTTGCTTACGAATGCACTTGATTATTTTATAGTGTGATGAGATCTTTATGACCATAGAAGGTGATGCTGATATTACTAGATGGAGCTCAAGACTCGGCGCTGGCAAGGTTTATCACATCTCCAGATTCTTAATTGATGCTACTACAGATGGTGAACGGAATGTGGTCACCAACAATTACAAAATGGTTTTTACGCTGACAACGAGACTTTTTGGCGTCATTCATGACTGTCAAGATATTCCCTACCAGCATTGACCACCTTTCGTGTCGTTCATCGAGGTTCCCCCGACGTCTATGAACACATGATAATGTTGTTGGTACATGTTGTTCACACACTAAAGTTTGCTAATTAAATTTATGCATATACTACCTCTATAGTCTTTACAATATTCTCATTCCCTGTTGTTTTATAGACATCATCGACATGGTAGTTGCTATATATCCTTTAGAAAGGACCAGAAATAGGGGCACTGCACGAAGGGAATTACTACTTTGTGACATGCAATATGTGTTATCATCAGTTAATATTTTTTTCACATTTCTTGCGCATTTCAATTATAAAAGATTAGAACATATAATACATATGTACAGGATGCACCCGTTGAGACTGACTTTATGGGGAGATTTTGCAGAAATTGAGGGCACCTATATTCAGTAACATATAACCGCTGAAAATATAGTGCATATTAGAGATTATCAAGGTATGCTTACGTCCACTTGATATACTTTCGTTCATAAAACTGTCTAATTTTCTTTATTCTAATTGTATATTTCAGTAATATGTTTTCTCGCCTGCAATATACATTTAGGAATATCGGTTTCTACTTTACCCGTTAGTAGATTGCTGATAAACCCAGATATTCAAGCAACAGAAGATTTTGAAGGATGGTATATACAAAATGTAACATTAATTTCAGTTTTCATTCTTTATGCAAGTTATATATACTTGACCTCACACGTGTTACTTTCTGTACATGTATTAGGTACTCTGGCACTACAGGTATGATGAAGCATTTTGATTTCATGCGTATAAGAACATTACGTATGTGCCATCTAGAGAAGTTATTTACAGCTAAAAGAATTAGATTAGATGAATATGCAACTGCGCTAAATGTAATCTACAAATTTATTACACAAATGTTTCTTATGCTTACATATATTCATTCAACATCACATAATCTTCCTATTTTACTATATCCAGGTTAGATATTTTCGGATTTTTGCATATTTTGTTAAAATCCACCCACTGCGTTATGACGCCTGCACTAATTGCAACAAAAGTATCTACACTTATGTATTCGCGCTTAATGTACCGTACTGCACATGCCGACTTTCAAATTTGATTCACAATAGGTCTGCATCTTTGATTGTCTATTGTTGATACTCTGTTATACTTTCCCAAATGCATGTTTGCATTACTGTAACCATCCTTTTCAATTCAAAAATATAGGTACATCTTTAGAGTTGTCTTATAAGATACTACAGGTTGTAGAGAGTTTACTGTTCTTTATGAGGATGCTCGAATTCTTTTACATAGGACAACTACCCAGTTGGATATATATGCATTGCAGGTGTTGTCATTATCAATGCTTATCACGTTTACACAAGTTATTGTTTTACTGTTGCCTAATCCATGTTAATATTGTCCACAGTCATATGGTCATCTATCGCTCTATGCTATTATAAACGATTACATAGGCAAACCTTGGGCTTTCATTCTAGAGCCTCCATGCCGGCATGAAGTAGAAACTCCTATCGCTCTTATTGCGCTGTCAATTGAGAGAAAGATGTTCATTACATATGACATGCGGATGTTACATACACAAGGTAGATAATGGGTATATATAATCTTCAATTCTAATGTTACGTACACCAGGTAGATCATGGATATATATAACCTTCAATTTTAATGTTAGGTACATCAGGTAGATAATGGGTATATATAACCTTCAATTCTAGCATTGTTAATCAAATTATAATTAAATCTTTATTTTTTTTGTTGGTACAAGAGGAGGAGGTGGATTCTTCGGCATTGGCGTCATAGATTAATTTATCATCATCCCTTTTAGTGTGCTTTGTACCAAATTCACTATCTACTATCTCTATCATACTTATACAGACTTATTCTACAATTACCTTATTTTCAATTGTTAATCCCATTGGTTATGCACGAAGTTACTGTATACTTAACTTTTTCATTGAGTCTTCCATTCTCTTCTCTAAATTGTAAAATTAGTTATGTTCACCATAACTATCCGTTTATTATTTCAATAATATATCTACAAATTGTCTATTTGAATATGCACCGTGCAAAGTATGGACCCAGACTAGTACCATTAAATAAAAGAATTTGGATTTCTTGTTCACATCCCAAAAACCGGGGAAAAAAAAAGTTTGTGATTCAACCTCACCTCTTAATGCAATATTATTGAACTTTTCAACTGTAAAGGTGAGGCAAGCCACCATTCAACCAGTAGATCTGGCAAAAATTGACCCGACTCAAATCCGCCCGAAAGTTTTAAGTTTTGAACACAATTTTTTCGACCCGAACTCGGAATAAACCGAACCCAAAAAACCTATGAATTTTTTTGTCAAACCTAACCCAAACCCGAGCTCGCCCGTTCGACTCGAGTATTATGTACTTTCTTTTTATTTTCTTTAATCTTTTTCCTCTTAACAATAATAGTTTTCCATTATAATGAATTATTTAGAGAGACGTTATATAATTATCATATCCCTTCTCAAATTAGACAATACTTCTCGTTTTTACCCATAAAATAACGTCGTATACAACTTATACATGGTGCAATTTTAGAAAATATCCTGAAACAACTCTAATATTAAAAAAAACAATTTAGAATTAGATAAGTATTAAAAATGTACGAGTCATACCATTATATTCTTGATAAAATGAATATGTCTCATCGCACTTTAAATAAGATTATTCTATAATAACCTAAAATTTTGATTTTATAATTAATAGATAATTATAATATCTTGCGCATATATAATATTCTTTCATTTGGATTCCTTCTAATTGGTCTCGAATCTGATGCAATGTTGGACAATGGACCAACTTATGTTCGTATTAGGATCGACACACTAATAAAGCATGTCTGATTAGGTAATGCCAGGTTAATTAACGAAATATCAAATTATTAAATGAGTTATTGACGGATCGAACCGCTCCGACTTGTTAACATGCTTTAGATGGGGCGACCCATGAATGATCTGACCAATTATTAATATTTTAATATACAGGTCAACCTATCCAAATGTGACTCTGTCCACCCACACATGACTTTCATGTATCATGTTCAAAATTTTGGATATTTTTGATATTCTTTGAAGAAATTACAATTACAATGCTTTTTCATTAAACACAAATAATTTTAAGTAATAAATATGCCGAATTTTTGATCTCGACAAAAAAAAGAAATAATTCACTAAAAAGGCGCTTCAAACCCGTCGGGTTGATCCGAAACCCGTAAAACCGAATTACACATGCGTATATTTTATCCGAATTCGAAATACACTCGATCCGTATTTTACCCGAATCCGAATACATCCGATCTGTATTTGACCTGCCCGTCCGGATTGACAGGTCCCTAGTTTGAAAAGCCGTGAAACTGAAAGATGTTAGCGTCAATGCGACCCAGCCCATAACCCGACCAGTCCACTACCATCCAACTCCAACATTTTCATCACCAACCCATACCCATGACCCATCAGTGTAGGCCCGACCCTCCTTTGCCTGAACCATTGAGTTTCTCTCCATTTTCGCGGCATCTGCCTTCCTCTCTCCTCCCCATATTTAACTTCTCTTTTTTCGAAAAATACGACAGAGCGGAAGGCTGTCAGGCTCTTTCTCAGTTCTATGAAAATGGCGATCTCTCTCCTCCTTCTCCTTCTCTCTCAATTTTTTGAACAATTCTTCCAAAATGTGACGATTTCGTGGCTTACTTCAGAGTTCCAACTCTACTCTGTCATTTCTCGTTGGTTCTGATTCTGATAGGGTTAAGGAAGAGGAGATGGCAACAACGACTTGCTTCTTCTGTTACTGCGTTTTGTTGTATTTTTTTCCCTTTCTTTCTTTGCTTTTGAATTTTCTGTGTCGATCCTTTGCATTTTCCCCTTGTCTAGCTTCTTCTGAGTTTTAAGCTTCGTTCTATCGTCGGATTATCGTAGTCTGTACAATGACTGGATAGCTTTGATTTTGTGATGGATTGAAGTGTGTTGTTACTGCATAAATTCAATTTTGGAAGTGCTGCGACAATTATATGAAACTTTCAAGGTGCAAGGTATTTGGGCGTAATTGATTTTCAAGCTCCTATTTAGGGTTAATATCCAGGGCGAAATGCTCCTAAAATTAAGTAATGGAAACAATGGATGATGGACAAGGATTTTGCTGCTAAGTTGTATTTGGTTACAGTATAGGCCTCTTTCAATGTTAAAAGTCAAGTGCAGTTGGCTGATTTTTTAAGTGAATGAGATGTTCTGGCGTACTAATTGTAAGAGTCCGAGACTGCTTTTTACTGAGGTTGTATTCTGCAGGTTTATAGGTGCACAGCAGAAAGAAGTATCTCATGACTGTAGTCGTCGACAAAGGGTAAGCAATAGAGGGCCTCATGATTCAAGAAAATGAATGTGAGTTTTTTCCCCCCCTTTTTTTCTCCCATTGTAGTCTTCTACACAGGTCCTTATTTGAGATTGATGGGTCTGAGTTCTGCTTGTGTGATGATTTGTGTCTTCGTCCAACCTATGAGACCATTCTATGACTACAAAATAGCAGATGTGGTGGGATATTCTGCAAATGCTTTGGACTTCAGACCTGTGAATGTGATGCTATTTTCACCTTGATACAGGTCAAAGAGCCAATCCTCCAGAGTTTGAAGCCACAGAAATTCTAAGCTGTTCAGGTAGACTGGAGTCTTATGATACTAATAAGGTGAATACCTTGGCTAAGTCATTGTTCTCATGTTCTATACATCTTATTTATTGTTTTGAGTTCATTCGTATCACTGCTGTTTGCAGATTATGGTTGGATAGAACACGTCTTGAATTGTTTACAAATTATGGTATGTCGCTGGTTTTGTTCCCCACTAAAAGTTCATCTAATATCTTACAAGGAGTCCTTTTCAAAATGAACTGGTGTGGACTCTTTTCCTCCTTGATGGTTGTAGTTAAAATTGAATTGGAGGGGGTTTGTGGTGACCTTTTCAGGTGTAGTGGCTTTTTGAAGCCCTGTGTCAAATCGGTTTGTAAGTTCATTGAGGTCTCACGAGGGCACTTGCCTGTCTCTTCGGAGACATCTGATAAAATTGGAATGATACAGAGAAGATTAGCATGGCCCCTGCTCAAGGATGACACGCACAAATCAAGAAGTGGTCCAATTTTATTTTTTTTGTACTTATAGTGAATTTTGTTCTTCCATGCACAAATTGAGAAATGGTCCAATATTTTTTTTTTTTGTACTTTAGCAAATTTTGTACGTCAGCGAGGTTGGTATCTGTCAATGACATTAAATTTTTTTCAAAACTTGCAATAGAGGAATAGAATAAAATGTTTCCTTTCTAAAATGCTAGACTAGAACTACTTTACTTTGCAACAAGTGCTGCTGCTGGAATCTGCCTGGTCTGCCTGAAGATAGCACTTGGCCATCTCGTTCTTTGCTCATGGGTAATATTTGATAGCACTATGTTGAAACACTGTCAGTGTCCCAACTGTCCTAGAGTATTGCTATTTGCATTGTGTTGGTGCTGCATGTGAACCTACTATAGTCTGCCTTAGCCACTACCAGGAAGTGCACGACTTCTCCATCCCATCAGTGGCATGTACTAGGTGACAGCAATGTAAGAATCTCTCTCTCCAGACATTCTATTAGGCGGCAAATGTTCTCCTATTTTTCCCATTTGTCCTGTCACGGTTCCATAGAGCTCCCCAAGGTTATTGAAGCCTTTGATCCGAGAGCAACAAATAGGCTCCATGTATGAACCTTCCACAACTTTGTTCGGTGCAAAATGAGGGATGAAGCAGATGACCTGGTTGTTGTGTGCCTTTGAAGACGGCAAATTGTATGTATCCTTATCTCATTTGTCCAGATTTTATGACAAAAGAGTATGACATTTAGGCGTTGAAAGGTGACAACTTTTCCTTCTATAATCCCGATTCCTAACGGCTCAAATGAAGCTCCATCATGTACGTCTGTTATTTTATTTACATGTCATGGGAAGCACGAGAATAAATAATTGTGATCATTTTTTGGCTGTTGAAACTTGAAGGAGTTTCTTATAGGTGAGCGATAAGTCACTTGTGGAAATATGTAAGAAAACTCTGAATGCATTCTCGATAATTGTTTATTGTTTAAGTATTAACTCGATAACTATGAGTATTGAGAGTCTTTCTTTGACAGTACCCGGTAGCAGACCTTTTGATCTCTTGCTTTGCCTTGAAACAGGTCAAAGACAAAGTTATTTCAGTTCCTGAAGTGCCAAAATTCTGATACTATTAAGAAAGACAGTAGTTGATGCTAGCCAGGTGAACATTTAGCTGACACTCCATGACATTACCTTGGTTTAATATTTTGCCGTTTCTAGCAAGAAAGGGAATTCATCAATTTGTTAATGTAATTTTCCTTTTTCAGTATGAGTTCTTCATTTGGATTACAGGAGGGCATCCTCTTCGGATGTCTGTGTTAGTCCTTCTGTCCTTCTGAGTCCCAGGTTTGGTGGATTGAGGTTCAGCAGTTGAAGCTGTTTTTTTTTTTTTTTTTGGGGGGGGGGGGGGGGGGTGCGTCAAAGTGAGGTGGATCTGTTAAGACTAGATGGGATTTTGGTAGTAAGAGAGCTTGAACTTTATGGTTAATTTATTGTTTGTTTGATGTAGTCCCCATATTGATATGTACTGATAATCTTATAAACTAGTACCACTGTGTTTTATGATGCTTGTGTCTACTATACATGTTTAGGATTCAGCAACCTTGTTGTCTCTTCGGATACATATGATAAAATTGGAACAATACAGAGAAGATTAGCATGACCCTTACGTAAGGAAGACATGCACAAATCGAGAAATGGTCCAAATTTTTTGGGCGGTTCTTCTTCCTCCTCCACGAGCAAAAGGAAATGCCTTGCTAGTCTGTTGTTGTCCTCTGCTTGGACTAGTTGGTAGTGTTGTAAATAGACCCAGGCATGGCGAGTTCAGGCCCATGAAATGTTAGTCTGGATAAGGCAGTTGAGTCATATTCACACTAATTCTTGGCAGCCGGTTCGGATAAGGTTTAGGTCGAGTCAGGTTCATGCAACTTGTGTGTTCATTTAGTTAAGCTTGATAAGAAAATGCAATCAATGTTGGTCAATCATGTTTAATTGGATCAATTTGGTCTTTTTGAATGACTCATCTGTGGCTTAGGCTGGTTTTGGTTATGGGGTTATATTGAGTATCAAGTTCGGGTGACCATTCAATATATGAGTTTCTCTCCAGCTATCCGCATGAGTTGTTGCCGCTTTGTGTGCTGTTATGTGCGCATCAGTAGCTAAGCAATATAAAGAAGAGCTACGTGAGCATAGGACAGAGAGAGACAATGTAGGAAGATCTTTGAGATAAAGAAAGGCATACCTTTCTCGGCCTTTAGTGTAGTATCTGTTTTTATCAATTTAATATCTGACACATGGATTATTGACCCACAACGATATTAAATTAAATTTTTGAGGGGTGAGGGTCCATTACAGCAGTTTGATGCTGGGATTCTCGAGTGTCATCCATGCATTGCACTACTGCATGGGACTGGCTCGCCCAACCAAATCATGACAGACTCATAACAGACTGTTGATGCTGGAGTCATAGATGGTTTAGTTGGTTTTGGCTTGATGCGTGCTTAGCCGGCAAAGGAATTCCTATCATGTACGTCTTACAGAAATGGTAATGGTGACATTGTCATGTGTGTTTGGCAGAGGTGATAGTATTGTGTTATCTGGGGAGAATTAACTTGTTGGTCCAAAATTAGAGGTGAGATGCAATCCAAAATTACGCTGTGCCAAAGAAATAGCGCTAGTATTAGAGGGAAATAACTTAGTAGCTGATAAGCATTTGACTACAGAATTAGAGGGTGTCATGTTACTAGCTGGGGCGGAAACATTGGAAGTTTATCTAGTAATAGTATTAGAGGGAACTAACTTAATAGCTGATAAGCATTTGACTACAGAATTAGAGGGTGTCATGTTACTAGCTGGGGCGGAAACATTGGAAGTTTACCTAGTAATAGTATTAGAGGGAAATATCTTAATAGCTGATAAGCATTTTACCACAGAATTAGAGGGTGTCATGTTACTAGCTGCGGCAGAAACATTGAAGTTTACCTAGTAATTTCAAACATGTCGCATATTTGCCATGCTGAGGATTCTGAGATATAATTTGATCACTTAGTGCTCTTGTAGCACTACTTGTAACAAATCAAGGTAGGTCTGTTTCTTTCACGAACCATTAGCTATGGATTCCACGAAGACCGAGGGACAGGGAGTCGTAAGCATGCAATCTTATGCCGTGCGTTCAAGTTTGAAGAGGAAGTTGCAGTCTTGTTGATCTTTTGAAGGGAATTTTTGCAGATGAGTTCTCTTGCTCTTGTACTACTGCTTTCTAATGATTCCTCTTGTTAATCTTATTGTTCAGGAAGATTTATGCTAAGGTTTGATGGTACATCTACATGACAATGTCAACTCACAGTATTGACAATTCTATTTCATTTTATTTTGCAACTTAAGTTCTTAAATAACTAATTAATGGAGCTCCTTCTAAGTTTTAAGCTCAAAAGATGTTTATGAAATTTTAAGGTCTTGACTAGAAGATTCTTGAAATTTAGGAGGGAAATGGGGTCAGGTTCATAAAGGAATATGAAATATGGTACGAAATTCATAATATGAGATCTTCAAGATGAACGAAGAAAGCCATTTTGCTAAGGTGGTGTATGGCTGTTCTAAAAGGAGGAATTATAAAAATGCATTTTGAACCCAATATAACCCCGGAGACTTTATAAGTCGACATCTCATGTTGAACTATGTCTTGATCACGCTGAGTGGTCCCTAAGAAGTAGATGACAGAAAAACAACCAAAGGCTCTTGCAACTCTTAGAAGCAATGTATGTGAAAGATGGCCATCTACTTTTGTTTTTGCCTTTTTGGGCAGGTAAAGCATTGGCTTTGCTGTGGTGGAAAGGATATTGCTTTCGTATGGTTAGCATTGTTCGTTTCTGTTCTCTGCTTTTGGCTGATGCTATGTACTTCACTTTGACATAGTATTGTTCATTCCTTCTTTCTGCTTATTTGAGCTTGCAATCATATCTTCTGGCTACGGTTTTGTTGGTTATTTCAAATATTAATGGTCATGAAGTCTTGATGAACGTCAATTGCATTGGAAGAATTAAGGAGGAAGATCTACTGGTGATGCTACTAAGTAGCTCAGCACTTGCCTATAAATTCAATTTGAGGATCAGTACTTTATTATTTTGTGATGAAAATCCTGATTTGGGATTGAATGTTTTAAGTTCTCCTTGCTTAATGATTTCTATTTTGGTTCAACTAATGCATACATTCTACAACATGGCAGAAGATGTGGTGGGATATTCTCCGGACAATGTTGGATTTGGACCTACTTGCGGTTTGATCATGATAGGGTCATCATGAGGATGATGCAAGGATCTGACCTGCTCAAACACCATTCTAGGTTGTGTGCTTGCAATCCTTGACTCTACTCCTAATGGTGTTTTTTAAACTGCCCGTAAATGTCCTTTGAGTGCTCTTCTAGACAACCTCGCTAAAGGGGAACCTCTTGAAGTTGTTTACACCACTCCTTGGAGCTCCTCTTCTACAAAGTAAGCATTATGTCAAAAAGTCCTATTGGCAGGCATTCTTTTTCTCGTATACGGCCTACACCTTAAGTGGACGTCTGGCCGACCCTTAGCTGCCAAGTCGTGGGTTAACTATCTAGGTCTTGGCAATCTTATGTGTTGTGATCATGATCTTTATGAAAATCTCACCACTTATTTCTTATCTCTAAACTTATATCTTTACTTGATTGGTGTAGGTTCCTCTAGTGGATTCTATTCTGAATTTCCACCATGATTTCCCTCTTAGGCAATATAAAGATATTCTCCAGACGCGGGGGTGGCAAAACGGGTCTTGAAAGCGACCGGTAATTTTGTTTTATTAGGTGAGTTTACGTAAATGCCCTTTGTTTTATTAGTTGGTTTTATGTAAATGCCCTTTATCTTTTTTAGTTTCTTTTTTTTAATTCTTTATTGTTCTTTTTCATCCGTATAATAGGTTATTTGAGATTTATTGATATTCCTATTTGGTTGAAACCATATAATATATTTGAAAGTTAATTCTAGTAAAATGATATTATCCTTTATTAAATTTATAGTTATACGATGAACACTTTCAGGTAGAGTTGAAAGATAAATTAGTATGTTCTTATAATGATTTAATAATTTTTGTCTTATACATCTAGGTGTTAAATCCAAACACCTTAAAAAAGCTCATGCTTGATCTTGGGTATAGTGTTTTAAGTTAGGTAGATTAAAACTTTGTCCTACTAAATAATCTCCATCTCAATTTAATTTAGAGTTAGATTGAAGTTTATGTCTTGGGTAACTCATTTTTAAGTTATAGATAATAAAATAGTAAGACGAAAGCTTTAAAGTTTATTTTAAGATCCGAGTAAGACTTTGGTACCAATATTAGTGAGATTTCGAGTGGTTTTTTAAAGGAAAAAGCGGTAAAACTATTTTTTGAATTTGAAAAGTAATTAACACTGACAAGCAAATGTTGTAAGTGGTACTCGGATACTAAACTAGCAAAATAAAATTTTAAACAGTGTGCCATGCAATTTTCCAAGACAAAATTAAGTTAAAGAAATGATACCTTCAAGAGTTCAATCCGTCTTACTCTTTCAAATGCGTCTTACTCCTCCTTTGATGCACGAATTACCTACTTTTTTCAGATGTTCTTCACCCTTGCCAATATTCTCTCTCTAATTAAGATTGAAAGAAAAATTGTGTGACACAAGTTTAAAGAAAGATTATTTCATTGCTAGCTGTTCTCATTACCCAGGAAGAGGAAATTAGAACATCTTTTTTACAGACAACAGGGTAATTTTTACAAGGGAAATAGTGGAATCCGAAAGACTCTGCCTTCTTGTGATTTCTCCATCCTTATTTATAGGGGAAGGGGCTTGTATTCTGACATAAGCGATTACATCATCAGGATGAGCAAAGGATAGGATTACAAAGATAAAGTTCAAGGTTGTTGATAGAATTTTAGATCTCCTTTGTCTTCTTGTGCCCTACATCATTTATTCACGATTGTTGAATGTTAACAGAGTTCATCCGTTGTCTTCTTATGTCCTACACCATTTATTTGCCTGGCATTATTTGTGCTTTGGCTTTTTCTTTTTCTGATTGATACAGTTCAGCAAATTTAGCTCGCATAGCTGGGATTTCGCGAAAGTTCTTGGACTCCAGTTCATAGCTGAAGTCAAAAAGTCTATTATTAATAGAGACATGTTCGGCACCTTTTGTAGTGATAAGAATTAAGTTGTTTTGTGTTCTTGCCCCTTTACTCATTAGCCGTTCGCTCTGGCATTTGATGGCTAATACTTCAGTAGATCTCTTGTAGTTAATCCATGACTTGTCAAAAGTAGGAGCCTTGAAATGTTTGTTCTTTTCAGCTTGAATAGTTGTTTTGGGAGTGATGTTACTGATTTCCACTAGGTGAATGGCTTCATAAATAGTTTCATCATCTTTCTCAGGAGAGATTGAGAAGAAACGAAGACAGATATAGTTTCTGCTGAAGTTCTTAATAGCTCTTTTGAAATCTTCTAGAAATTTTTGTAATTCGATCAGACTTAGACTTGGATAAAGAAAGTTCAAATACCCATAGGTAAAGAGTTCAAAGATGAGTTTAGGGCTTACTTTATTAAAAGCAAGAATCCTGGGAAATAAAGAATCTTTAGGATTATAATAGAGTTCAGGAAGTTCAGAAATTTTCTGGTAGGCCAGCATAGTTGCTTTGTAATAGTTCTTATGGAACATATTTGAAGATATGTCAAGGGTTCTGATGCCAGTATATTAAATAACTGGTCTTTAGGCTAATATCTTAGCCTTCAATTCATGCTTCTCTTTCTCTTTTTCAGAGAGGGAGTTTGAAGTGTTTTCCTAGCTAGTTTGAGGATGAAAAGATAGTTCAGAAAGTTCAGTTTTGACTTTTTTACAGTCCTTTTGGGAATAGTTCTTGTTGAGCTTTTCAATAGTTCGATAAAAATGAGTTACGATTTCTCGAGCTTTTCCAAGATCGGCTCTAAGATTAACAACTGTTTCTTCAAAGAGTTCAATTTTTTCATTCACAGCTTCACAGTATTCGTTGATGTTGATCATAATGTCTTCAAAGTCCTTTATCAATTGTTCGCTGTCCATCTGTTCCATATGCGCTTTTCCTTTATCTTCAAAATTCATTTTCTCAAATTAGACAATCTGCAACAAAGTTATTTTTTCCTGCAACATGCTCATAAGGAGCATTAAACTGGGATAAGAATAATTGCCATCTACGTAATTTTCTCATGTGAGGTCCATTGTCTAAGGATTGCTTAATAAAAGTAGTAGCTGCTTGATTATCAGTTAAAACTTTAAATGGTTTTGGTAATAAGAAGAGTCTTCATTTAGTAATTCCTCTAATGATAGTTAAAAGTTCTTTTTCCATAGTGTTATAATTTTCTTCTCGTTCTGAAAAAGTTCCACTGTGATAACCACAAATTTTATTTAAGTCTGTTTTCAAAACTGCTGCCCAAGTGGTGTCGGATGCATCTGTTTGAAGAATTAAATTATCTTCTGGTTCTGGGAGTCTCAAACTTGGTAGCTGGAAACATTTTTTTTTAGTTTTTTAACAATTTCAGTATGTTTATCAGTCCATCCAAGGGTGTTACTTTTGTGAAGCAAACTTTGCAAATCTTTTTTCTTTTTTGCCAAATCAGGAATATAAGAGCTAGCATAGTTTAATAATCCTAAAATTCGTCAAATTTGTTTTTAGTCTTGAGTTGATCAGGGTATTCATTTATTTTTCTTGAAATATGTGGTTGAAGGCTTATTCCATTTGTTCCAACTTCAAAGCCTAAAAACTCAATTTGTTCTTTTTCAACGACAGCTTTCTTTTCACTAAGCCAGATGCCTTCTTTGATTGCTGTTTTAATAAAGATATTAAGATGTTTTCTATGTTCTTCAAGAGTGTTAGAATTTATTAGGATATCATCTACATATACAATAAGAAAATTATTCAAATGTTTGAATGCATTGTCCATTCTTCTTTGGAATATTCTTGGTGCATTTTTTTATCCGAATGGCATGACAATCCATTCATAGAATCCTTGAGGTGTGCTAAGGCCTGTATATTTGATGCTTGATTCTTCGATTTTGATCTGTCAAAATCCTGGTTTACAGTCAAACTTTGAGAAATAGTTCTTATTTTTAACTAGATTAATCAGAACCTCTTTGTTTGGTAGGAAATAGTTATCTGTTTTGGTAAATTGATTTAGTTTCTTATAATTTATTACCATTCTAGCTTTTTCTCTTCTTCGTTCTACTTCATTCATTGCTATAAAGGCAGGTGAAGAATAGGCATCGTTAGAAGGTCTAATTAATCCTTTTTCTAGTAATTATTTAATTTGTATTGAGAATTCTTTAATGTCTTCTTTCGAGTATAACACTGGTTTTTCCTCAATATATATTTTTTGCGTTAGTTCAATATTGGCTTTAGAATTCTCTAGTTTCTAGAATTGTAATGGATTTTCTGAACAAATTTGTTTTAGCTTGGTAAGTAAATCTTCTTTTTTGATTATGTTAATGGTGAAAGTGGGTTTTTGTATTTGCATTTGAAGTGAGATTTGCTCATAACCATGTCCACTACGCTTTGCGCATACTCTGCAAGAGTGTTTTAGTGTAGGAATTTTTAAAGTATGTCCACATGTTGTAGTTAGATATACTGTATAAGGAGTTTGTGTAAATTATGCAAATTGTTTAAGGAAATCATTTCCTAACAAAATGTCACATCCTGAGTTGTATTGTAGTACGAAAGAAATATTAAGAATTTTATTTTATAATATGATGGATACATTGTTTTGTACGAGTTTAAAATATGTAGCTATTGGATGAACGAGTTTAATTTTAATTTTTTGATCAGAGGGGAGTTTTTCCCATTTAGGTAATAAAAAGTCCTGAAAAAATATGACTTCTGATCCAGCGTCTATTAAAGCTGTTGTAGTGATATCTGATTCTTTTACAGTTACATCAATATATGTGAGAATAGGAAAATCTAGTTGTTTCATATTCTTTCAAGGATGATTGTATTTTGTTTATTGATTAATGTTATTTGAGTTGGTCCTATTTTATAATTTGTGAAGTGATCAAGGAAATGCATTCCTAATAAAATGTGATAAAATTCATTATTGATAGAGTGGTCGATGTAACAGTCAAATTCTAATAAAATAGAATGAGGAGTTCTCATCATAATTTTAGATTTTTGATTCAAAGTAAATATTCGACCATTATATGTGACAAAATTATATTTTGGGGATGAGGAAACTGCTATGGGTAGACGTATACAATGACATTGAGATGCTCCTGTATCAATGAGAATTTTATTTTCTATCTAGTTTTGTCCATTAAAGTATTCCAACCTTATTTTGTAAGTTCTATTATTAGTAGTTGCAATTGTTATGCTTTTGGGTTGAAATCTCGGTATTGTTGTCGTACTAAAGCTTTTTGGTAGAGTTGGTTGATTAGCAATTCTAATTCCTTTTTATGTATAAGAAAGTCTTGGTGCTTCGTAACCACTTGATGCTTCATCTTCTTCCACTAATTGAAAATCCGTTAATGCAGGTAACCTTGCTTCTTGCATTGGAGGTGATATAATGGTGTTTACTGTTGAAAAGATCGGGTCGACAGTTATTTTTCCTGTCTGTTTTACTTCTTTTATGGGAAAATTAGTGTTAGAAAAAATATATAATCCTTTGTAGTAAAAGGATAACGCATCGTTTCCTGGTTGTAATCCTATATCTATTAATGGTTTAAACTGTAAATTGAGAATATCTTCAATATTTTTACTTCGTAAAGTGACTGAGTAATTTGGATAACATTCGCAATTTAATTTTTTTATAAACCAGGTTCCCTTGTAAATTTTCGATATGACTGTTTTGAACATTTTTAAATCTTTGATCATGTAATGATAAAATGATGGGTGAGTTAATTTCTTCTTTAAAACATGCTTTTATAGCAATTTGTATTCCTTGTAGATGAACATATTTAATTAAGTCCCTATCTTTTGAGGGAGTTTCAGCTAAAAAATTTTCAATTATATCTTGAGTCATTAATCTTAATCTGATATTTCCTTATAAGTGTTGGACTTTAACTGGTTGCTCTGTAGTATATAGTTTAAAATATCGCATTAGTTTTCTTGTTAGAAAATCACAATTTATGACTCTGGAGTACCTTGATTTTATAGAAATAATTATTAGGGGTCAATATCTTTAGAATGTATTCCAAAATACCTATTATTTTGGGTAAACTATTAATAGGGGATAATATATTTTCGAAGTAGTTACTGGCTGAAGTTTTTCTTTGCAACTTATTTTCTGAACTTTCATAAATTGCAGAATAGTCCCTGGAATAGAAAAAACGTGCAAATAAGCTATTTTTAGGGATTTTTTTAGAAAATATGCTCAATTGATTTAATTTCTTATAATGACTTTACTGGTACTAGTTATCAATCTACTACTTATATCTCATATATTATAATTTCTGGGGTTAAAGGCCCACCATACTTAGCAAAAATAATTAAAAACTTAATTAGAGAGTTTCGACCGTTACTTGAACTTAGTCGGCGCTGGACTCTGGCGTTCTCTAACTTCCGGTTTACAGAGATTGCTAATCTCAACCCCACCTTTCTTAGATCAGGCATAACACAGATCTGTTTCGTTTTCTATCTCAGACCGTATTCACTAATCAAGTTTTTAATCTTTTTCAAAGATAGTAGAACTTTAATCAAGAACTTAAAATATTTAAGACATAAGGTTTAATTGGATAACGTTCCCTACTGGGAAATTTCTTTTATTAAAAGCTTGAAAGTGGTTATAGTACAATGGAATGCTTTGAAGAGAAATTTAAGCTAAGATCATTAGAGATACTTGCTCATAGAGAAATGGAGAATCCCAACTTCTCTCTTACTCAAGAATGCTCAAATGACCGTGTCCCTTCTCAGCTCTCGACCTCTCTATTTATAGAGGGGAGGGGGGTACATAGGATACCCTAAAGGCTACAGTACATAAAGATTTTTCAGATGACTACTGTTGTCTACTGACAGCTACAGTGCACACTTTATTTTATAAACTAGACACTTATCAAAATAGTACAATAATGGAGTAGCCTTTTTAGAACTTTTAATGATGACAAGACTAGTCATCATTATTGAGATTCTGCATACCTTTATCTCTAATTATATCTTCCAGACCATCATTATCTGGATAATCATCAAAATCCTCATTAATTTGCTTAAGATGCTCTGGATCCCATTCCTCAAATAACTCAAGGAGATATTTTTTTCCGTTTTCTGATAAGAATTTTCCAATTCCAACATCAAAGAGAGAATCAAAAATATCTTCTGATACTGCGCCTTCCACCTTCATGTAATTTTTGAACTCATTATCATAGACGAAAGTAGTGTTTTTACAATGCATTAACATTTTTTCTTTTTCGATCAACGCCCAACATTGATGATAAATGTAAAAAATCCAATAGCCCTTGCTAATGCAGGATCAGTAACTAAATGTATCGGATTTCCATGAATCCAATTTTGTCATTGATCATAGAAATTGTCGCAATCAACGAGGACAAGATAATGGGCTGGTTTGGCTTTTCCATTTTCATATTCAATCAGGGTGATATAAACTTTCAAAGTTAGGTATCTGAGAACTGGAATTTTTGTTGGTCTCTCAGGAGATTTAAGAATGCAATGGAACCTTTTGAATATATATTGTTGGAACTTAGTTAAGGTTAAGAAAAATAGGAAACTTGGATCTGGGACTTCTGAGAAGTAAAGTACAATCCCGTATTTCCAAATTTTAAAAACAGGATCATTAGGAGATAATGAATTAGCTGGGAAACAAATGCCTCCAACTCCAGATCTGTCGGGAAAATCGATCGTTGTACTCCAAAACTCCCAAATATCATAGGAATAATGATGATAAAAGTCAATGCAGGCTGCATATCATTTCTTAAACCATTTTTCTTGGATATGAGAACTTATTTTTTCTTGGATATCATAAGGACATCGAAGGTAGCTAATTTGTAATTCTAGAAGGGAAAATCTTTGGACTATTAGGTAGGCAGTAGAAAGTAGACCAAAGCGCGATCTACTTTTTGTATGAAATTCTAGGTTATCAATAAGGACTTTACTAGAAGGCGAAACCCGTTCTAGTAGAAGTGGTATTTCATTAAGGATTTCCTCCTTTTGATGATCACTATTGACGAGTTCTTGAGTTAGATTGTCTGCCAGAGAGTTCTTCGATGCCTGTATATGCTCAATGGAAAAGGAAAACTGGTTAAGCCATAATTGCCAACGCAGGAGTCGCCTTTACGATTGCATATTTCATAAATTCTTTTTTATAAAACCAAGTATTCATTTGCAATCGGTTCGAATAAGAAAAGGTTTTGGGGGTAAAAAGATTAAGAACTTTTCAATTCCCCTTATGACTGCAAGGATTTCTTTTTCCATCGTGGGATAGTTGCATTCTGCTTTATTAAAGTTTCCACTACAATATTTGCAAAGTTTTTCTCCTTCTTTAATTTTGAGTATCGCACTGCAGTGCTCAATGCTAACATCTGTCTCAAGAATTAAACCATCTTCTTCATTAGGTAGATTAAGAACAGGAAGATTTTTACAAATCTTTTTGAAGTTCTGGACAATCTTCAAATCATTAGTGTTCCATGTCCAGCTAACATCTTTCTTGAGTTTTTACTGCAATGGTTTTCTTAATTTAGCTAAATCTTTAATGAAATCAGAAGCATATGTAAGACATCTCAGAAACCTTTCTAATTGCTTCCTATCTTCGATTTTTTCAGGAAAATTTTCTATTTTTTTGAAAATATATTTTTGTAGAATAATCTGTCCAATTTTTATCTTTAAACCTAAAAACTCAATTTCTTATTCAGCATAAATGCACTTGTTTTTTCCAAGTATAATACCATTATGAATGCATCTTTGGGTGAGAGTCAGGACATCATCTTTATGCTGTTCTACGGTTTAGGAAAAGATAAGGATATCATCTATGTAAACTAGGCAACAATAATTAAGGTCTTTGAAAATGCTATCCATTCTTCTCTGGAATATCTGAGGTGCATTTTTAAGACCAAATGGTATTACTATCCATTAATAATGTCCTTGTGGGATACTAAATGCAGTTAAAGGAATACTTTCCTCATCCATTTTTATCTGCCAATAATCACTTTTGCAATCCATTTTCGAGAACTAAGAGGCTCCTTGAATTTTGTTAAAAAGGACTATTTTGTTAGGAATATAATAACCATCAAAGACAGTATTATCATTAAGCTTTTTATAATTGATTACCATTCTAACTTTTCCTCTTTTTTCTTCAACATGATTTCTTACCATGAAAGCGGGACTGGTGTAAGGATTCTTACTGTTTCTAATCAATCTTTTATTAAGAAGTTCTTTGATTTGTTTATTAAATTCTTGAATGTCCTGGTGGGTATACACTATTTGTTTAACTCGAATGATGGTGTTGGGATTTAATAGAGTGATTTTAGCAAATGTTGTTTTTATCCCAAAATTTCAGAGGATTGTCAGAATAGAGTTCTTTGTATAATTTTTCTTGCTGTTCAACGATCTGCTCTTTAACAGATAACTCAAATAATGAGATTGTCAGTACTACTTCTCGTTGTGCAAGCATTACCTTCTCACCACGTTGGTTGCATGTAAATTCAATTTTCTGATGAGTATACGCCTTATTTAATTTTTTAATAGGAACTGAGTGACCATTAATTGTAAATATTATTTGGTTTATGGTCTGAGTGCATGAAGAATATAATCTTTAAAAATTATTTCCAATAATCATATTATGAGAGGGTTGATCAGTGGCTCATAGAACTGGTATAATGCACTGGACTCCCCCTAATTATATGGATAACCCTTTTATGGCTTCATTATGGCTCATAACACTATTATCAGTTATTCTTACTTGTAAAGAATTTTTAACTCTTTTCCACATAAATTCAGGAAACAGTTATCTTTTCCCAAAGCATACAAAACAACTACTATCTATGTAAGCACATAGTTCATATTTATTATATCCCTCTAAACATATCTTTATTGGGATATAGATTCTATTAGGGTTTGTATTGGTAGCCTCATAGGATATTTCCATAGTTATATTTTTGACTAATTCATCCTTATAAATTGGTTCACTAACCGTTCTTGTTTTGTACCCAATGACCTTCCTATCTAGACTTGTTAATCGATCTAGAATGGGTCTTGCGGTTTCAAAACTCATTCAACTCATTTCACTGGTCATGCTAATTGTGTCATCTTCTTTAAGCTCTTCTTTAGCGGATGAAGATCCTTCTCCCCAATCTGATCTTGTACTCATGTTTCTTAATAATTGGGGTTTAATGGTGATTTTACCTTTCTCATCAATTTTTATTATATTTTTCTTATTGATCTTTGTAGGCTTGATAAAACTAGATATCCATGAACTCTACCAAGAAACTTTAGTACGATAAGAACACCCAGATTTCAACCCAAAAACATAACAATTGCAACAGCTAATAATAGAACTTACAAAATAAGGTCCGAATACTTTAATGGACAAAACTGGATGGAAAATAAAATTATCATTGATACAGGAACATTTCAATGTCATTGTATACGTCTATCCATAGCAATTTCCTCAGCTCCAGAATATAATTTTGTCACATATGATGGTCGAAGATCTGCTTTGAATCAAAAATCTAAAATCATAATGAGAACTCCTCATTCTATTTTATTAGAATTTGATTGTTACATTGACCACTCTATCAATAATGAATTTTATCACATTTTATTAGGAATGAATTTCCTTGATCATTTCACAAATTATGAAATAGGACCAACTCAAATAATATTAATCGACAAACAAAATACAATCATCCTTGAAAGAATATGAAGCAACTGCATTTTCCTATTCTCATATATATTGATGTAACTGTAAAGAATCAGATATCACTACAGCAGCCAAAATAGACACTGGATCAGAAGTAACCTTTTTTGAGGACTTTTTATTATCTAAATGGGAAAAACTCCCCTCTGATTGAAAAATTAAAATTAAATGTGTTCATCCAATAGCTACATATTTAGAACTCGTACAAAACAATGTATCGATCATATTAGGAAATAAAATTCTTAATATTCCTTTAATACTACAATACAACTCAGGATATGATATTTTGTTAGGAAATAATTTCCTTAAACAATTTGCAAAATATACACAAACTTCTTACACAGCATACCTCACTACAAAATGTGGACATACTTTAAAAACTCCCTCACTAAAACAACCTTGCAGAATACGCGCGAAGCGTAGTGGACATGATTGTGATTAAATCTCACTGCAAATGCAAATACAAAAACTCACTTTCACCGTTAACATAATCAAAAAAGAAGATTTACTTACCAAGCTAAAACAAATTTGTTCAGAAAATCCATTACAATTCTGGAAACCAGAGCATCCTGGAGCCGAAATTGAACTAATGCAAGAAATATATATTGAAAAAAAACCAATGTTATACTGGGAAGAAAACATTAAAGAATTCTCAACACAAATTAAAGAATTACTATAAAAAGGATTAATTAGACCTTCTAACGGGGCCTATTCTTCACCTGCCTTTATGGTAATGAATGAAGTAGAACGAAGAAGAGGAAAAGCTAAAATGGTAATAAGTTATAAGAAACTAAATTAATTTACCAAAACAGATAACTATTTCCTAGCAAACAAAGAAATTTTGATTAATCTAGTTAAAAATAAGAAGTATTTCTCAAAGTTTGATTGTAAATTAGGATTTTGGCATATCAAAATGGGAGAATCAAGCATCAAATATACATGCTTTAGCACACCTCAAGGATTCTATGAATGAATTGTCATGCCATTCGGATCAAAAAATACACTAAGAATATTCCAAAGAAGAATGTACAATGCATTCAAACATTTGAACAATTTTCTTATTGTATATGTAGATGATATCCTAATAAGTTCTAACACTCTTGAAGAACATAGAAAACATCTTAATATCTTTATTGAAACAGCAATCAAAGAAGGCGTCTGCCTTAGTGAAAAGAAAGTTGTCGTTGCAAAAGAAAAAATTGAGTTTTTAGGCTTTGAAGTTGGAAAATGGAATAAGCCTTCAACCACATATTTCAAGAAAAATAAATGAATACCCTAATCAACTCAGGACTAAAAAACAAATTCAAGGATTTTTAGGATTATTAAACTATGCCAGCTCTTATATTCCTAATTTGGCAAAAAAGAAAAAGGATTTACAAAGTTTGCTTTGCAGAAATAACACCCTCGGATGGACTGATAAACATACTAAAATTGTTAAAAAACTCAAAGAAGAATATTTGTAGCTACCAAGCCTGAGACTCCCAGAACCAGAAGATAATTTAATTCTTCATACAGATACATCCGAGACCACTTAGGCAGTAATTTTAAAAACAGACTTAAATGAAATTTGTGGTTATTACAGTGGGACTTTTTCAGAACGAAAAGAAAATTATAACACTATGGAAAAAGAACTTTTAGCTATCATTAGAGGAATTACTAAATGGAGACTCTTTTTATTACCAAAACTATTTAAAGTTTTAATTGATAATCAATCAGCTACTACTTTTGTTAAGCAAGCTTTAGACAATGGATCTCATATGAGAAAATTACACAAATGGCAATTATTCTTATCTCAGTTTTATGCTATTTATGAGCATGTTGCAGGAAAAAACAACTTTGTTGCAGATTGTCTAACTCGAGAAAATGAATTTAAAAGATAAAGGAAAAGTGCCCATGGAACAGATGGATAGCGAACAATTGATAAAGGACTTTGAAGACATTATGATCAACATCAACGAATACTCTGAAGCTGTGAATGAAAATTTTGAACTCTTTGAAGAAATAGTTGTTGATCTTAGAGCCAATCTTGGAAAAACTCGAAAAATCACAACTCATTTCTATTGAACTATTGAAAACTTCAAAGAATACTATTCCCAGAAGAACTGTAAAGAAGTCCAAACTGAACTTTCTGAACTATCTTTTCATCCTCAAACTAGCCAGGAAAACGCTTCAAACCCCCCCTGAAAAAGAGAAAGAAAAGTATGAATTGAAGGCTAAGATATTAGCCCAAAGACCAGTTATTTAATATACTAGCGTCAGAACTCTTGACGTATCTTCAGATATGTTCCATAAGAACTATTACGAAGCAACTATGCTGGCCTATAAGAAAATTTCTGAACTTCCTGAATTCTATTATAATCCTAAGAAATTCTTTATTTCCCAGGATTTTTGCTTTTAATAAAGCAAGCCTTGAACTGATCTTTGAACTTTTTACCTATGAATATTTGAACTTTCTTTATCCAAGTCCAAGTCTGATCGAATTACCAAAATTTCCAAAAGATTTCAAATGAGCTATTAAGAACTTCGGCAAAAACTATGTCTGTCTTCGTTTCTTCTCAATCTCTCCTGAGAAAGATAGCGAAACTATTTATGAAGTTATTCACCTAGTGAAAATCAGCAACATCACTCCCAAAACAACTATTCAAGCTGAAAAGAACAAACACTTGAAGGTTCCTACTTTTGACAATTCATGGATTAACTACAAGAGAGCTACTAGAGCATTACATCAAATGCTAGAACGGCTAATGAGTAAAGGAGCAAGAACTCTATACTATGAAAACAACTTAATTCTTATCACTACAGAAGGTACCGAACATGTCTCTATTGATGACAGACTTTTTGACTTCAGCTATGAACTGGAGCCTAAGAACTTTCGCGGAAGCCCAACTGTGCGAACTAAATTTGTTGAACTGTATTAATCAGAAAAAGAAAACGCCAAATCACAAATAATACAAGACAAATAAATGGTGTAGGACACAGGAAGACAACAGATAAACTCTTATCAACATTCAACAAACGTGAATAAATGATGTAGGGCACAAGAAGACAAAGGAGATCTAAAATTCTATCAACAACCTCGAACTTTATCTTTGTAATCCTATCCTTTGCTTATCCTAATGATGTAATCGCTTATGTTAAAACACAAGCCCCTTCCCCTATAAATAAGGATAGAGATATCATAGGAAGGCAGAGTCTTTTGGATTCCACTATTTCCCTTGTAAAAATACCCCTGTTATCTATAAAAAGGGTGTTCTAATTTCCTCTTTCTAGGAAATGAGAACAGCTAGCAATGAAATAATCTTTCTTTAAACTTGTGTCACACAATTTTTCTTTCAATTTTAATTAGAGAGAAAATATTAGCAAGGGTGAAGAATGTTTGAAAAATGTAGGTAATTCGTGCATTGAAGAAGTAAGATGCGTTCGAGAGAGTAAGACAGATTAAACTCTTGAATATATGACTTCTCTGACTTAATTTTGTCTTAAAAAATTGCATGGCATACATTTTAAAATATCATTTTGCTAGTTTAGTATCCGAGTACCACTTTACAACATTTGCTTGCCAGTGTTAATTACTTTTCAAATTTAAAAAATGATTTTACCGCTTTTTCCTTTAAAAAACCACTCGAAATCTCACTAATATTAGAGCCTTACCCAGATCTTAAAACAAACTTTAAAGCTTTCATCTTACTATTATATTATCTATAACTTAAAAATGAGTTATCCAAGAAATAAACTTCAATCCAACTCTAAATTAAATCGAGAAGGAGATTATTCAACAAGACAAAGTTTTAATCTACCTAACTTAAAACATTATACCCAAGATCAAGCATGGAATTTTTTAAGGTCTTCCGATTTAACTCCTAGAAGTACAAGACAAAATTTATTAAATCATTATAAGAACATATTAATTTATCTTTTAACTCTACCTGAAAGTGTTCATCATATTACTATAAATGTAATAAAAGATAATATCGCTTTACTAGAATTAAATTTCGAAGATAATATATGGTTTCAACCTAATAGGAATATCAATGAATCTCAAATAACCTATTATACGGATGAAGAACAAAAAAAGTAAAAGAAAAAGGAAACTAAAAAGGATAAAGGGCGTTTACGTAAAACCAATTAATAAAACAAAGGGCATTTACGTAAACTCACCTAATAAAACAAAATCATCGGAATATCAATGAATATCAATGAATTTCTCTTATTTAGACTTTCCTTATTTCTCCTTCTTCATACTTCTCATATGGATTCTGCATTTCTGCCCTTGTTAGTAGGGCTTCCTTTATCTTCCTATTGGTCTCCTCTTCAAAACTAGTTAATTTCATCGAACATCTTTAAAAAAAAAAAAATGAATTATGCAATCAAGTAATATGAACAATTAATTTAAATTAAACCAACCACTAGCTAGCCACTAGTGCAACTAGTATAAACAACTAACATCTAACAACTACCTAACAAATAATCCCAAAGATTTTAGACACTAGAGCATGACTATCTTGCATAAACAAACTGATCATCAGTTTCTTCATGAGCAGAATGCGTGCCAAAACACGTTATTTCGCTCTTCTTTTCTCCTCACTCTTCCCTCCTTCAACCCATTTCTTAAATTTTTGAGCAAGCCTCCTTCTCCTCGAGTGTACATGTTCGGTAGTGATGGAGGTACGCGACCTAGTGGCCACACAATGACCATCTTCATGACCTGAAAGTGCACAATTACAATCAAGTATTTCTCCATTGATCCTTAGTTCACCATTTTCTTGCTCTGGTTCTGATGCATGGCCACTATCTTCCTTATTTGCTTGCTCATGGCACCTTAGTTGTTCATGCGTTAAGCAGGCATTGCTCCATTCCAAGTATGTCATTTCCTTGGCTTCATATGCTTGATCCTTCTAGAGTTGTTCTTGCTCTTTTAGGACCTTTCGTAATCCTTCATTGGCACCCCTACTTCAACCTGCATATCGAGCCCACTCTTCAAAATTTAGATCAAGTTAATTTTGGAGGCATATATATGATTAGCATTGAGAGACTTTTACAAGATTATTGCAATCACGGGGTCATACTGACTCACCATTGTACTTTTTAACTCAACAACCTCCATACGGTTCTTTTGAAAATAATATCTTGAGCGATTCATCTTATGGATAACATTAACTATATTTTGACCTTTTGAGGCTTTAACATAATATGAGCATTTTTATCATAGACTTGGTTGTACCATGCTATATACACCCATAGAAAAAAGCTTCCTCATTTAAAACTAGTTTCATCATTTGAAAAATAAAAGAGTTCATCAAATATAGTTGAAAAGTTCATTAAATATACATAACGGTTCATCACTCAAACATAACGATGATTGCCAAAAATCTGTAGTTTATTAATTCTTTCCTTAAGTAATTCTACTTGTGAATTGAAATTTTTCTAAAAGTTTAACAACTTAGAATCTAGAATTAATAATTCATTTTGAAAAAAGTTTTGTAAATTAGAGAAACTGATCTCCCTCTCAGAAGGTTCATCAAGTATATTGTAAACGATCATTATTTGAAAAACAAATAGTCTTAGTAAGTACTAGTACACGTTCATTATCTGACCTAATGTTAACAACTTGAAATTTAGAATTCGACAAAAAATTGTGTAAATTTGAGACAATGATCACCAAAGTATATAATAATAAGATTAATTAGGCAAAATAAAAAATAAAAAATTAACAAGACAATAGCCCAATTATGAAAAAAAAAAAATCTTACATAAAGAAGTAAGGCAATAAAATAATGTAATAAACTCATATGAATAATAAAAAATGCAAACTATTTTTAAAAATAGGTGTAGTATATTCTAACAACATAAAATTCTTTGAAAAACTTTTGTAATGTCTGGATAAAATGCCACAAGTCTTTCAGTTTTTCAACTTTTGAATGAGCATTTTTAGTTCTAGTAGAAGTCAAATAGAAAAAGAAACAACAATAATCACTTTAGTCGCCCAAAGAAAAATATTTTAGCCTTGATGGAATTTGACGTGAATTTTTTTAAAAGAAATGTAGGAATTATTTCTTGAGAATTTACCCCCCAAAAAAAGGAATCGAGGGAGGGAAAAAAAGAGAAAGTTCAGCATCAAACCCATAGCACAAGTATTGATGCTCCTTGCTGTTGTAGAACATTGTATATTAGGCTGTTCTAGACAACAATGTTTATATAATATCATATACTTGTATGTATTTTACTAGATACATATGAGTTAACTAAAAAGTTTCCATAAAATTTATATTAGTATGTCATTAACATACTAACAATAGTTGGGTAACACTCTAGAGTTTTCTCCCCTTTTTCCTTGAATCTAATAGACACTAATTGGACTTATTTAGACTAGGAAGGATGCAAGTTTACAATGCGTATATGGATGCTTCGAACCACCTGCCATCTTAAAATTTTATAAGATTTTGATACAGGAATAATACGGGCTAGTCCGGGAAGCTTTTTATTAGCAACAAAGGCAGCTTTATGCTCTAGGAAAAGATAATCTACAAGAACAAAACAAACTATGCCAGCTTTGTCTCAAAGTGGGCTATTGATCTTTTAGTACCTTGACATTCGTGTCAATTATTTTTTTTAGTCTCACCTTTTTGGCTTAATTTTTTAGTACCTGAACTATAAATTTTGATATTTTGCTACCTTCAGTAAACCTGTTTTAATTTTTCAATACCTCCCATGTTCTTTTGTTTTTCGCTTTTGGCCCAAAACTTCTTAGAAATTACAGAAAGACCCCCAGAATTAGGTAAAATATGCAAATAAGCTATTTTTAAGTGTTTTTTTCATGAAATATGCTTGTTTTAAACGATTAAACTTTTTATAATGACTTTACTGGTACTAGTTATCACAATCTACTACTTATATCTTATATATTATACTTTCTGTGATTATAAGCCCAGCATGCTTAGCAAAAGTAATTAAAACTTAATTAAAGAGTTTAATCAGCGCTGGACCCTGGCGTTCCTTTAGCTTCTAGTTTACAGAGATTGCTAATCTCAACCACACCTTCCTTAGATCAGGCATAGCACAGATCTGTTTCGTTTCCTACCTTATACCGTAGTCACTAATCAAGTTTTATATTTTAAAGGATAGTGTGACTTTAATCAAGAAAATATAATATTTAAGACATAAGATTCAATTGGATAACATTCCCTACTGGGAAACTTTCTTTTATTGAAAGCTTAAAAGTGAAAATATTACAATGGAAAGCTTAAAGAGATATTTAAGTTAACATCATTAGAGATGTTTGCTCATAGAGAAATGAAAAATTTCAACTTCTCTTTTGCTCAAGAATGCTCAAAAATGACCATATCCCTTCTCATCACTCAACCTCTCTATTTATAGAGGGATGAGGGTACCTAGGATACCTTAATGACTACAGTACCTACTAATTTTTTCATATGGCTACAGTACACACTGATGTCTACAGTACACTGCTTTATTTTACAAGTCAGACACTTGTCATAATAGTACAATGATGGGGCAGCCCCTTTTCAGAGCTTTTAATAATGACAAGACTAGTCATCATTATTGAGATTTTGCATGCCTTTATCTCCAATTATATCTTCCAGACCATCATTATCTAGATAATTATCAAAATCTTCATCAAATTGCTTAAGATCCTCTGGATCCCATTTCTCAAATAATTTAAGAAGATATTTCTTTCCTTTTGCTGATAGAAAATTTTCAGCTCCAACATCAAAGAGATAATCAAATATATCTTCGGAGATTGCTCTTTCCACCTTTATATACTCTTTAAACTCATTGTTATAGGTGAAGGTAGTACTTCCACAATGTATTAACATTTTTCCCTGTTCAATTAATGCCCAACTTTGATGATAAATATTGAAAAATCCAATAGCTCTTGCTAAAGCAGTATCAGTAACTAGATGCATTGATAGTTCAGAAACCCATTCTCGTCATTGATTATTGAGATTGTCGTAATCAACGATCTGGATAAGATAATGGGCTGGCTTAACTTTTCCATTTTCATATTCGATTAATGCGCTATACACTTCCTGCAACACCCCCAGATTTCTAATTCTTCATTCACCACTGATTTAACCTGAATGGCAGCAGGAACTCCTAACGGGGTGTTACCGCCGTATTCCCTTCTTGGAAATACCAAGCTGGATATCATAACTGACATTTAAAAACAAAGTCTTTGCGAATCAAAGCCCACCATACATGGGCCCAAGAATTTTAACACAAAACTTGAACATCATAATTAAACCAACAAGATTCTATTACAACTTCTAAAATTCTTTTTAGGCACAGCTAGCATTCGAGCCTCACTCTACTCTCCTGTCCCCAATCCCAAGAACAGCTAGATCACCTGAAAACAAAATATTTTATAATAGTGAGATAAACTCAGTAACATTCACCCCCAATAGTCAAAGACACGTACAAATTCATTTTGAAAACATTTTAGGGAGAGGGGGAAACAACAACATGTTTCCAAGGTACACAACTCATTATCACCATCTTCCTTAAAAAAAAATCAATTTCAGAATCACACTTTCATAGTCCCATTCAAAGTGTTCAGTTTCAGATAAGTCTTGGGTGAGCGACCCCAGTGGGTCTCATGGCCTGCGCTCTAACATAGTGCAGCCGTTCAACTCTTTCCTGGCCTACCACTCCTCAGGCGGTTACCGCTTAACTTTCCTGACCTACCACCATCATGGGTGGTTACCGATAACCTGGCCCACGTCTCAGTTGAGTACATGGCTGCTCACATGTATGCACCTATTACCCGGGGAAGGCTATGGCCTTCAATCAGTTCCAATCGATTTAACTCACCCTATTTAGTTTCTTTCAGTTAATGGATACCAACTTGACACATTCAGTTTCATTCAGATTTAAATGTTTTTCCCAACAAAAATCAGAATGCAGAAACAGAACTTCAAATACAATCACAGAAAGTTTCAACTTTTACAACAGTAAGTTTCAACTTTTACAATATGGAGATTTCCAACTTCCAGAACAAACACAGCATTCAGTTCCCACCAATGAACCCTTTATAAATTTCACATCAGCGAACATCCCATTAGAAAGGAATGCCAAGGAATCAATACAAGAACTCCCAAAACTTTCATGATTTCAGTAACACAGGGGAAAGGTTAGGGCATGACTGTTACCTGGGTACCGTACAATTTACGGGCTCGGTTACTTTAATGAGGGTTCACTGCTCCGTACCTGGGCTCACAAACAGCCCATAGTCAGTCCACATTCAGTGTGGGGCACCCTTGGGCCTCCCCCAAATTTAAAAAGAGGTTTTCTAGATCTTTATTCATCCAACCCTATCCGGGGTAAAGGTTCGACTGGCCAGTTATGGGTCCAAATTCCAAAAATTATAACTCTAGTTCCCGATATCCGATTCCAGTGTTCTAGGTCAGTCTGGAAGCCTTACAATGTCCTATATCTTTTCTATGTTTAGAGCTTGGCTTGGTTCTGCCCTGAACCTAGTCAAATTTTTGTTTCTTCCGGCAATGCCAAAGACTGCCTTCCCCAGGACAGTCCCGGCAAATTTTATCAAAACTCGGGCTACGCTACTCCAAATGACCCAATTCCAAAACAACATTATTTGACACATCCAGATGCTCCTACTCAGTAAATTTCACAATTTTTGGCCACCAGTACTAGCCTAGGGAATTTTTCTAACTTGAAGGCGAAACAGTCCAGATTCTGCTTCCCCAGATTTTACCCTAGATTTTTACTCCTAATTTTCCATCCTCATAACTTTTTCTTCCGACTTCCAAAAATTATGTTCTTACCCAATCCAGAAAGATAATTTTGTTTACTAAAACTTTCATGTTCAGAAGTTCCACAAATTCACAGCATAACCAAGTCTAAAAATTCAAAAACCATACCCTATGCCTGCAGTTTCTAGATTTGATAGGGCTCGGTATTTTGGCCATAACTCTCTCAATTTAACTCCAATTCATCCAATTCAAAAACCCACTTAATCTTCACATCTTAATATAACCACTGTAAAAATTTCATAATTTTGGACAACCATAATAATTATCCTGAATTTTCAAAGTTGAGTCAAAAACAGTATGAATTCTGTCCAGATTGTTCGACTTCTTTTTGCACGGTTTTCGCTCGTTTCGGGTTGCCCAAAAAATACGCCCATACCCGTTAGACATGCTTAAACCCTCGTCCAGACCCAATCATGTCAAAAGAACCCACCTTTACCATTAAATACCAAAATAACGTTAAAAAAACGCTGTTACTAGTACCTTTGATCGAAACCGGATCTAGATCGAGGGAAACTCCTTCGTTCAAATTCAATGCCGAGAGTGCAAAAACAAGAGGGACGGCCGGTGGGGTGGCGGCACTAGGGTGGCCGGACGGTGGTCGGCGACGGTGTAAAGGTAGAGAGAGAGAGAGAGAGAGAGAGAGAGAGAGAGAGAGAGAATGTGAGGGGGAAGTGGGGGAATGGGTGGTTAGGATTCTAGGTTAAAAAGAAAAAAAGGGGGGGAAAAACAAACTTTCCAATTTTTTTTTTTTTAAACATAAGTGGCGGCGGCAAGGGGGGTTAGGGTTTGGATATATATTTTTTTTTATAAAAGAATAATAGTAATAAAATAATAATAACGATATTAGGAGTTTTACAAAAATCGGAAAGGGAAATTTTTTTTTTGGAATTTTAATACTTCCCAAAAAAAAATGTATCAAGAAATTTTATTAGAAGAATTTCACGAGGATTAATTGGCACTGACTTGGGTTGACTTGGGCCTAGGTCGGTCCAACTGGGCAAGAATTTCCAAATCGAATTTCCAGGGTTTTACTTACTACCCTACTTAAGAAAAGTTTCGTCCTCGAAACTTCATTATGCCGCGACACACCAGCAATACACCCTTAATTCCTGAGGTCTTACATGCTACCCCACTTAGGAGGTTTCGTCCTCGAAACTGATACATACCTGACTATGGAAAAAAATGGGGATATTTACCTCACATCTCCTGTTCCACCTCCCAAGTGGCTTCGGACGACTCATGGTTGGCCCAAAGGAGCTTTACTAAGGGCACCGTCTTTTTCCGGAGTTGCTTTTCCCGCCGGTCTAGGACCTGTATAGGTTGTTCTTCATATAATAAGTTTTCTTGGAGCTGTATAGAATCGGGTTCAATGACATGCGAGGGATCTGGAATGTATTTCCGCAATTGCGACATATGGAACACATTATGTATTCTCTGAAGCTCAGCCGGCAGTTCTAGTCGGTAAGCCACCTCTCCGATTCGCTGTATGACCGAATATGGCCCGATATACCTCGGGTTAAGCTTCCCTGCCTTTCCAAACCTCATGACTCCCTTGGTTGGGGAAACGCGAAGGAATACCTGGTATACTACCTGGAACTCAAGGGGTCTACGCCTCCGATCTGTATAACTCTTCTGGCGGCTCTGGGCGGCTTTCATTCGTTCCTGAATCACTCTTACTTTGTCTGCAGTGGCCTGGATTAACTCTGGACTGATGGTCAAGGCCTCATCGATCTCTTGCCAACAAAGTGGAGTCCTATATTTTCTCCCATATAGTGCCCCGTACGGGGCCATGCCAATACTCGCGTGGTAGCTATTGTTATAAGAAAACTCAATTAGTGTCAGTTGTTCGTCCCACGCGCTCTTAGAGTCCAGGGCGCAAGCCCGCAGCATATCGTCCAAGGTTTGGATAGTACGCTCGGTCTGCCCGTCAGTTGTAGGGTGAAAGGCAGTACTAAAACGTAACAACGTTTCGAACGCTTCTTGCAGCTTCTCCCAAAATCTCGATTGGAATCGGGTATCTCGATCCGACACTATGGAGCTGGGTATTCCGTGTAGCCGTACTATCTCCTCGAGGTAGGCTCGAGCTAACTGATCCAGGATCCACGTGTTCCTCATGGCTATAAAGTGTGCCGACTTCGTGAGCCTGTCCACTATAACCCAAATCGCATTGTACTGCCTCTGGGTCAATGGTAACCCCATGACAAAATCCATAGACACAGAGTCCCATTTCCACTCAGGAACATCCAACGGCTGTAAGAGTCCCGCCGGTCTTTGGTGCTATATTTTCACTCGCTGGCAGGTCAGACACTTTGCCACGTAATCAGCCACTTCTTGTTTCATATTACTCCATCAGAACGTTTGTTTTAGATCCTTATACAGCTTATTTCCCCCAGGGTGTACCGAATGAGGAGTATTGTGTCCCTCATCTAGGATCTTCTTCTTGAGTGCCTCTACAGCTGGAACACACACACGATTATGGAATCGTATGGTCCCATCCTCATGGATTACGAATCCGGGTGCTTTTCACACCAATATCTCTCCTCTTATCCGCTCTAGTTGAGGGTCCGTGGTTTGAGCTAGTCGGACTTCCTCTATGAGAGTCGGTTGGGCCTCCAGGGTGCAAAGCATGGGTCTAGCCTCTGACGTGATCACATTAAGTTCTAACTTTCTAAAGTCTCGACATAACTCCTCTGGAAGCGCTATTACACAACTCAGCGTTGGGTATGGCCTACGACTTAACGCATCCGCTACTACATTGGCCTTTCCAAGGTGATACTGAAAATGGACGTCATAGTCCTTTAGGAACTCCAGCCACCTTGCCTGTCTCAGATTCAGATCCTTTTGCGAGAAGAGGTATTTCAGACTCTGGTGGTCGGTGAATACTTCGCAACGAACCCCGTATAGGTAATGTCTCCAGATTTTGAGAGCAAACACAACCGCGGCTAACTCCAGGTCGTGAGTCGGGTAGTTCCGCTCATGTGTCTTCAGCTGTCGTGAAGCATACGCTATCACTCGTCCATTTTGCATTAACACACACCCCAACCCATTCCTAGAAGCATCACTATACACTACGAAGCCCTGCTCCGCAGTAGGTAGAGCCAGTATTGGTGCACTCGTAAGTCTCTTCTTAAGCTCCTGGAAGGCTCCCTCACATCTTTCCGTCCACTTATACTTGATGACCTTTATGGTCAGATTGGTAAGTGGGGTGGCAATTTTTGAAAAGTCTTGGATAAATCGGCGGTAATATCCCGCCAAACCCAAGAAACTCCTTACTTCTGTCGGGTTTTTAGATCTAGGCCAATTTGCCACTGCCTCAATCTTTTGTGGGTCCACCGATACTCCCTCATTGGACACTACGTGTCCTAGAAAAGTTACCTTCTCCAACCAAAATTCACATTTTGAGAACTTAGTATATAACTCATTCCTCCTTAACACATCCAGGGTTACCCGTAAGTGGTGGGTGTGTTCATCCGGGGTTCTCGAGTAAATCAAGATATCGTCAATGAAAACTACCACGAACCTATCTAAATAAGGCTTAAAGACCCTGTTCATCAGGTCCATAAATACGGCTGGGGCATTAGTGAGACCAAAGGGCATCACTACGAATTCATAGTGGCCGTATCGGGTATGAAAAGTGGTTTTAGGTATGTCCTCATCCTTGATTCGGAGTTGATGGTAACCCGAACGGAGGTCTATCTTGGAAAAGGTTCCTGCGCCTCGTAGTTGGTCGAATAAATCGTCTATTCTGGGTAGGGGATAACGGTTCTTCACCTTTATCTTATTCAACTCCCGGTAGTCAGTGCACAACCTTAGCGTCCCGTTCTTCTTCTTCACAAATAAGACCGGGGCTCCCCATGGAGATGTGCTAGGTCGAATATACCCTTTCTCTAAGAGTTTTTCCAACTGGGTCTTCAATTCCTTAAGTTCAGTTGGTGCCATCCGATATGGTGCCTTAGAAACGGGGGTGGCTCCAGGGGTGAGGTCGATACAGAACTCCACCTCCCTAAGAGGTGGCATGCCAGGGATTTCTTCGGGAAACACATCTGGGAATTCTCTCACTACAGGGATGTCCTCCAAGGAGGGCTTGGCATCCTCAGTATTCACCGCATGACACAGAAATCCCTCACATCCTTTACCCAACAACTTACGAGCTTTCATTGCTGATACTAATTTCACTCCCATTCTAGGACTCTGACCCCTATACACTATCTTCTCCCCATTGGGCCCTTTCAGAGAAACTTTCTGTTTCGAGCAGTCTATCTGAGCCTGGTACTTAGCCAACCAGTCCATCCCCAAAATAACCCCAAAATCAGTTAACTCAAACTTATATAGATCCGCCAGGAATTCACATTCATACATTCTAAGGGGGCATCCCTCATATAGTTCCTCACACGACACAGTCTTCCCATCCGGGAGAGTCACGGATAGTACTGAAGATCTACGAGTGGGGGTGAGCCCTAACGTCTTAACCAGCCTAACAGAAATAAACGAGTGTGTGGCACCCGAATCAAACAACACATCTACTAGTTGAGTTAGGAGAGAGAAACTACCCGTCACAACATTAGGAGCATCCTCGGCTTCCTCTTTTCGCATCACATACACTCGGCCCCCGTTGTTCCGGGGTGGTTGGTTGGAGGGTTGGGACTGAGCTGACTGGAGTGCCCGACTCTGCTGGTTGGAGTAGGCTGTCTGCCCTCCCCTACTTTGGTACGAGGATTGGGGCCGCTGCCCATACCCTTGGTTCTGCCTCTGTCCCTGACTCTGTCCTTGTCCTTGCCCGGGAGGCGATGGAGGAAGCGGGTAATCTCGCACTTGGTGTTGATGGCTTCCACAGCGGAAGCATCTCTTCACTGTTCGACACTCCCTGGCAAAATGTCCTGGCTTCCCGCAAGCATTGCAGGTTACCTTGGATCGTGTGTTGGGATACTAGCCCCCTCGATTGAAACTGCCGGAGTGCTATCCCCTAGGGGGTCTACGGTTCTGCTCCTGCGTCTGGAAGGTTCCCCGATTATCTCCCTTCCTCTTGGTACCCCTCTGCTCATTGAAGTATTGACTGCGCTCCTTCATTGCTCTTTCTACGTTGATTGCAGTGCCGTACAGCTTAACGTAGGAGGCATACTGTCGCACTGACATACGTTCTTTGATAGTGAGGTTGAGTCCGGCCTTAAACCTATTCATCTTCAGCCTCTCATCAGCTACGAAGGCTGGGGCAAAACGTGACAACTCCATGAATTTAGAGGCGTACTCGAGAACGCTCATGCTCCCCTGCTGTAATTGCATGAATTCATTCTCCTTAGCCTTCTGGAAGGAGGTGGGGTAGAAATGGTCCTTGATCATCTCCTTAAACTTACCCCACCCAAACCCAGGCTCGTGTTGTCTTTCCTGTACTGTAGCCCACCAAAGGTCGGCTTTATCCTTTAGGTAGAATACCGCAAATCCTACCTTCCACTCCTCAGGGCACTGGAGTGCATCGAACAACTTCTCCATCCCTCTAATCCAGTCTTCGAAAGTTTTGGGATCAGGGGTACCATCATAAACGGGTGGGTGATGACTTGCAAATCTCTTAAACATATGTGAGTTATCCTCTTCCGCCCTTTTCTCCTTAACCTCCATTAACCTATGGATTTGTTCATTCTGGAGCTGCAGTTGCTCCCCTTGCTTCTGCAGCATCTCTAGCAGTAAGAAGTTGGTGAGTTCAGCTCCCGTGGGTGGATTTGTTTCATCGATCTAGCTATGAGACCCATTCCCGTTCCGGGGGCATAAGGCCTCCAGTAGTTTCCTAAAGGCTGCCATAGGTATGTCCTGAGTCGTAGGGACCCTCGTCACCGGGTGGGGCCCAGTCTGAGACTCTTCATTATGGTTGTTGGTGTTGTTTCCCGCCATCCTGGTCGAGAAAAACAATTCGGGCTCAGTTCCTTCCTTAATAGTTCACATCCTATAACTCACTAGGTTTCAGGAACATAATGCATGCCAGTGCATATTACCAAAATTTTCTTAGAGATTCGTTCACAATACGCACTACCACATTTAGGCGGTAGATCCATTACATCACAACTCAGAAGGTTTATATCATACAGGCACACAGGTATATCATCCACATGTTTCACATATTTTACAACAAGGTGCACGAATATTTTCAAAATCATCTAAGATCACTTTTATTGCATAAATTCTTAGTTTCAGCACAACTTTTTAACTCAAATAGCCACAATGGCTAGTAACAATTTAAAGAAAAACTACTATTACTGCTTTCCTAAAAAGAAATAAAACAACTTCCTAATGCTTCTAACCTTTACTGACTGGGGGCATTCAGTGGACAGGTGCCTCTACACATCCGACCACATTTACCCTGCTCCCAGCGGGTCATCCCAACCTCATTTGCTCCTAAGTCTTTTGAGTGGCTGGAGTGCTCATCCTGCACAAGGTGATTCCCTTCTTCATCTCTCTGATTTCCCCCTAAGTCCTCACTGCTCCTAAGTTGCCCCTCGCTGGCCTCAGAATCTCCCTCAGGGTCTTCTTCAGGGTCTTCCTCAGGGTATTCCTCAGGATTTTCCTCGGGGTTTTCCTCTTCCATGGGGTCTTCCTCTGGGTCTTTCTCTCCCATGGGGTCTCCCTCCTCACCAGTACCCTCCTCTACAGGTGGTGGCGGGTTGGCGTCCCCAGAGTCAGGGGTGGGGGGTTCGTCATAAGGACCTATATCAATAAGGTAGTCCACTAGCTTATTCAGGTTGAAGTTCATAGGCTGCCACTTGCATAAACAACAGTCCCCAGCAACCATAAATGCTCTCTCTTCAGGGTAAAGCTCATTGACTCTATAACGCCACAAGGGGTCTCCCCAAAGAGTTAAAAGGAAGAACAGGGCTTGGTTGTAGTCGAACCTCAAACAATCATCAGGAACCTCAGCTAGTCTTCCATAAAGAAAAATCTCCACTCACTCCAAGTGACTCTCAAAACTGGCCCCGAGAATCTTCTCCAACCTCCGGTGGCGACAAAGTCGTCCCATACACCCACAATGACGGGCCGCATTTATCCTAGACATTAGTAGGCCCAAATCAGATATATATATATATATATATATATATATATATATATATATATACAAAAAGGAAACATATATATAAGTATATTCCCTTCCCAACCTACACTCACACTCCGAGCAGTCCTTATGTCTACCTGTTTTAGGGTTATTAACTAATATTATTCCCTTTATACTTTAGGCGAGCCTTCAGGTCAGTTAACCTGGGCTCTAATACCACTTTGTAACACCCCCAGATTTCTAATTCTTTATTCACCATGATTTAACCTAAATGGCAGTAGGAACTCCTTACGGGGTGTTACCGCCGTATTCCCTTCTTGGAAATACCAGGCTGGATATCATAACTGACATTTAAAAACAAAGTCTTTACGAATCAAAGCCTACCATACATGGGTCCAAGAATTTTAACACAGAACTTGAACATCATAATTAAACCAACTAGATTCTATTACAACTTCTAAAATCCTTTTTAGACACAACCAGCATTCGAGCCTCGCTCTACTCTCCTGTCCCCAGTCCCAAGAACAGTTAGATCACCTGAAAACAAAATATTTTATAATAGTGAGATAAACTCAGTAACATTCACCCTCAATAGTCAAAGACACGTACAAATTCATTTTGAAAACATTTTAGGGAGAGGGGGAAACAACAACATGTTTCCAAGGTACACAACCCATTATCACCATCTTCCTTAAAAAAAAAATCAATTTCAAAATCGCACTTCCATAGTCCCATTCAAAGTGTTCAGTTTCAGATAAGTCTTGGGTGAGCGACCCCAGTGGGCATCATGGCCTGCGCTCTAACATAGCGCAGCGGTTCAACTCTTTCCTGGCCTACCGCTCCTCAGGCGGTTACCGCTTAACTTTCCTGGCCTACCATCATCATGGATGGTTACCGATAATCTGGCCCACGTCTCGGCTGAGTACGTGGCCGCTCACATGCATGCACCTATTACCCAGAGAAGGTTATGGCCTTCAATCAGTTCCAATTGATTTAACTTACCCTATTTAGTTTCTTTCAGTTAATGGATACCAACTTGACACATTCAGTTTCATTCATATTTAAATGCTTTTCTCAACAGAAATCAGCATGCAGAAATAGAACTTCAAATACAATCACAGAAAGTTTTAACTTTCACAATAGTAAGTTTCAACTCTTACAATATGGAGATTTCCAACTTCCAGAACAAACACTGCATTCAGTTCCCACCAATGAACCCTTTATAAATTTCACATTGGCGAACATCCCATTGGAAAGGAATGCCAAGGAATCAATACAAGAACTCCCAAAACTTTCATGATTTCAGTAACACAGGGGAAATGTTAGGGCATGACTGTTACCTGGATACCGTACAATTTACAAGCTCGATTACTTTAATGAGGGTTCACTGCTCCGCACCTGGGCCCACAAACAGCCCATAGTCAGTCCACATTCAGTGTGGGGCACCCCTGGGCCTCCCCCAAATTTAAAAAGAGGTTTTCTAGATCTTTATTCATCCAACCCTATCCGGGGTAAAGGTTCGACTGGCCAGTTATGGGTCCAACTTCCAAAAATTATAACTCTAGTTCCCGATATCCGATTTCAGTGTTCTAGGTCAGTCTGGAAGCCTTACAATTTTCTATTTTTAGAGCTTGGTTCGGTTTTGCCCCGAACCCAATCAAATTTTTGTTTCTTCCGGCAATGCCAAAGACTGCCTTCCCCAGGACAGTCCTGGAAATTTTTATCAAAACTCGGGCTATGCTACTCCAAATGACCCAATTCCAAAACGACATTATTTGAGACATCCAGATGCTCCTACTCAGTAAATTTCACAATTTTTGGCCACCAGTACTAGCCTAGGGAATTTTTCTAATTTGAAGGCGAAACAGTCCAGATTTTGCTTCCCTAGATTTTACCCAGATGTTTACTCCTAACTTCCCATCCTCATAAATTTTTCTTCCGACTTCCAAAAATTATGTTCTTACCCAATCCAGAAAGATAATTTTGTTTACTAAAACTTTCATGTTCAGAACTTCCACAAATTCACAGCATAACCAAGTCTCAAAATTCAAAAACCGCACCCTATGCCTGCAGTTTTCAGATTTGACAGGGCTTGGTATTTTGGCCATAAATCTCTCAATTTAACTCAAATCATCCAATTCAAAAACCCACGTAATCTTCACATCTTAATCTAACAACTGTAAAAATTTCATAATTTTTCGACAACCAGAATAATTATCCCGAATTTTCAAAGTTGCGTCAAAACAGTATGAATTCTGTCCAGATTGGTCGACTTCTTTTTGCACGGTTTTCGCTCGTTTCGGGTTGCCCAAAAATATGCCTATACCCGTTAGACACGCTTAAACCCTCGTCTAGACCCAATCATACCAAAAGAACCCACCTTTACTATTAAATACCAAAATAACGTTAAAAAAATGTTGTTACTAGTATCTTTGATCGAAACCGGATCTAGATCGAGGGAAACTCCTTCATTCAAATTCAATGCCGAGAGTGCAAAAACAAGAGGGACGGCCAGTGGGGTGGCGGCACTAGGGTGCCCGGACGGTGGTCGGCAATGATGTAAAGGTAGAGAGAGAGAGAGAGAGAGAGAGAGAGAGAGAGAGAGAGAGAGAGAATGTGAGGGGGAAGTGGGGGAATGGGTGGTTAGGATTCTAGGTTAAAAAGAAAAGAAAAGGGGGGAAGAAATAGACTTTAAATTTTTTTTTTTTAAAACATAAGTGGCGGCAGCAAGGGGGGGTTAGGGTTTGGATATATTTTTTTTTCCATAAAAGAATAATAGTAATAAAATAGTAATAACGATATTAGGAGTTTTACAAAAATCGGAAAGGGAAATTTTTTTTTTTTGGAATTTTAATGCTTCCCAAAAAAAATGTATCAAAAAATTTTATTAGAAGAATTTCACGAGGATTAATTGGCACTGACTTGGGTTGACTTGGGCCTAGGTCGGTCCAACTGGGCAAGAATTTCCAAATCGAATTTCCAGGGTTTTACACTTCCAAATTCAGGCATCTACGAGCTGGGACTTTTGTTGGACCATCAGGAGATGTCATAATCCAATGGATCCTTCTGAACATGTATTGCTGAAATTTTGTCAGTTTTGAGAAAAATGGGAACTTTGGATCTGGGATTTATAAGAAGTAAAGTATCATTCCGTATTCCCAGGTTTTAAAGATAGGGTCATTTGGAGATAATAAATTTACTGGGAAACTAACACCTCCAACTCCAGATCTATCGGAAAAATAGATCGTTGTACTTCAAGACTTCTAAATATTATAGGAATAATGATGATAAAAGTCAATGCAGGCTGCATACCACTCATTGAACCATTTTTCTCGAATATGAGATCTTATTTTTTTCTTGGATATCATAAGGACACTGAAGGTAACTAACTTGTAACTCTAAAAGGAGAATCTTTAGGCTATTAGGTAGGCAGTAGAAAGTAGACCAAAACGTGATCTACTTTTTGTGTGGAATTCCAGGTTATCAATAAGGACTTTACTAAAAGGCATAACCCGTTCTAGTAGGAATGACATTTTATTAAGGATTTCCTCCTTTTCTGGCCGGAGGTCGGCCTTGATGATCACCATTGACGAGTTCTCAAGTTAGACTATCTGCCAAAGAGTTCCTTGATCCTTATATATGTTCAATAGAGAAGGAAACCGGTTAAGACATAATTACTAATGCAGGAGTCACCCTTACGCTTGCATATGTGATAAATTCTTTTTCATAGAACCAAGTGTTCCTTTGCAATCAGTTCGAACAAGAAAAGGTTTTGAGGCTAAAAGAATTAAGAACTTTTCAATTCCCCTTATGACTGCAAGGATTTCTTTTTCCATTGTAGGATAGTTACATTCTGCCTTATTAAAACTTCAACTGCAATATTTGCAGAGTTTTTCTCCTTCTTTGATTTTGAGTGCCGCACTCCAGTGCTCATTCCTGACATTTGTTTCAAGAATTAAATCATCTCTTTCATTAGGCAAATTAAAAATAGGAAGATTTTTACACATCTTTTTGAGGTTTTGAATAATCTTTGTATCATTAATGGTCCATGCCCAACTTAATTATTTCTTAAGTTTCTGCTGTAATCGCTTTCTTAATTTAGTTAAATCTTTAATGAAATCTAAAGCATAAGTAAGACATTCAAGAAACCTTTCTAGTTGCTTCCTATCTTTAATTTTTTCAGAAAAATTTTCTATTTTCTCTAGAATATGCTTTGGTAGGATGATTTGTCCAGCCTTTATTTCTAAGCCTAAAATTCAATTTCTTGTTCAGCATAAATGCATTTGTTTTTACCAAGTATGATATCATGATCAATGCATCTCTGGGTGACAACTAAGACGTCATCTTTGTGCTATTCTATAGTTTTGGAAAAGACATGTATATCATCAATGTAAACCAAACAATAATGATTAAGGTCTTTAAAGTTGTTATCCATTCTTCTCTGGAATATTTGGGGTGCATTTTAATTTAAGACCAAATGGCATTACTATCCACTCATAATATCCTTGTGGAGCGCTAAATGCAATTAAAGGAATACTTTCCTCATCCATTTTTATCTACCAATAACCGCTTTTGCAATCCATTTTCGAGAATCAAGAGGCTCCTTGAATTCTTTTGAAAAGGAATGTTTTGTTAGGAATATAGTAGCCATCAAAGACAGTATTATCATTAAGCTTTTTGTAATTGATTACCATTCTTGCTTTTCCCCTTTTTTCTTCTGCATGATTTCTTACCATGAAAGCAGGATTGGTGTGAGGACTCTTGCTATTCCTGATTAATCCTTTATCTAGGAGTTCTTTAATTTGTTTATCGAATTCTTGGATATCATAGTGTGTATACACCATTTGTTTGACTCGAATAATAGTGTTGGGATGTAATAGAGTGATTTTAGCAAATGTTTTATCTTTATCCCAAAATTTTAATGGATTATCAGAGTAGAGTTCTTTACATAATTTCTCTTGTTGTTCAACACTCTGCTCCCTAATAGATAATTCGAGTAATGAGATTGTCAGTGCTACTTCACGTTGTACTGACATTACCTTCTCACCATGTTGGCTGTGTGTGAAGTTAATCTTCTGATGTGTATAAGCCTTACTTAATTTTTTAATAGGAATAGAGTGACCCTTTATCGTAAATATTATCTGGTTTATAGTCTGTGTGCATGGAGAATATAATATCTGAAAATTATTTCCAATAATCATATCATGAGAGGATTGATCAGTAGCCCATAGAACTGGTATAATGCATTGGACTCCTTCTAATTCTATGGATAACCCTTATAGCTTCATTGTGACTCATAATACTATTATCAGCAATCCTTACTTGTAACTGATTTTTAGCTCTTTTCACATAAACTCTGGAAATACTGATCTTTTTCCAAAGCATACAAAACAACCACTATCTATGCAGGCACACAACTCATATTTATTATATCCCTATAAGCATACGTTTATTGGGATATAAATGCTATCAAGATCTGTGTTGGTGACTGCATAGCATATCTCCATAGTCATATTTTTGGCTAATTCATCCTCATAAATTAGCTCGCTAATAGTTCTCGTTTTGTACCCGATGACCTTTCTATCTAGACTCGTAATTCGATCTATACTAGGTCTTGTAGTTTCAAAACTCATTCGACTCATTTCACTGGTCATGCTAATTGTGTCATCTTCTTTAGTTTCTTCTTTAGCTGATGAAGATCCTTCTCCCCAATCTGATATTGTAATTATGCTTCTTAATAATTGGGGCTTAATGGTGATTTTATCCTCCTCATCAATTTTTATTATATTTTTCCCATTGATCTTTGTAGGATTGGCAAAACTAGATATTCATGAATGATTAATTTTTATTTCCTGAGGATTGGACTTCATCCTTTAGATCTTTTGCATAGGGGTAGAACTTTCACATTTTTCTGCTTCTATCATTGTTACCTTAGTTTTTGGTCTAGTGTATTATCTAATTTGTAGATAATTTTCCACAATATCCTTAAAGGATATCCTCCTCTTTTCATGCCCATCCTAACTGTTTTTATCTCAAGAGATAGGAAGTTTTTAGCAAATTCATCTTTTAGACACACATAATATCCTGGCCGGCAATTGAATCCTACTAACCCAATACATAAATTGGTCTTTATCCCTGTGATAATTTGGTTATTCAATTTGTTATGCCTAATGTCACGGGGTAAAGTATAAAGATCAATGTCTTTGCTATAGTATTGCAATGGAGTGATTTGAACTTGGACATTTCTGACATGGATATACCTATACTTTCTATCTTTACTATGCTTAAGATATTTTTTCAATTAATGAGATTAAATTCCCCAACATCATACTTACAATCCTTTATCTCAAGATCTCCTTCCATCATTTCACACACGTATTTGCTTTTTAATTGAAAGATGGATTTTTTATAAATCATGTCTTTTTGGATTATGGGAAGAACCCAATCTCCTTTAACTTCTTCATGATCATTATCTACAATAAACTCTTCTTCTTGAAGATCACCAAGACTAACCGAGCTACTTTCCATCATATGACTTGTTTCTTCATAATTACTTTCTTCATATTCATTATCTAATATAATTTCAACAATCCCTTTGTTGTTATTTAGGGCAAGGTCTAATGCCTCCTCTTCACTAAGCTCAACATAATCTAGGCTTTCCAAGGTTTCAATAAGCTTGTTATTCTTCCTATTTTTGCACTCATTAGCATAATATCCTGCTTCTTCGCATGCCCAGCATTTGCAATTGTTTTTCCATGCTGGACTATAAGCTGCTTTCTTAAAAAATCTACATTTCTTAGGACTTAGTTTGTTATAATATTTTATTCTACATTTCTCTCCCCGTTGCTTATTAAAGCTCTTTTTCTTCTTCGTTCAGATTCTTTTTCCCATTGGTGAGATGAATCCCAACAAGTTAAGTATTGTTTCTTTATCTTCTTTTGCTTCCGGAGGTCAAGACATTAATCATTGACCCATTTTCTTAGATAAGAGATTCTTGAACCAAGGGTATCAATGACATCTGCTCGTTCTAGATATGCAATGTATTTTTATTAATTATGGAATTTATAGGATATGGCAATTTGTCATAGAACATAGCAAGATTAGTTTCATTATGCCCAATTTTGTAATAATATTGACTAAATTCAGCAATATAATTTTTCAGATATCTCATATCCCATAATTCTATATTATTAATCTTTCTTTGCCATTCTCTTACGTTTTCTTCAAAACCAAGTTTAGCTCCGATGAATTCGGTCTCTGTCTCCTTACATAAATTTCTGAACATTGAAGTTGCTGTTTCCATTATTCTTAACGTATTTTTACCTTCTTCAGTCAATGAATCATACTAGTCAGCTACAGTGCCAGAAAAGTTATGTTTGATGTAGTTTAAGAAATTAGCAGCAGTTCATGTAATATTTAAGTTTAAGATACTATTCATACCCCTTTTTCAATGTTCAAATATTTCTTCTCTATTACGTGCTCCATCTATGTTTAAGATGTATCCTGTTTGACTAATTGGGGTAAGGCCAATAACTTCAAAGGTTGTTTTTCTTGGGATGAACCCGAAGGAAAAATTTATTGTACATCCTGCTGGAATGTACCTAGGTTTTAGAAAATGAGTATTTCTCCTAGATGGCTCACCAAATTCTTCTGGTTTAGGAATGACATTGTTAACATGATTGATCTCTATTTCACCTAAGTCGAGTTCTTCTCCAATTTCATTAATCTCATCTTCAACAGTCATTTCACCTAAGCATATTACTGTTCTAATATATAATCAAGATGCAACTAAGACCTGAAATAAAAATAGAACTAACTCAAAATTCAAGCAATACTCGATTGCATTTTCCTAGAGACTTATCAAACAAATAGCAATATACTTGAATGACTAATACCCAACCTGAGTCAAGTATCCCATCAACCTATTATAACCTAATCACAGTGACCTATTTCTTGTGTTCTGGTTCAAATATAGACCTAAGCTTGTACAACTGACAGAAGATCATACCTCTGGATTTGATGATTTTGAGAGATTCGCAGCAAAATCTAGCTTGTTCAAGAGCTAAAGTTTTTCCTTTCGCAAGTGATTGACTATTCCTTTCAATTGAGCAGCCTCATCCTCCAATTCTTGTGTGAGATTGTCCCTTCTCCTGAGTTCTTCCTGATTCCTTTGGAGCTCTGCATTTCTTGCTTCAATGTCCAACTTCTGCTTCCTTAAAACTCTCGGTCTCAGTTTTGCTATTCTCCCATGCTTCTTTGCCTTCCTCTTAAGCAACCCATTTTCCATCTTCAAACCTTCAATCTTTTGCATAAGTTTAGTGTACTCAATTACCAATTCACCCATCCTGTCGTTCTCCTCTTCCATCAAAGAAATCTCTTTGAGCAAGAACTCGGTTCGAGTTTTCTCCATCATCATGAAATTCCTCATCTCTATAAGCATAAATTCTTTCTCCTTCAAGCTTTGCTATCGATGAAATCGTGCCTCTAAATCCCATTCGCTCTTCTAAAGGTCATCAATTTGGATTTTTAATTCCAACTTGTCTTGCAAGTTAGACTTTTGCCTATCTTGCAAACTTGTGCCACCTTGATCTTCACTTTTTGGGCATTCAGAAGATGTTGAATGATGGCCATTATAGAAGTTCTCATCTTTGGGTTGCGGAAGATTTTGTTGTGAATTTGAATGTGTCCAGATCATTTTCACACAGGTATAAGCTGCAATAGAAAGAATAGCTGGAATGGCAACTTTGATCACCAAAGGCTTCATCACCTCTGTTCTTGACTCTGAGGTGGACATTTTCACGTGTAACTTTTTTTTCTGGCCCTTTGGAAGTGAAACAATAAGTGATAAGCTCTAAGGCTTTCTTGAAGTGATGTGTTTCTGAGAAAATGTTACACATTCTCTGTTGATCATGCATGTATATATGAGAAGCATAGTTTGATTAATGATATATATTTATTCTTTTCCTTTGCTTTGATGTGCTTATGGGAATGTTCCTTTCCTATCAAGAATAATTGGGGTTTTATTTAGCTTTTTTGACCACTACTTTGCATCTCCTCATTCATGGTTATTTGAATTGTTTCCTTCTTTTGCTTCTCTTTTTCACTTTGGAATCTGCTTCTTGTGTGCATTAGCTGATGCAGTTATTTGGAAGTTCTATCCATCTACTCCAACGTCTGTGTGTGTTATGATGTTGTTGCATTAATTTCTCTAAGCTCTACAGTCTACACTAGCCAATATTGGAGATCACGTTCCTGTCTTCTTGAAAGCTTATACTAGATGATTGCACTGTGAGAATTCCTCTCTCCATCCATCCAAGTGAAAGTATATCAGTTTTCTATCTTCTTGTGTAACACCCCAAATGTACGTAATTCACTATTTGCGTTCTCTTCATTAGTTTAACAAATTAGAAGTAATATCCCAAATGATTGGGGCGTTACCGCCATCTAAAAAGAACAAGACTTTGCTTATAAACAATAAATATAGCAATGCTAAACGACATTTACTATCACAAGGCATGCACACAACCACAACACATCAAAACCATACATGAACAATTCTAGCATCAAACCATTCAACTATCTCAAGGTTTGCACCAAAATATAGTAACTCTTGTGGAGTATACAGTTTCAACATAAAAATATTTCACGATGCAGTGCTAAAAGCATCTCAATACTAATAACCATCGTTCCATGCAGACTTCCTTGCTCACTTATCATCTTCAGTCAGTCTGCTAGCTTGAGGGCGATTCATTAATAATTTGCCTAAAATAAAATATAAAAACATTTTAAACTGTAAGCCGAAGCTCAGTACATGCATTCCTGTATTGTTAAACGTTCATGAAAGAACTAGTTGGGCCTGCATTACAATTTATTTTAATTTAAAATAGGGAATGAGATAAATATAAAACTACATTGTTAATTATTATCTGATAATGAACCCTTAGTAAATATTACGATCTGAAGACAGGTGTACACCTGCCAAGCTGATCGGGGGACCTGGCCTAAAGGCGCATGGGTAACTGAAGGGCAATACCCTGTAATTGATAACTTATGGGGTCACTAATTTTTGTGATAAATCACTTATTGAACTGATTCATTGATGTACTTACCAAAACATTATAATTTTGATAAATACGTGCTGATTTCTAAAGATACAGACAATAAACGTACCTTGGACTTTTAACGAAATTTCACCGAGTATGATTATGCACAAAAGGGGATGAAATGACAGATTAAGCCCTCATTCCGTACAAAAATATCGTTATAGGAACATATAGTTAACAAATGTATTTATTTTTATAGTTAATATTTTAGTAAAAGAAAAGTAAAGGCATAACTGGGGCTAGAATAAATAACTCATAACCTAAGCTCCCGACCTCCGTTTGAGACCTAATTCCTCAATATAGAAAGCTTAAAAAGTCTTAAAAAACTTTCATTCACAATACAAAATATAATTTCAACAATAGGGTTCCCAAAATGGGGTTAGAATACAAGTCTACCAGTTTTAGTCTAACCTGCACAGTTCTAGCAAAATAGCCATAACTTTTTCCATAGAACTCAGATTAAGGCAATTCAAAAGGAATTTAAAAGGTGACACACTAATCTATCTACCTGTCAAAATCCATAATTTTTAGCTAGGCCTATCATTACCAATTTATTGGCAAAGAGTCCCCTATTTTCTGTCAGTTCACAACTACACAACCTTGCTTTCTCCTGTCTTTTCACACAAATCCTCATCTAAAATCACTCCTTAAAATCATGTAACAAAGATTTGGTCCTTCCTATCATCATACAAAGTCATAATACTCAATTTCACTCCATCATCATATACATCAAATTTCAATTCTTCTCTTTCTCAAACCCACTTAAAATACATCCATGATGCATAAATGAGCAAAATGATCCTTTATAATCAATTGGAGAATTTTCATAATCCACCCTTTTTTCAAGAATCACACCAAATCATTTTTTTGAAGTTAAAGAACACTCAAAGATTCATTTTGCATCAAAATATAATCAAACAACATGCTTAATGCCAAAACAATTCAAACCATGCATTAATTGCCAAAACCCTAGCTTGTAACCAACTTACTTCCTCTTCATATCATCCAAGATCACCAAAAACACCCTCATAAACAGTATTATAGATTAAAACCACTAAATCAAATACAAAGAATCCAAGACGAAGATACTTCCAACCTTAAGTTTGCACGATCATGAATAACCCTAAATCCTAGCATGCTCCAAACTTAATGAACAATTAAAAATATCAAAATAACTCTTGTTTCCATCAAGAGAACATGATCAAAACTCAAATCAACATAAACAAAAATCAAAATCAAAAATTCAAGGAAACAAACTTAGGGTTACTCACTTTGAGCTTTAAAAAAAGTAGAGATGAAGGTGATGTTTGATGGTTTTGAGGATTGAGGATGGTGGCTAGTGATACTAGGGTGTCGGGGGGGTTGGAGGCAGCCAAGGCTGGTCGGGGACTGGCCAAAAAACACTAGAAACAATGGTTGCAGTTGGGGGGAAATCGTGGGGTTAGAGAGAGAAAAGAGAGGGATGTGTGTGGGGGGGTTTGCTTGGTTAGGAATGAATTAAAACTTTACTTGGCTAATTTTATCCCTCCCAAAAGTAGCTTTTGCTAACCATGGTAAAGCTTAAATCATGGTATTTTGTTAGGTTCATAAGGCAAGCTTGTTGGGCTTCACATTAGGCTGAAATAAATTGGGTTCAGAAATAAAACGCTCCGTAACGATAATGTTTTTGTGTAACTCAAAATTAAAATTTTGTGATGTTACGGAAAATAAAATAAATCACTTAAATTATAATTGTCAAGGCCTACTATCAATTCTCCCAAAATTTTTGTTAATAATTAAATAAATAAATAAATCCCAAATTACCAAGTGAGGGCCCAAATGAAAATATTTTTTTCACTGAGATAATTAAATGCGATAAATAGATATGAGAGAATCATTAGCATGATGTAATTAAATAAATAAATATGGTTTAGGGTTGGGCTAGTACAGCTTTCCCCCCTTCAAAAGTTTCGTCCTTGAAACTTATGAACTTTACCATGTCACGCGAGATTACCTCAAATAAATGTGGGTACTTGGCTTTTATTTCTTCTTCGTCTCCTAAGTGGCTTCTTGGGAGGTATGGTTTGTACATAGTACCTTAACTAGAGGTATCTGCTTGTTGCGCAGCTGCTTAATCCTGCGATCTAGTATTTGGATTGGACGCTCCTCATATACTAGATCTTCAGTGATTTCAAGAGGTTCAGATACAAAGGTGTGGTCCAGATCTAGAATATACTTTCTGAGCTAAGAGATGTGAAACACTTATGTACGTGTTTAAGTTCTACTAGCAAATCCAGGAGATAAGCTACAGGATTCAACTTTTCAATGATTTCATAGGGTCTAATATATCTTGGACTCAATTTGACTCGCATTTCGAACCTCTTGATGCCTTAGTTGGCAAAACTTTTAGAAAAACTTTATCACCTACTTGAAACTCCAAAGGCCTTCTTCTTTTGTCAGCATAACTCTTGTGCCGGCTCTGGGTAGACTTAATATGCTCTCGGATTCTTCTTATTGTTTCAATGGTTTTCTGGATCATCTCGGGACCTATGATCAATGCCTCATCCAAATCACTTCAGCACAGAGGGGTTCTACATTTTCTCCCGTATAAAGCCTTAAATAAGGCCATTTTCATAGTGGATTGATAGCTATTGTTATAAGAAAATTCTACTAGTGGTAAATCGCCTTCCTACTTCCCTTGAAACTCTAATACACAATCTCTTAACATGTCCTCTAGAATTTAATTTACTCTTTTAGTTTGCCCATCTGTCTCAGGGTGATAATAGCTACTAAAGTTTAATTTGTTCCCAAAGGCTTTTTGAAGTGCTTACCAAAAACGGGCTTAGAATCTTTGAGCCCATCTAATACTATGTCTAAGGGATCCTGTGTAGTTGAACTATCTCCTTGGTATACAATTTGCGCTAGTTTTTCAACTCCCCAAGTATCTTTAATTGGCAGAAAATGGGCCGACTTGGTAAGCCGATCAACTATGACCCAGATAGCATTCTTCTTCGGGGCAGAAAGGGATAAACCTATAACGAAGTCCATTGAGATTAACTCCCACTTCCAAGTAGGAATTTCTAGGAGTCACAGTTCACTCACAGGACGCTGATGCTCTGCTTTAACCTTCTGGTAAGTTAAACACATGTCTACGTATTCTGCAATCTCCTTCTTCATATTATTCCACCAGAAGTATTGTCTCAGGTCTCTATACATCTTAGTGCCTCCTGGATGCACCGAATGACGAGTATTGTGAGCCTCCTCTAGGATTTGCTTCCTCAATTCCTCATTTTTGGGTACACATAGGCGATTTTGGAATCGCAGGGTCCCATCCTCATGTACTACAAACCCAGAAGACTTCCCTTTCTTTAAATTTTGCTTTATTCTTTGGAGTTCAAAATCACTTTCCTAGTTCATCCAAATTTCCTCCACTGTGGAAGACAATAAGGTAACTACAAATAATTGAACATTTTCTTGCCCATGGAACACTAGTTAAATTCCCAAGTCCTCAAGCTCTCTCAAGAGACTCAACTGAGTAATCACCACAGTGTTTGAGCTATGTTACGTCTTCCTACTCAGGGCATCTGCTACAACATTCGCTTTTTCTAGATGATATTGAATTTATAAATCATAATCCTTAAGCAACTCAAGCCAATGTCGTCGTCTCAAATTGAGCTCCTTCTAGGTGAAAATATACTTCAAACTTTGATAGTCGGTATAGATCTTGCATGGTACTCCATATAAGTAATATCTCTAAATTTTTAATGCAAAGACCATGGCTGCTAATTTCAGGTCATGGGTAGGGTAATTTTTCTCATAAGGCTTGGGCAGTTGAGAGGCATAAGCTACTACTTTGTCTTCCTGCATCAGTACACACCGCAAACCGTTCTTCAAAGCATCACTATAAATGGTATACTCTTTACCCTCTACTGGTAGCATTAGCATTGGGGCGGTAGTTAATCGCTGTCTTAACTCCTGAAAGGCTCTTTCACACTTCTCCATCTACTCAAATTTATTCACTTTCTTCAACAGATTGGTCAGGGGTGAAGCTATTTTCGAAAAGTCCTTAACGAACCTTCGATAATAGCACGTTAAACCCAAAAAACTTCTAATCTCAGTGACATTGGTAGGCCTTGACCATTCCGTGATGCCTTCACCTTCTGGGGGTCTCCTTCTTTTGTAATCACATGTCCTAAGAACACCACTTCTTCCAACCAAAATTCACACTTCTTTAATTTGCCATAAAGTTGATGCTCCATCAGGGTTTGTAACATCATTCTCAAATGATCAGTATGTTCCTTCCTTTCCTTAGAATATATAAGGATGTCAGCTATGAACACCGCTATAAACTTGTCTAGATAGAGTCTGAAGACCCTATTTATAAGATCCATGAAGGCTGCGAGGGCATTGGTGAGGCCGAACGGCATCACTGTAAACTCATAGTGATCATACCTGGTCCTAAATGCAGTTTTGGGGATGTCTGCATGTTTAATCCTAAGTTTATGGTACCCTGACTTCAGATCAATCTTAGAGAAGACTCTAGTTCCTTGAAGTTGGTCAAACAAGTCATCTATTCACGGTAAAGGGTATTTTTTTTTTATGGTGATCTTGTTAAACTCCCTGTAGTTAATACATTGCCTTAAGGTTCCATCCTTTTTCTTTATGAACAACACTAGGGCATACCATGGTGACACACTTGGTCTGATAAATCCCTTTTATAACAGCTCATCTAACTGAATCTTCAATTTCTTAAGCTCAATTAGAGCCATACAATATGGGGCTTTAGAAATAGGTTGGACACTATGGATTAATTCAATTCCAAAATTAATTCCCCTTGACAGGGGTAGTCCTGGTAACTCTTCAGGAAAAACATCTCCAAATTCACAAACTACAGGAATATTTCCTGCTTTCTCTTCTTTTGTTTGGGTGTCAATAGCATAAACCAATATTCAATACACCTCTTACATAATAGCTTACTTGCTTTCATAGCAGAAATCAAGGAATAAGATTTTTCCTCTCTCTGCCCATAGAAACATACTTCTCTCCCTCTTTCATCCTTCAAAATAACCTTAAGATCCTCACAATCAATCTTAGCTCCATAAGTGTGCAACTAATTCGTACCCAACATGATATCAAAATCAGACAAATTAAATTGAATCAAATCTACAGGGAAGGTGGTTCTACCAATGGTAATGGGAACAAGTTTATAGGAGATGGGGCACTCAATCACAGAATCATTGGGTGGTTTGAACCTATAATTACGTTCTCCTACCCTCCAGGTTCAATTGCAAGGCAGATCGGGTGAATATAAATAAATGAGTAGCACTCGAATCAAATAATATACAAAATGACTTTGAATTTAAAAAGAGAGTTCCAGTGACTACTGTACCGGAGGTGGCAGCTTCCTTCTTACTCATCACATATACGCATCCTACTGCTGCAGGCCTTGAAGGTGGGGGCCCTTGGTGAGGTAGGGCCAAGGGTTTTGCTGCACTTTTATCTACAGCCTTCAACCTTCATGGGCAAGCAACAATGAGGTGCTCAGGGCTTCCACACCACATACACTTGTTGGTTCCTACTCGGCATTCAGGGGTGGTGTGATTGATTCTTCCACACTTCTCACAGGCTCCAAGCCTGTAGGGTAGCTCTTAGGAGGAGCAGGAGAAGATTTCTTCTGGTTCACACTGTCACGCGGAGTTCCTTGCTCAAAACCTTTTTTCTTTTGGTTGATTGGGTTCAGGGCCCTTAATTCTGCCTTCACTCGCTCCACTTTAGTGGCTCGCTCACATAACTCTTGGTAAGTCAAGATTGGTTGCCCAGTTAACTGATTTCGAATATAGAAGGCCAAACCCTCTTCATCTTTAACCTTTTAGATGACACAAATTTAGGGACACACCTGGATAATTCTGTGAACTTACTAGCATACTGCATCATAGTTATTTTACCACTCATCTTCAGCTCCATAAACTCTTTCTCCTTTTGTCTTTGGACCATAACTGAGTAAAATTTTTCCCTCAACTCATTCAGCAATTTACTGCAGGTGAATTGAGGCCCTACTAGCCCACCCTTAATAGTGTTCCACCAAATATCAGCTTCACTAGTCAAATAATACGTCTCAATGTTTACTTTCTTTTCTTCTGGCACCTCTACCACTGTAAAGATTTTCTCCATTCTCCTTATCCATTCCTCCAATACTACTGGATTATAATTTTCATCATACACTTTAGGGTTGTGTTGTGCTATCTTATCTACTAATTTATCATCTTTAGAAGGGGTTTCAGTAGGTACATAGGGAATCCGCTCCATCAGTTCAGCTGCTAAGATCGGCCAGTAGTTCAGGTCCCCAATGTTGTTAGCGAACTCAGGGAGAATTGGTGGCATTTCACCAAAATTTGGTGGCACATGATGTGAGGCTTATTCACGTGATCCCTGACCATGATCTGAGTTATCTTCTATATAAATCTCCGCATTATTTTGCACTGATTTAAATATTCTAATCGTACATTAAATAAAACAATTCAATCACTGGAATATCTCAACATATAAGATAAGCATGTCCAATAGATACATTTAATATGGCTCAAATATCATTAAAAACAAAACCAAAGTTTCATTATATCATTCTATAACTGCTTGTTTACATACATAGCTACTTGTTTATATACATGTCATGACGGTCAGAAGGATTTGACTAACTATATATAATATCATATGCTACACAAAATGCAATTGTCCAATCCGACCATACTATATACATGCGGGGAAGAAAATGTAACCTACTCAAGTCAACACATGAAACCACCTAACGATCCCTAGACGGATCATAATCTGGGTCGGATTCATCCTCTGGCTCCTTGCCTGAGTTGAAGCTGCTGTCCGATGCTCTAAACTCTGCCTCGTCGATCTCCTGATCGACCTGCTGGTCTCCCACTTCCTCATCGACCTCCTGATCCATCTGCTGCTCCTCCACTATCTCATCAATCTCCTGATCAATCTGCTGCTCCTCTACTACCTCATCAATCTCCTGATCCTCCTTTAGATCGTCCTCTTCCTCTAGATGGCCGTCAAAACCCTCCATAGGCTTGTCATTAGAACTAACTACCACAATCTCTGGTGTATCGAGAAAATCCACCACCACATGAGCCTCCCCAGGACTGTGGGGCATCTGTGGAGTACCCGGTACAGGCAGCGAGGATGGTCCCTGTGCTGGTGCAGGTGGTGCAGGCAGGGGATGTGCCTGGTGTAAAGGAAAGACGTGCTAAAGAGTCTCCCTAGTAATCCCCCTCTGCTTGAACTCCTCCCACAACATCAATTCCGAAGTGATGGTAGCCCAAACCCCATGGACCTGGAACCTAGGTCCGTCCCAACCTGGGTTCCCTGTCATCATGAAATAATGATAATGGGGCTTGAACTCTACCCTTGGATCAATCGTGGGTAAAGACTATAGTAATCTGCATATACGGACTGTGCTGTTGTGAAACTCAGAGAAAGGTCCTATGTATGAGCTATCATGCTGGCATGCAACAGTGAAATGTGGGCTGCCACAGACGAACCAAGCATCATATTAACAGCATAAAGATTCATCTAGCAATGAAAATACAAATGAGGGGCATGTAAAAGATAAGCAATGTACATTTCTAATATCACAAGTCTCTAATAGTATACGATATTCCTTACTAATAAACCTTCTCAACCTCTTATATCTAAACTCCATACTCCATATCCTTTCAAGAAAATCAAAACCTGACTCTGATACCAAATCTGCAACACCCCAAAAATGTACATAATTCACTGTTTGCGTTCTCTTCATTAGTTTCACCAATTAGAAGTAATATCCCAAATGATCGGGTATTACTGCCATCCAAAAAGGACAAGACTTTGCTTATAAATAATAAATATAACAACACTAAATAACGTTTACCATCACAAGGCATTCACACAATCACAACCCATCAAAATCATATATGAATAGCTCTAGCATCAAACCATTCAACTATCTCAAGATTCACATCAAAACATTGTAACTCTTGTGGAGTATATAGTTCCAACATCAAAATATTTCACTACAGTGCTAAAAGCATCTCAATACTAATACACCACATTCCATTCAGATTTCCTCGCTCACTTATCACCTTCGGTCAGTCTACCAGCCTGAGGGCGATTCACTGAACGTTTCCCTAAAATAAAGCATGAAAACATTTCAAGCTGTAAGCTGAAACTCAATACATGTATTCCTGTATTGTTAAACATTCATGGAAGAACGGGTTGGGCCTGCATTGTAATTAATTTTAATTTAAAATAGGGAATGAGATAAATATATAACTGCATTGTCAATTATTATCTGATAGTGAACCACTAGTAACTGTTACGATCTGAAGAAAGATATACACCTGCCAAACCGATCGGGAGACCAGGCTTGAAACTGCGCGGGTAACTGAAGGGCAATATCCTGTAGCTGATAACTAATGAGGTCACTAATTATATGATAAATCACTGATTAAATTGATTCATTGATGTACTTGCCAAAACATTATAGTTTTGATAAATACGTGCTGATTTCTAAAGATATAGACAATGAACGTACCTGTTACTTTTAATAAAATTTTACTGAGTATGATTATGCACAAAAGGGGAGAAAATAATAGATCAGGTCCTGATTTGGTACGAAAATATTGTTATAGGAACATATAGTTAGCAACTATATTTATTTTCATAGTTAATATTTTAGTAAAAGAAAAGTAAAGGCATAACTAGGGCTAGAATAAATGACTCGTAACCTAACCTCCCAACCTCCACTTGAGACCTAATTGCTCAATATAGAAAGCTTAAGAAGTCATGAGAAACTTTCATTGACAACACAAAACATGATTTCCACAATAGGCTGTCTAAAATGAGATTAGAACACAAGTATATCAGTTTTCATCTAACCTGCACAATTCTAGCAAAATAGCCATAACTTTTTTCACAGAACTTAGATTAAGGCAATTCAAAATGCATTTTAAAGCTAACACAATGATCTATCTATCTGCCAAAATCATAATTTTATTCTAGGCCTATCATTACCAATTTATTGTAAAAGAGTCCCCTATTTTTTGTCAGTTCACGGTCACATTGCCTTGCTTTCTCCTCTCTTTTCACACAAATCCTCATCTAAAATCACCCCTTAAAATCATTTAACAAGGTTTTGGTCCTTTCCATCACCATACAAAGCCATAATACTCAATTTCACTCCATAATCATAAACATTAAATTTTCAGTTCTTCTCTTTCTCAAAGCCACTCAAAATACATCCACGATCTTATTTAGTTGCATAAATGAGCAAAATTATCCTTTATAATCAATTGGAGAATTTCCATAATCCACCCTTTTTTTAAGAATCACACCAAATCATTTTTTTCAAGTTAAAGAACACATCCAAGATTCATTTTGCATCAAAATATAATCAAACAACATGCTTAATGCCAAAGCAATTCAAACCATGCATTAATTGCCAAAATTCTAGCTTGTAACCAACTTACTTCCTCTTCATCTCATCCAAGATCACCAAAATCACCCCTCATAAATATTATTAGAGATTAAAACCACTAAATCAAATACAAACAATCTAAGAAGAACATACTTCCAACCTTAAGCTTGCATGTTCATGAATAACCCTAAACCCTAGCATGCTCCAAACTTAATCAACAATTAAAAACATCAAAATAACTCTTGTTTCCATCCAAAGAACATGATCAAAACTCAAATCAACATAAACAAGAATCAAAATCAAAAATCCAAAGAATCAAGCTTAGGGTTACTCACTTTGAGCTTGAAAAAAAGTAGAGATGAAGGTGATATTTGGTGATGTGGCCAGTAGTACTAGGGTGTAGGAGGGATCAGAAGTAGCCAAGGCCGGCTGAAAACTGGCCAGAAAACACTGGAAATGGTGGCGGCAACTGGGGGGAATCGTGGGGTTAGAGAGAGAAAGGAGAGGGATGTGTGTGTGGGTTTTACTTGCTTAGGAATGAATTGAAACTTTATTTGGCTGATTTTATCCCTTCCAAAAGTAGCTTTTGCTAAACATGGTTAAGCTTAAATCATGGTAATCAGCTAGGTTCGTTGGGCTTCACATTGGACCGAAATAAGTTGGATTCGAAAATAAAACGCTTCATAACGATAATTTTTTGTATAACTCAAAATTAAACTTTTGTGATGTTACGAAAAATAAAATATATCACTTAGATTATAATTGTTATGGCCTACTATCAATTCTCCCAAAATTTTCGCTAATAACTAAATAAATAAATAAATCCCGAATTATCAAGTGAGGGCCCAATGAAAATATTTTTTTTCCACCGATATGATTAAATGCGATAAATAAATATGAGAGAATCATTAACATGAGGCAATTCCATCAATAAATATGATTTAGAGTTGGGCTATTACATCTTGAAAGCTTATACTAGATGGTAGCACTGTGAGAATTCCTCTCTCCGGTTATCCAGTGAAAGTATATCTAGCAGGCATTATGCCGCGGCATATGGGTAATGGATTCATATGGTCTGTAATTTTCAATACTTGACCCTTGGTTGGAAATTTGCAACTCATTGTGAATCCCCCAATTTTTAAAGTTCAAGATTAGATGCCAAACTATAGCCGCTATTATGAAAATCAGAATCAGAATTAAGATTGGAATTGGTTCAGGCATTGCGCGAACACAGGCCCCTGCTAACACAAATTATGACGTATACTCTCCCACTTTGGGTAGACGTTAGGTAGGTGCACCCCCAAAAGTGCAATGGAGGCCACCTACCTAGGCCATGAACTTTATTGATCGCTCATTGACCCCATCCTGGTAAGTATGTTTCTATGTTCTTCACTGCTTACCTTTATAGTCTTGTGGTGCAATTCCTCCATCCAGTTACTCAATGTGGTATGGGTGCCCAATCTTGAAAGAAATCATATATAAGTGCAAACGTCTCTATCTAATCCTACCTAATACACCATATCGATTCTAGTTATCAGCTTTACGGATCTTGAATTACAGGCCAAATTATGTAGCCATTGAAGTATCTCAATTGCTACTACTACCAAGGATGACATTGTCTTTTAGCTTGCTCGAGGAAGTTAGGATTACTCAGTACGTGCATGACTACATGTGTTGTTTTAGTAGGCTGTGGTCTGCAATTTATGTCTTGTAGAACAAGGGTCAATTGTTCATGCCCTTATCAAAGTACTTGTGATGGTAGCTTGAAGGTGTAGTCTAGGAAGGTCATTGCTATGTTCCAACATTTGACATTGGGTATAGGTGATACTTTTTTACATGCAATTTTAAAGATGAGCCATCTTCTTTATTTAGTGCACCTTGTTTCTATTGATCGTATTGATCTTTAGGTTCTGATGGTTTCTGCAATCTAGCTTTTTTTGAAGCCAGGGTTAAAGCTTCATAGAACTTGATGTCTGAGAACCCTACCTATGAAGTTGCTAAGTGTCCTTTTGTATTATTACATCCATTTCTTCTATCCTTTTTTAACCCCAAATAAATAAACTGGTTTCGCTTTTGTGTTGCGACATCTGTAACAATTAAAGTTGGGCACAAACTTTGTGCGAAGTTGAGCATTCAAGAAAGTAGTCGTTTAACTTTTTTCTAATGAATCACTTGACAGTTAGCTGCTAAGAACTTCCATAAGTTTACTAAGTTATGAGCATCAATGCTTTTTCTTTTTGTAAGCTATGAGCACTATAAGATTAAGAAAGTAAAGGAAGTGTGATTTCGGCTGTTGTAAGAGTTCTAAATGCTATTTTATGTGTTAATCGTGGAAATTTGTAAGAAATATGTGTTTGTTCTCTATGATTGTAAACTAAGTTTCACTAAGTATGAACTTGATAACTATGAGGGGACTGAGATTTTTACATTGGAGGTCCTAGCAGTACATTTTCATTTCTCTATTGTTTTGGTCTTCTACCCTTTCAACCAAGTAGGTTAATGCGATTCTTTGATGACATGCACACTGTTCTGAGATCTATTCCCCACGTTCTAGTTTGGTCTTATATTGTCAATTGACTTTGAGGGGACTGGAGGTTGGTCACAAGATAGGGAGTGACAGCCTTGATCTAACACTCGGCAGCACTTGAACATGAGTTATGCAACTGTTGATGTGGCCACCTTGAATCTAGTTGTAATCTTGGTTTGGAAGACTTACACTCCACAATGTTGTCCCCCCCCTTTCTAATTTCTAGTTGTCCCTATTTGGATGGTTTGATTTTGATTGTCAGATTCCCCTCAATTTTGATTATGTCGGTCTCCTAAGTATGTTTTATTAGTACTAGCAGTACTATAATTTCTCCAGCAATTGTGCAGAAACATTGAGTCTTGAGTCATCATCCCACACCATCAAGTATCAATCCTGTGCCACATTGAGAAATGAAAAGCGTGGCTGTAGTGTGGAGAAAATAAATGGAGAAATGCTTAACAAACTAAAGCATACTTTTCTCAGCCTTTTGGCCAAGATAAAGTGTAGCATCTGTTCTTATCAGTTTAATATATGATACGTGAGTTATTGACCCATAATGATATTAAATTAAGTTTTTGAGGGGCAGGGTCCATTATAGTAGCTTGCCGTTGGGACTCTCAAGTGTTGCTTATGTGTTGCACTAATTGCATGGGCCGACGTACCCTACCAAATCTTTATAAAAGGTATTATGTAGTTCATATCTCGCTTACTAGTTTGTGTTTGAGATTATTCTGTGGTTCATATCTCTCTTATTAGTTTGTGTTTAAGAGTTTCAATGTACATATAACAGCCAGAAATCGTTCTACCTTACAGATAGGTTATTAACTTTATTGATTTGTGGTTAAGGATACACATAATCTGATCAGTGTACTCTACTGTGATTTTCTTAAGAGGATTTATTAGCTCATGGTTTCTTCCTGCCAGGGACATATTCTATGCAGTTTCTAGTTGATATGGTTCGTAATTTATTGTTCTCTTTAAACTTTGACAATCTAAAGTGCATCAATTTCCAAGTACTACTGGGAAGATCTCGCACACTTAAGGGCTTGGATAAGATGACCTCAATGACTGCTTCATATTATGGAAATAGTAGATTTTTCCAGGGAGGTAGCTGCAGCATGCTTGAGTTGTGGTTTGGAAGTGTCCTGTGATCTTGCAGTGGTTTACTTGCCATCCTAAACTTTAGGACTGTTGTTTGTAAGATACCCTGGAGGCAACAATCAAGTAGTTAAATCTATGTACGATATGACAGTAGTATTTCCGTTTAGTATTTTAGGCTATTTGAGCGTGCTTTGGAGTTTCTTGGAGCAGATCCACTGTCTTCCCCACTTTGCGCTGACCGGCTTAGTACGTCAACTATGGATATCAGCTGTAGAAATGGGAAAATCTTGCCAATTGCCACAATACATACAGGGATTATGGAGAATCTAAATCCCTATTGCACTTCCGATGGGTATGATGTTTAGTGCTCTTTTTATTATCTTATCAATGTTAGTATTTTACAGTTTTAAGGAGTTAGCTAGAAGAAGACCCTTTTCTCAGCTAACTACCTGTCAGCTTAATGCTAATGCCCTAGGAACTGAAAAGGAAATTCATATTGATTTGATGGACGAATCTTCTAAATCTGAAAGTGTTGGCTTAACAGAAGTAAAAAAGTTGGTGAAGTATGTTGCCAACAGAGAAGTACAAAAATAGCTATGGTGTTCGTTTCTAAGATCAGTAGTTTCGAAACATCTATTAGAAGGCCATACTTCCATGTGCAACCTTGAATGATGTGAGCTGCAAGAATGGCATAACTGCCTGTATTTCGTGCAAAAAGATCAGTGGTTTTGCATTGAAGGCTAAATGTGGTGCAACATTTACCAAAGACCATTATGGGGTTCTGAGTTATGATCCTCTTTTTTGTCTACCTTTTCCCTGTCGGGGGAGGGGGGTGTCAAGTTTGAAGTTAATACTTATTATGAATATCTATCTCATGTGTATGGCTATGGCTTGTGTCAAGTTTGAAGTTAATACTCATCATGAATATCTATATCTCAAGCCAATCAATTATTCCAAAAGGTTTAGTTCAAGTGTTACCCACCATATGCTCATGTATAGGTTTGTGTGAAACAACTTTGTCAGGTAGTGTGGAGGAAAATACTTCTGAATTTATAGATTAGCAAATATAGTAGTAATACACATTAGCCTTAAAACCCGTGCTATACATGGATTGTTTTAAAATTTTAGCTAAAATATTTTTAGAATATAATAATTAATCTTATAATTTAAATTTTTAGAAATAATTATATTGACATGTCTGTAATTTGTTTCATTTTTTTCTTCACTTTATGATGACTTTAAATCACCCATTGTTTAAACTTTCATTTTCTAAATAAAATTTTAATAAATATTTAACAGGACACGTCTCATGACTGCAGTATTTGAGCTCAATTTTATATATCTATATATGATATATGATATTATGCTTAGAAACTAGGTAAATGATAAAATAAAACTATCTTCGATTAAAAAAGGGAAACAATACAACCATCATGGATAAATCTTCTAATGTTTCATCTTCAACATGAAAACTTCAATTAGAGTCTTTGGCTTTTGAACGGAAAAAAATGATGGTCAATTCATAACTAGTTAATAACTATAAAGAACATAGTTATAGTTTTTGCCTTCGTAATAAAATGCAAATTAAACTTGAAATGGTCTAATTGCAAGGAGATCCATATGGCATCAAATGAAAGATTTGTTCACGCCAAAAAAAAAATTATCATATGTATTTGAGGGGATTAAATTAAAGTGGACTTGATCAAGGGGCCAAGATCCCGTCCAATCCGTTACGACTTGACCCTAAACAAATGAGGGTCAGAGTTGGTTTTTTTAGCTCTCGACCCTCAAATTGAAGGTACCTAACTATAATGAGGGTCAGATTAGGATAGAGGTCTTAACTCTCTAACATGGCCTGTTGACCTCACTTCTAAAAAAATTAAAATTCAAAATCAAAATAAAAGTGTTTGTGTTTCATTTGTTCAAAATTTTTTGAATTTCTATTTTCTAGCCTCCTCTTAACCTCCCTGTTGCTCACCTCTTATGGATTCAACCTTCCCTTACTTCCTCTCTAATATTTAGAATAGTTGTCTTAGTGGATTAATTATTTTAGTTATTAAATCATACATTAAACTGTATGTAATTAAAATGCTTTTCATTGGAAAATTCTATTATCGCTTAACCAATCGTTTAAAAGAATATTTAGTGTTAAATTCTATGATACAAAAGAAACTTGGAGAAAAATCTCAATTTTTATATAGAGAAGGTTTGAGGATCGGGTTTGACCCGATGACCTGAGGGTACTCGCAGGGTCAAGGTCAAGATCGAGTGTTTGCCTCCCAGCATGAGGGTCAGGAAGGATTAGGACCGATAATCCGTACCTACGGCTCTCATGACCCAACCCTCAATCTATCCTGACCGTCAGTTTGATCATGTCTAAATCAAAGTAACATAAAATTGATTTCAAACAAAAATTTAAATAAAATTATTATGTTTGGTGCAGAAAATAAAATTATTATGATATATACAACTTCGTTAAGAAAACAAAGCGCAGAAATGAAAATATCTCAAGCCCTTTGCCAAAACCCAAAAAAAAAAAAAAAACAAAAAAGCTGAAGCATTAAAACGTAGCCCAATGTGCAAAGAGCCAGTCTATTTAATATTTATAGCTTCCGACATTAGCGCCGCTATTTGCTAACCCAAACCCCTAATCTACTACACAACACTAACCCCAGCCACGTCAGCCTGTCCTATGGCTATGTCTATGAGTCCATATCCAACCCAAATCCCCCTCTTTACCCGATCCGATCCGACCCGCTTCAGTGATCAAGTTTCGCGGCTTTTTTTAACTTCCCACTCCCCTCCTTCCCCAAAGCTAAACTTCTTTTTCCCCAAAAAAAGAAAAGGAAAAGAAAAGAAGACATTGTCAGAATCTTTCTTAGTTCTACTAAAATGGCGATTTCACACCTTCTTCTCCTTCTCTCTCAAGTTGTTGAAGAATTCTACGAAAATATGACGATTTTGCCGCTTACTTCACACTTCCAACTCTGCTATGTTGTTTCTCGTTAGTTATGGCTCTGACAGGGTAAGTGAAGAGGAGATTGCGGGCAGAACTTGCTTCTGATCTTCTGGTATACTCTTTTAGGTTCTTTTGCATTTTTCATTTATGACGAAAATATGAAGATTTTGAATTGTTTGTGTCGATGCTTCGCATTTTTCAATTATTTACCAGCTTATGAGATTTATGCTTCATTCCATGGTTAGATTATCATATTTCTCTATGTCCAGCATGACTTGCGTGGTATAGGTTTATGGATTCGACTGTATTGTCGTTGTAGAAATTCAATTTTGCGAATTCTATGATAATTTTTGGTTGAGTGATTGTTCAAGCTTCCATCTTGCGCTAAATGGTCCGAAAATTGGTGAATCAAGGTTTACGAATTTTTAAATCTTAAAAAGTTAGGGGAAAAAAAAACTAATTATGTGACTTTTATTTTTAAGTGCTGAATCATAAGTTTATTAATGGAAATGATTCATGATGGACTAGGAATTTGCTGCTAACTTTTATCTGGTTACAGTTTAAACTACAGGCCTGTTGCAATGTTGAAGGGCAAGTACAATTGGATGGGTTTTTTACGTGAATACAGTTTTTCAAGGTTGGGACTTTCAATTTTACTAGATATGCTTTCAATTTTACTAGATTATTGCAATGTTGAAGGTCAAGTTTACACTAGGAATTTGCTGCTAATTTTTATCTGGTTACAGTTTACACTTAAGCATATGTTTATTGCTATTTCTCCAGTGAGTTATATTTCCAGTTTTGAGCATGTGATCACACCTTCTGGCTACAGTTTCTTTTAGGTTTTTAAAATGTTAGTGGTCAAGAACTCCTTATGAACATCAATCAGACTGAAAATATGAAGTAAAGAGGAACCTGCCACTATCGATGTTAATCCTAAGAATGTGAACTATGTTTTGATGAAGAACCTCCTTGTATTCTCTAAGCAAGCTAAGCAATGCAGCACTTAGTTCAGCTTTTTTGGGTTTCATACTCTAGTAGTTGGTGACAGCAATCCTTATCTGAGATATATTAGTCTAAGTTCTGTTTGCGCGATGATTTGTGCTTTCCTTTAACATATGAGAGTGTTCTACAATAATGGCAGAATATGTGGTGGGATTGGGATATTCTGCGGACACATTGGAGTTCAGATCTCTATACTATTTTCATGTTGATGGGTCAAAGAGCCAATCCTCTGGAGTTTGAAGCCATAGAAATCCCAAGTTCAAAAAGACAGTAGTCTTCTGATTCTAATAAGGTGAATATGGCTGAGTCGTAATTGTCGTGTTTTGAGTTCAATACACAATACTGCTTGTTGCAAATTGCACTTGCATAGAACTATTCCTGCTAGATTAATTTGCTTATTATGGTATGTCACTGGCTCTTTTCACAGTAGAAGTTCTGCAAATTTTTTACAAGGAGTCCTTTATAAAACTAATTGGTTCGCAGTTCTTCCAACCGTGATAGTTGTTAAAATTTGATTGAAGGGCCCTTGTTTTCTTTGTTTGGGGGGGGGGGAATGGCTTTTCATAGCCCCTATGCTTATTATAAAAGCAAGTCCCACATCACGATATCATGAAACTGTTTTGATGTTTATATTTGTACAGAATAGGCCTATCGTTGTCTCTTTGGAGACATCTGATAAAATTGGAATGATGTAGAAAAGATTATGCCGGAGGAATCTGTGTCTATGTCTGCCAGAAGATACTCAAGATAGCATTAGGACTTCTAGTTCTTTGCTTGTGTGCATTAGTATATAGCAGTATTTGGAAAATCCTTTGGAGTGTCCCAATGTCGCGGAGTATTCATTTATGTGTATTATGATGGCGGCGCAATGTAATCTTTGTAGTCTCTGTAATCTGCACTAGCCACTATCAAATCGTCTTTATCTTGTCAGAGCCTTATACTAGGTGATGGCACTGTAAGGACTGATCCAGCGATTCAGATGAAAATTTCTGTGCAGCATCTTCGCCGTTTTTGTGTAGTCCTTTGTCTCTGTGCTGTGATGGGTTGTGGCTTTCTTTGGTCTATATATAGCTGTCATTTTTGGCCTTGCAATTCTTTCTCCCCCATCAGAATTTGCATTGTGACCCCTTGGCACCTACATTTATAGTTATTCAAGCTTAGATTTCAGCCAGTTTAGTGAAAATCAGAATATCGAAGCTCAGAAGATTAAAGCTAGAATAAGTGTTAACATTGGAATTGGGTCAGGGGCTGTGCCAACGCAGGCCCTGACTGTCACAAATTATGATGTACGCTCTCCCACTTTAGGCATACGTTAGGTAGGTATACGGCGTACCTTCCAAAGTCCAATGGAGACCACCTACCTATGCTTTATGAACTTTCTTGATTCCCCATTGAGTCATTGACTCTGTCCAGGTAAACATTTTCCTCTGTTCTTCAATGATTTCTTTATTGTTTTCTGATGCAGCTTCTCTTTCCAGTTACTTGACGTGGTATCGGAACCAAATCTCACATGAAAGCATATTTGAGTGCAAAATTATAATTCTACGTACTAGGTTCTGTATGGATTGCAAACCAAATTATGGAGCCATTGATGCATTTCAGTTGTTCCTGCTATCAAGGGCGACAATGTCTTAACGTGGTGGTAGGTTACCCAAACTAGGTTAAAATTGTTCAGTATGGCAATAATTTTTGGATTAGCCTGTTGTCTGAAATTCATGTCTCGTAGAATGAAGGGTCAAGTGTCCATAGTGATGGTCGCTTGAACATGCTGTTAAAGAAGCTTGCTGTTATTTTCCACAGTCGGCATTGATTGCAGGTGATATTTCTTTGCTTGTAAGTTTAAGGATGAGTTTGCTTCTTACGTAGTGCATCTTGTTTCCATTGGGCTTCAGCCAGGGGTAAGGCTTTGATGCTTCGTAGAACTTGACGTTGGAAAACCCTGCCTATGGAAGTGCTAAATGTTCTCCTGTGTTACTAAGTCCATCCCCCCCCCCCCCCAAAAAAAAAGATGATGTGTTGCCACAGAATGTATGAATGAAGATGAAGATGGGCACAAACCATTCGAGAAATTGAGAAGCCCCAAAAAAAAGGTCATATGGCTTTGTTCTACATCACTTGACAACTGGCTGCTCAGAACTTCCACTGGTTCACCCTTAGAGTTAATCTAATAATGGCTATTCTCCTCCTGTATTATCGATCCATCTTTTAGCAGATGACTCCATGAAACTCCTAAAGGTCACTGAGGCCTTTGATCCAAGAGCAAAATGTCAGCGTGAGCTATGAATCTTCCACATCTTTGTTGAGTGCAAATGAGGGATGGAGCACATGTAATCTATCTATTCTTTGTGCCTATAAAAACTTCGGCCTCATTGGTCAAAAATTTATGCAAAGGATAAGATGTCTGTGATAAAAAGGCAGCACTTGTTTCTTGCACAGATCACAGCTGTTCAAATGTGGCTTTACACTGTAGCATTGAGTTTGAGGGACTGTGATTAATTTCAACCGTTCAGAAGTTCTAGAAGCTGTTTCATATGTTACTTGTCTTGTGGAAGTAAGCAAGAAAACATTGTGTGCCCTATGATTTTATTGTCTAAGTATGTATTAACTTGTTGACTGTCAGAGCACCAAGATTTTTTTTCTTTGACAATACCTAGTAATGGAGCAGGTCAAAATGATTCTTTGATGACATGCACGTTATTCTGGTTGTTAGTCCCCACATTCGTGTTTGGTCTGATTGGCAATGATCTTTGAGGCCGCTGGAGGTTCATCATGAGGTAGGGAGTGACAGCAAGCTTTACACAGCGCCTTGATGCAGCAAGTGATCTGGTCACCTTGATTCCAACTGTGATCTTAGGTGCGGAAGTCTTGGGCTCAGAGGTTGGCTTTGTGTTTGTTAAGTCTAATTATCTCTATGAGGGTGGCTTTAGTGCCTAAACCCGCCCCCCCCCCCCGCTTCTTTCTGGTTATAGCTCTCTCTTGTGTTTGCTTTATGACTGCTAACAGCATTATAATTTCTCCAACAATTGTGCAAAAAAAATTGAGTTTCAGGCCATCGTTCTGAGCCATTGAGTATCATATTTGTCCCACATGGAACAAGAAAGCCGAGCCTGGAATGCAGAGGATATAAATACGGGTATGCAAGATTATTTAAAGCATACCTTTCTTGGTCTTTTAGCTAAGATCAAGTGTAGTATCTGTTTTTATGAGTTTAATATATGATACGTGGGTCATTGACCCACAATGATATCAAATTAATATTTTGAAGGGGAGGGTCCACCACAGTAGCTTGCTATTTGGACCCTCGAGTGTCGCTTATACGTTGCACTACAGCATAGGCCTGGTGCACCCCACCAAATCATGTCGAGCCTTTATTTTGGTGGTCCCATTTTCAGTGTTGTGTATTTCACAAAATGTTGGCGTTAGAAAATGTGTTCATTTCTATTTTTTATTCTACAAGGGCAAGAAGTTTAGGCTTCAGGCGTTCTAGCTAATTTGTTTTCTGCAGAAAGTTTTTAATATTACTTGCTAATTTGTTTGGGCTTGAGGTGTGGTATCTCCAGAAATGGTTGCAGAAGCCAAAGGTATTTAATTGCAGAATGGGAGGGTGTCAAGTTAATCTTTGGAATAGGAACAACGGATGTTAACCTTGTGATTTCTAATTTGTTCGCAATGCTTAGGATTTTATCACAATCTGATCCTCTGGTAGCACTATTTTGTAACAGCTCAATGCAGCAGTGTGTCTCTTTCGGGTACCAAACCATGGTATCATTTATTTTTTTGTTCGGGGGGTTGGGGGGGGGGGGGGGATGCTACATCTATTCAGTCTTACATTGATAGCGAAGAGTTCCATTCTCGCTCAGTTCCTGTTGTACTTCCAAATGAGCCTGTTCTGTTATTGTCGAACTCCTTAATTTAACAGATTCACACCGTCGATATCCATTCTTCAGCAAGTTTGTGCTAGAGTTGGAGGGTACCTCTACAATATAAAGTGAATTTCCTGCATTTCTGATTTTCTTTCATTCTATCTTTCTAAGTTCAGTTGTTTGAATAAGTTGGAAATACGTTATTTTTGAGCTTGTTTTAAGACCTTACATTGATAAAAGTCACCGGTTTAGACTGGCTTCCTCCCATGTAGCCTGCTAGCTACGTTCACTGCATCAAATTATGCGGTCTGAAATGTACGGGAGTTTTGGAATTTACGAAAGAAATGGACTCAAGTTTGCAAGTGAATATGAAAGTGATGATGTAAAACCTCATTGGAAACATAATATGAATGGGCAGAAGCTTTATGTTGAGAGGCTTCTTAGGCCGATATAAGGGAGGCTTTATCCGTAGCGGTTTAAGGACTGACGTCCTTCTCTTGGATACATTTGGGCGGAAACACAAAAGATTGGATTTTCAGATGGCGATGAGATGTGTGTAGCCAGCTGTTAGGCAGAGGTAAGATCACAGAAGTGATCATCTAGTCTGATGTCTTTCAACTAGAAGATCTGTCTGTTTCATTGCTAAGGAGAGGATTTCAAATGGCTTCTTCAAGCAGGGCCAACGTTACCATCAAGGTAGTACTCTATCTGTTATGCAAATAGTATTTCTGTAGCCTATTTTGCTCTAGCATTCTATCATTTCTACAGCTGCTCTGGTCACTATTCATTAGAACTACTCTTTTTGACCTTTTGGTGAAGATGTGGGCCGTCCAACCCTGAACATACCAAGTGAAACTCTTTCTATTTTTTTGCCCCCTCTCTCTTTTTTTCTCTTTAGCGAAGGTGCCTGATGCATCTATGGGAAATTGGTAATCCCCTCAGTCGGCCTGATTTGTCCATGATGCCAATATCATCAATTTACAAATTGGAACTTTCTGAATAGAATCATTCAGTCAACACTCGGGGCAAATTTAATCTTGCCACAAGTGCTCATGCCTCTTGCTTCTCTCTATCTCTTTTCCTTACAACTATATGCTCTATATGATTCTTTTGCATTGACTTTCTAAGCAGTGTTTTGGTCAATCACAATTACCCAAACTATTAAAACATACATATGTAATAAAATGGCAACAATTACACATTTAACATAATATAGAAATTTGTGTACTCTAGTCTTCTGTGTTAGTGAATCAATAAAGGGCCAGATCTAGAAAAATGCATATAAGGTCTTCTCATTGCGGCAGATATGTCTTCTGAACTTTTAATTTGACCGTCTCATAGAACCATATTTGGAATCAGCCTCTTTGATTGCAGGGGTAAGGCTACTTGAATCTACACCCGACATAGATATGCAATCTCCAATGATTGTTGTAGTAGTGGTCTGTTTGAAGCATCTCTTTCTGGGGTAAGGTTGGCTACATCTGGACCTCATAGACTAGATTCTATGAGATCCAACATCAGATTTTTGACTTTCAATTTGATTAGGTTAGGCTTATTCCATGTTCTGCACTTCACATAAGTATGTTTGTGTTGCTATTTTCTTTAAGACATCGTTTTTGGTTTTATTTGTGCATAGTTTCTCACTACAGTCTCTTTTAGTTATTTCAAATGTTGATGGTCAATAATTCATGGTGAACATCAACTGCTTTGGAAATAAGAAACAAGGAAGAACCTCTCATGATGATGCTACTCTCAAGAAAGTGAATTAAGCGCTAATGAAAAACCATCTTGTATTTCTCAAAGTAATAAGTAGCTTAGGACATACATTCAAGTGCAACTCTGGAGTTCGTAGTCTTGTATTTTGGTGATGGCGATCCTCATGTGAGTTTGATGGTCTGAGTTTTGCTCGTTTGATGATTTGTATTTGGTCCAACTAATGATAACATTCTATGAAAATGACAACGATGTTGGCTTTAGACATCTCATACTATTGTCTCCTTAATACAGGTCTTCAATGCTAATGCTCCAATACCTACAACCCCATAAATCCCAAGCGATTTGGAAAGAGAGAAATATTTTGATATTAATAAGGTGAATACTTTAGCTGAGTCATACTTGCATGTTATAATACTGTTTTGAGTACAACATATCTTATTGCTGTTTGCAGATCAGGGTTAGAACTTCTTGATTACTTGCAATTATGTCTTGTTGCTGGTTTTCTGACCAGTAAATGTTTTTCAGATGTGGTACAAGACATCTTTTTTAACTTTGATCAGCGCGTGGTACTTCTATCTTTGATAATTATGGTTAAAAATTGAATAGATTACTTGCAATTATTGCTCGTTACTGGTTTCTCACCATTAAATGTTTTTCAGATGTGCTACAAGACATCTTTTTTAACTTTGATCAGCATTTCGTACTTCCATCTTTGATGATTATGGTTAAAAATTGAGTAGGAGGGACCAAAGAGTGGAGCTTTTCTGGCATGGCCTTTGGCTGCCCTTTGTCGGTAAGGTTATTAAGCTCATAGAAGTTTGATGTGCACCTAATATGCTTATTGTAAAGCAAGTCGTGGGACCTTTATATACCTAGATCCCAGGTTCTTTGTTTTCTCTTCGGAGACATCCAATAAAATTGGAATGACACTGAGAAGATTAGCATGGCCCCCCTACGCAAGGATGACAGATAAATAGAGAAATGGTCCAATTTATTTTTTGGCAATTCTCACTTGATTAACGACATTTGGGGGGGGGGGGTGTTGCAACGCGGTGGTAGTCAGCTTTTAATTTTTTCCCTCTTACAATAATGTATAGTCCCTGCACAAGGATGATATGCGCGGCGAATTAAGGAGAATGGTCCGTGTATTCTGCCACAACTTATGGTACTGGAATCTGTCTGTCCCTGTCTATCTGCCTGTAGATGGCATTCGGTCATTTAGTTGTTTGCTTGTGCATATTAGCTGGTTGCAGTGTTCGGAAACTGTTATTATGTCCAAACTTCCGTAGACTATTTTTTATGTGCACTATGATGGAGCTGAATGTAACCTCTACAGTTTGCACTAGCTGCTATTAAAGAGAAGTTGTCTCGTCTTTCTTGTCAGAGGCTTGGACTAGGTGCAACACTGGGAGAATCTCTCTCTAGCCATCGAGATGAGGTGATAGCACTGGCCACTTGGAACTCTCCAACCCTGGCGAAATTTTTTGCGGCTGCATTTTATGTCCATGTTCTGCCATACGTTCTGTAACTCCTACCTATATATGCCTTTATATCTCATTTGTCTATTTTAGAGCAGCTTCCATGGAGGGCCAACTATAGGTTGACCCTGCTATTGTATAAATTTAGCAAGAAAATTATAAGTTGGGTTCATAATCGAACAAATCAAAAACTAGTATTGGAAGAGGGGCCGCGTGAATGCAGGCTCCACCTGCCACAAATCATGACGTACGCTCTCCCACTTTGGAAAGACGTTAGACAGGCGCCCCTCCAGAGTGCAGTGGAGGCCACCTACCTAGGCCATGAGCCTTCTTGAAACCCCATTGACCCTGTCCAGGTAAGTATGTTACTCTGTTATTCACTTCTTACCTTTGTAGTCTCCTTATGAAGCTTCTCTTTCTGATTACACGATGAGGGACGAGATTGCAATCTCGAAGAACAGTATCCTATCTAGGTACAAGCTATCTAGTGCCACCTAATGGACTCTATCAATTAGTACAGGGTAGGTGTTTAATTACCTGCTGTCTATGTCTGGGATTGGATACCAAGTTATAGTAGCCATTGAAGCATCTCAATTGTTCTCGCCATCAAAGAGAACAGTCTTTATGAAGTGTTAGGTTCAGTGAAAGTTTGTCAAAATTGTAAGTTACAAGCATGCGTCTAGTTGTTGGACCAGCTGTTGTTTGAAATTAATGTTTTGTCTTGTAACATGGACGGTCACTCCTCCACGTACACTGTAGCTTGAAGGTTCTGATCAACGGAGGTTACTGTTTCATTCCACCAGTTGACATTGGTCAAAAGGTGATATTTCTTTGCTGGCAACTTTGGTGATTAAGCTGCTTCTTACCTTGTGCACCTTGTTTTATTTTGCTTCAGGTTATAAAAGATTGAGCATTCTAATTTTGTTGAAGCCACAGGTAAAGCTGGCAGATTTTAATGTTTGAAAACTCTGCCTCTGGAAGTGGTAGGTGTTCTTCCTTTTTTTTTTTTTTTCCCCTGTATTATTAGAGTCACTTCCTGTATGTATGGCTTCAATAGATAAACTGGTTTTGTTCTGTTTGACCTTTATCATAGAGTATGAATGAAAGATGGGCATAGATTGGGTGCTAAGTGATATGTCGACAGTTTTGGCTTTGTGCTGATGCATCACTTGATAGCCTTGATCCAAGAGCAACAAGTTGGCTGCAGGTATGGACCTCCAACCTTCCACATCTTTGTTGAGTGCAAATGAGGGCTAGAGCAGATGCCGCGAGCTAGCCTATCCCTTTCAGGACTTCCACTGCAGTGTTGTGACAGTGTGGTCCCTACGTCATTACAGCAATTGTTTTTTGGCCTACATTATGATGCTTATGCGTTAAATGGTCCCGCTTGTTCCTTGTATAATCCCAGCTGTCAAATGCAGTTTTACCGTGTACGTATGTTATATTTACATGTCTATGGGAGGTATGAGATTAAGGAACAGAGATTAGTTTCAGCTATTGAAGGAGTCCTAATAAAGCTGTTTCATATGTCAGTTGTGGTTATCTGCATGAGAACTGTGTGTGCTCTTGATGACTATTATTTGTTGTCCAATTAAAGACTTAGCAATGGTGGGAGTGCTGAGATGT